>CM060911.1:11350000-11905000 GCA_030737875.1 Allium sativum
ATATTGTTTTTGGAAATGTTTTAATTCCGAAAGGGAATGTTTGATTTTTTGGAAAGGGTAAGTTGCTTAAAACTCCCGGGAAGAGATTATTTGAATTAAAAACAAATTTAAATAGAAATCTGTGGAACCAATTTGGAATTGAATTGGAACCAGTTAAGCGGAAATTGAATGGAAATAGAGTAATATCGAGTAAAACTGGATGTTGAAATATAATTCGACTCAAGTGAATAATTGATTGAGTTTTGAAATAAAAATCTGAATTGAGTTATGAGAAAAGGATATCTGATTAGAGAAATTAACCAGTTAATGAAATATGGGATGGAACTTAACTTGGTTAAGTATATTGATTGGTGAGTTAAGAAATTGAAAATCAAGAATGGTACTTGAGATTGAGAATGGAATTTGGCTTGGATAAGCGAATGATTTAGTTTGAGGATAAAAACTGTTTGGAGTTTGAGTGGAATGACATTAGTATATGCTGAATTGATAGCAAATGGAAAGGATATAATGATATGCCCGACAAAAAGGTACAAGTTTATTTATTATTGAGTTTGGTGGTTTATCGGCCGATTTGGCATGCCGCTTGGCTATTTAATTTTTTTTTTGGATTGGATAAGGCCTAGAGAAGCAAGTTGTAGTTGTACTGATTAAGTCGTACAAAGGATACGCTACCAATTTTTTTTGGAAATTTTAGATGTTACAAAATTTTCAAAATTTCTTGAAAATTTTGTTAATAGAAATGAATTAATAATTTAATTAAAATTAATTGGTTCAGTGAAACTGGAGTTAAGAAGTAAACAAATAATTTTTAACCCAATTAATAGGGCTTGTTTTCTACCTTAGTAATTTCGAGGACGAAATTATTTTAAGGGGGAAAGAATGTAACGACCTATATTTTTAGCGATATAATAATTAATTAATTTAATTATTTAAATAGCGTTTTAGATATTTGAATGACTTGAATTAAATTATATTGAATATTTAATTAATATAAACAATTAAATAATATATTTAGTTCTGAAATAGTCAGAAATAGTAGAATTCACAATACTGTGTGAATTGGATTATTTACATGATATAATTCAGTTTAGAATTAAATTATATTAATGAATTTATTTATAAATGTCAGTTGAACTTATAATTTATGTTATAATTATAATTGAGCTCGAAATGTCGTGGTAGTTTATAATTTGGCGATTCGAACTTTAAATGAATATACAGAATCCGTTTTAAATCGGATTTCTATGAAACCAGAAACGTTCGAATCTGTTGAACGATATTTTTCTAATGGAAGAGAAAATTAGAGATTTCGGATTATATATTGTAAGTTATGTCCAAATCAAATTTTGAAATAGTCGCTATGGAATCGTTTATAAACCATAACGATATATTTAATTTTAATTAAATATTGGCTTCGAATTTAGATAGGATCTTTGAGACATAGGTATAATTTAATTTTTAGAATTTTACTGTAGTTTTTATTTTGAAAATTAAGCACTTTTTATTTTGAAGTATTTTACACCCTAAATGGCGTTTTGGGACTTCACGGAATAACTTATCTTGTCTATTTTATTTTAGTTTTGGGATCATGACACAATGCTTGACCTGACTGTATTTTTATTTTCGTCTATAATGGTTCATATGTAAACAAAGTAGTATGCAACGAGGTATCGTTAAACGTTATATTTTTAAAACATATGTATGTTGCGCCCCCTCTTCATTTAGACGCTACGTGCACTTGTCTTAGTTATTAAGCATTTGCATTTTATTTAAATTCATTTATTTTTCTCGTGTCTTGGACGCGAAGTAATGTAAGCAGTTGTCAAGTCAAGAATACACATCAAGACAGCTCCTAAATAAATATTGCACGTCCACGGTTCCTTAGCTCTTAAGTGTAGGATATATATCTATAATATTAGTGTATACGGTTCCTTTTCCTTAGCAACGAAGTTCCTTCAGTCTATAAATACAGGAGATCTCTTCCTGCTCGTTTCTGAAAACCAGTAAAAACAAATAAATATAAAATATTTCCCTTTGCTTTGTAGCTAAGTTTCATACTGTTCCCTTTCAAGCACAGTAAACCATCATGCGCAAATATCCAAATTTCCTTGCAGACCTGCCCTATAAAATCAAATCGTGCATCCTACTTACACTTGCTTAGCATCTAAGTATTCATATCCTATATATAATACTGCTAGTAACTTCATACCTTCTGGTTGCTTTAGAAAACCGCAAAAGGGATAACTTCAACATTTCATGATTTGCTTTTAGAACTTAATACTGCGTGAATTAAATAAATAAATATGTATATATTTGGAGTCCTCACCATCTCTCTTCAATTTCATATAATGTATATATGGTGCGAGGGTAGTTTGTTTCCGCTTGAAGGCTTTGCGTAGCCCTAGAGTGGACCGCAGTGGTCAGAAGGGGAGAATGTAGGGGACTTGAATGGCCATTGAGGAGGAGGGAGGTTCGACTGTAGTATGGAGAGTGGGAGCAAGCGTTCATACGGTGAAGTATATGTAATATTGGGAGTGTTTGTTTGTGAATAAGAGGAGTCTGTTACGTGAACAAGGAGGTACTTACGGGTTCACACATGTAAGCGAGGAGAAGAAATAGGAGCACAGTGATTAGCATGAGTTAGGTGTGGGATGGGGGTTGAAACATTGGGTCCCACTGAGAATCGAAGAGGAGTAGAGAGCGGTAGTGCTGTTTTGGAAGTAATAAAGTAGCTAGGAAGGGGGCATCGGTTTTTAGTTTGTGAAACGAAGTGGGAATGGGGGCATGTTGAGTATTCAACCATAACTGTATTATGAGAAATATCAGTGTTTTTCAAACGGTTGAAATGGAAGAGCCGCAATGGCCATTACAGGAGCTCAACGTCCCTGTAGAAGAAGAATTACTGTGAGTTGGATTTAAATTTGTTGGGCCGGGGTATATTTAATTAATCCCAATTCATATAAAATAAAAATTAGCGAAAGAAAAAAGGGTTGTTTGGATTTCCAGAGCAAGTTTGAATGGATGTATTGGGGAAGTTGAATCTAGTGGGAATGGGTTGATTCATGGTAACTTGGGGTGGACGTCACAAAGGGATAACGTGCGGTGAATCTAGATGAGTTTATAATGGTGTAATATGGGGTTAAACTTTTCGAAAATGGCCTTGAGTTGTTTCCGCTACCTGTAGAAGATGGAAGGGAAGAATACTGTGTGATTTGGTGCAGATGTGTTTAAAGTGAACGGGCTTGAAAAATGGTAAAGCCCAATATGGTTTAAACTAAAATAACTTGTATATTTAAAATACGTATAAATTGTAAAATACATAACTCATGCATACGATATCAGTTTTGAACAAAACAAAATCCATTGGGATCGTATAGTCGGTGCTACAAAATGGAACTGACTAGGAATGAATTGGACCTTGTTACAATTTATAGCGAAATAAATTGCCTGTCTGAATCAACCAACAGTCATCGTTATTTAACAATAACCGTTCAATGTGAGTAAATCTCACTAACTCTGTACAGTTTATATTTTTATAAATATAATCTAGTATTGATAAATGATGCTTGATTGTTGTGTATTGTTGTTTGGTTGAATTGCGGATTTAATTGGTTGAAATTATAGATAACGATATATATAAATCGTTAATCAAATATTGATTCTGTTTATCAGAATATTTCATATTGAAATGAAATCGATGTTATTTATATTGCTTAACATTTGTGGATGCAGGGAAATAGGTTGGAGGGATCCAGCTGGATTCCTCAATATTTAAAATATTGTTTATATATATATATATATATATATATATATTGTGATATATAATCTGTGATTGGTTGTGAGGACACTGGTCTATTATATTGGTATTTTAAATACCATAAGAAAATACTGGAACAAAAGGGAAAATTTTCTAAGTATATATTGAGATAAAATAAATATAAAATCAAAAGATTTTATAAAAAGGAAATATTTATAAAATGAATAGAACTTTATAAAAGGAATTGTCTGGATAAAACAAATAGAACTTTATAAAAGGAATTGTTTGGATAAAACAAATAGAACTTTATAAAAGGAATTATTCGGAAATAAATATACTTATAAAAGGAATATTTATTTGGAAAGTAAATAGAATTATAAAAGGAAATATTTGGAAAATGAGTAGAATTTTATAAAAAGAGAATTTTACATTAGGAAGGTTTAGACCCGTGCTTCGCACACGGGTGTAACATGATATTGATTTAAAGTAAATATTAAATAGAAATTTGTTTAACAGATATATTGAGGAGAATAATTTATAAATGATGTTTATAAATTAAGGAAATATTTATCATTTGATAAATTGAATGAATAAAATCTGGATTTATATAGAGAAATAAACTTCAGTTTTAACACCGATAATTGAAATGGAATGTGAACATAGTAGTTATAAAGGAAATTTACAATGAAATTATAAATGTCTAAAATGAAATAAGATTTGTATGAATAATTCTGCAAATAAAAATATAAATATAATTTGGGTTTGCGATATTGTTTTTAAATACGAAATCAAACTATTTTGATTATATAAAGAAATATTATTCACATTCTATGTAAAAAATTAGATTAAAGTAAATATTTTGCAAATAAAAAATTATAAAGGAATTTGGGGTTTGAATTAAGAATTTAAATGGAATTACTGAAATTAGAAACTGATTGGAAATTAGTTGCGTTGAATGGCTTTCTGGGTATCGATCTAGTGTTGGTTTCGGCCTTCGGGGTTTATATTTGGGAAGTTGTTCTCTTTCTAGTTTACGGTTAGAGACTGATAGAGGTGGGAAGATTTTGATGCATGAATCAGAAATGGAAATGTTTTCCAAAGTTAATAACGTATATTTTCTAATTTTAGAAAATAAGGGATTTATGAATATATGGAAACGATAAATGGGAAATTGGGAAATGAAATGATGACTGATCGGTAAGAGTTCCATTTGGGAATACGACCGTTGTTTGTACACTTGTTTTCCATTGATAGTTAAATCACCGCCTATCAAAGATTTTGACCATTTCCGTTGTCAACACGGAGAGACTGGGATCAGATATATTATCTGAAAACCACTCCGTATGGCATCAGCGTTGCGAATCAAATATGATGAAGATAACTGAAGACGGGGTTATGCAAGGGTTGTTCAGTAAATCCTAGGTAGAAATTGCCTAAGATGGATTTACAGAATACTGCCTTCAGATTATCCAGTCCCAGGACAACTTGAGTGGATGAGTGTCTGACAGAGTATATCTGGTGGATCGCGTAAGTTGATCGTTTCAAACATATTTACGTTGGTGGCAGAGGAATTTGTTTCTCTTAGCTTAAACCCATGGTATTTTTCGGGAAATCAATTTGTGATTTGATGGGTATGACGATGTGGCATTCAAAGTAAACAAAGGGGTTATCTATTAAAAGATACGTTATGACCTTAAGCCTCATCAACTGGGAAATGATAGAAATCGGACAGGCAGCATGGCTAAGTGGGTCGCACCCAATTAGGGTATATTGTCACCATCTAGAGAATATTCATATTTGTTACTTCTTTCAATTATGTATCTCCCGGGAATAGTTATGTTGGTATACCAATCGTAAGGTTACAATATATTCGGAACATCCAAGCGAAATGAATGGCCAGTCATGTGTGGTCGAGTTACAAGATGTTCTTGTTGAACTCCAGTGTATCGTTTCTAGAGTATACTGATCGGAAGGTGGGTTCCACACCTTGTCATAGTTGGAATCCATTACCCAATAAGAGCCTGCGGTTTTTGATTGTATACTATATATGTAGAGAGTGAGATGAAAGCATTCTACTAGATTGCTATCTACTTGATTTAGACATTATTCTAATATCAAAAGAGATTTGATATAAAGAATATTTTAGTTTATCGTAAGGTAAAAATTGTCCGTGTTTATGTGTCGGTCGGTCTTACGGTTGTCCTTCTTTTAAAAGGATTTTAAAAGTTAAACAAATGTTTAGAGTTTACTCACACCGGTCACATGACTGACCCAGAGTTTATTTTGTTTTTTTTTCCCTAAACTCTTGGGTGCCCAATTTTGTACGGCTAGTCAAGTAGTCGGGATTTTTCAGATATAATTGGAAAGCTGGAGCAGGAGGCTTCAGGACTATATAGCTATTGTTATTTCCATTGTGTTGTAAGTGTTGTACTCTGATAATAGTATTGTATATCGATACTGTTTTATTCCAAAGTGATATTATATAGTATATTTTATTCGTTCCGCGGTGAGATTCATGTTACTCTGATAATAGTATTGACGTTTCGGTATTTCCGATGCTTAAATTGTAACACCCCACGTCCATTAATGTCACTCACTAAGGGAATGCATTAACTTTCATGGAGTATTATAAGAGTATAGAACATAATATCATAAGACATATATATAAAATGGTACTTAAGAAAATTTAAAATTTATTCATTGCAGCGGAAAAGCAAAACAAGTTTGGTTACAACATCAAAATCACATACTAGAGCCAAGTACACAAATATCCATCTTGAACAAAATTATTATTAGAGTACATAAAAGTAAAACCATAATCCCATTCTAAATAGCCATAATGGAAAAGAGATAAAGTTGAGCGTTACTTTCAACACTTCCAAGCACTTCAAGAAGAAAGAAATCCAAGTCAAGCTCCACTAGTCCCACCCTGAGGACCTGGGGAGGGGGGAAAGAAAAGAGGCGAAACAAAAGGGGTTGGACATAAGTTTGGCGAGTCTAGTGACTTTAACAATTAATCAGTAAAGTAACAGGATAAGAACATAAACTACATGTAGGAGATGACTGTAACATAAGCAGATATGACAAGGTAAACAAGATGAACAAGATATAACGTTGATTGCGCTTCTAATCACTATAAGGTAATTCCTACACCGCACCAATACTAGTTACATATTAAGAGATGATCCCTCCCTACTAAACATAATAATAACAATAATGATGGTAGTTTTGTGTACTCCTAGCTGCTCTCATAGGTGCCGCCTACTCCTATCTTCACTAGTTGTACCCACTACCCTCCCCGTTTGATCGGCTCCCTGACTCATAGATACCCGTGTTGGTCCCACAATAGGATGTATCACTCCCTAACGTGGCAACCCGATACTACTAAAATGCACGGCTTATACCTACACAATGCACCAACGTCTTACCTACCAGCCAAGACCCATGCATGCACATGACTTCATTGGACTTGCACTGCCATCGCTAACTCTTTATTGACCTCTTACAATCAACCCCAGTAAGCGTGTCTCTGTCTTCAACCTAGTTCGAGCTCAAATAGATACAAAATGGGTTACTGGTTGAAAAGGGTCCACCCACTTGACACAAGCTTCCCTCCTAAGCTTAGTCCCCACTAGGAATTCCCATTTAACCCCTCTTTATCCCCATGTCTAATCACATGTCTCATCTTGGTTAAGTGCTTTAATTATGTTTCACATGCTACCCATGTTACCCACTTAACCCTTTTATCATTCCCATGTCTTACCACATGTCTTATCTTGGTTAAGTGTTCATTAATTCATTATAATCGTAATCTTGCAAGACCTCCCACATTAGATTGTCGTCTTGCGGTTGCTAAATATGACGGGCAGTTCTGGGCAATCTTATACCGTAATCCGAATCTAACCTCGTGTCTTTGCATTATTATGTACCTAATTTCTGTCTTTGACCTCTCACATTAGATTATCAAATTGCGGTCGCTGGATGTGCCGGGTGGTTCCGGGCAGTCTTATACGGTAATCCGAATCTAACCTCGTGTCTTAGGCGTTCATTATCACTTTCTTGATTCAAGTCCCAATTTTAAATCTTGGATTAAATTATATTCCAATTACCCATAATTTCCAATGTTTGTAATTTTAATCCAAATTAGGTCTATAATCCTATGTATACATGTTATGCCAAATTACACCCAAATTAATTTGCGTTCATTGTTATTAACAACTTATGCCAAACCTCATGTATACAAATTATATCCAATTATGCCCAATCCAACTTATGCCAAATCTCATGTATACAATTTATGCACAATCATGCTCAAATTGATTTGTGCAATAATATCATTTTATTACAAATTTCCCCAAGCTTTTCCCAATCGTTCCAACGTTACTCATACGCAAATCTCAACGCAATATGTTAGGCTCGAAGTTAGCCTAATTTCATAAAGAAAAAGGAAAAGAAGAAGGGAAGAGAATCATGACATCAAAATTGGCATAAAATAGGCATATGAAACATGAACTGGCATAGAACGATAAAATAAATCCAATAGGCATATGATAACAGTAATTTTGGTATGAATCTGAAAGATAATAAATCTACAAAATTTGATATGATTCGTCTTACTTACAGGCATGATCATTAAATCCAATTTACAATCCTATCACAATTACTTTTTAATTATATGTGAAAGTAACATAGACTCACAGCGACATGATTTAGAAGAGAGAATAGATCTGAATTCTGATTTCTGAATTTGATTAGCTAAACTGTTGCTGTAGAATTTGATTCTTATCTTCCAATTTGAATACTCTTATTCTGATTTGCTTTGGTGGAGAAGAAAGGCTAGGTTAATTTAGATTAGAGCAGCATGAAGGCGCCATGGATGAATAACAATGAGATTAGGGTTAGGTTTAGTGGTATTTTATAGATGCTCTAGGTGAATTAGGACCCTTAGATTAGACTAGGATCCATCTAAACCATCCAAACCAGAAAAACACGTCATCCAGCCAATCCCAGAACGACACATCAGTCCTAGGCACCAAAACTCGTCAGGCCAGATCTGGGCCGATGGGGTCGACACCTATGTCGACTCCCCTGGGGCCTTCGACACCCTAGAGCGGGAGATTTCGCGCTCACCCAGATTTGGCTGATTTTGATTTTTGAATTCATTTTTTATTTTTAGTTATTATTTAAATAAATTCTGTTTTAAACTGAAATCTTTTAAGCTTCATAACTTCTTCATACTGTATCCGTTTTACGCAAACTCAGACTCTATCCCAAGCAGAATTCCGAGACGAACGCAATGGCGCAACCTGTTTCCCTTAATTCTTCTTATAAAAATTAAGTATTCTTAAATTATCCCTTATGTCATGTTTTAAAATTATGGGGTATTACATTCTCCCCTCCTTAAAGGATTTCGTCCCCGAAATCTTCAAGTTAAGAAGAATGTATCCTACCATCCATCACGCATTCACTCATCCATCATCCACAAGCATCCATTGTCCTTAAAAGATTTCTAATGTTATATGAACATATGCAAAAGTGTGTGTATATGTCCCTTATCTAATGTAAAGATCAGGTGGTCTACTGATTCGGTTGACCTCCTTAATGCGAAACATGACAGTGCCATGCGTCCATTATGTATGCAAAAGAAACCTAATGATATATATCATTTCTATATGAGTGCACAACCATTCATTCAAATGCAGCATCCATATGATAACACATTTAATATACATCCCTTAACTTAAATATGCACACTCATTCATATGCAATATGAAAGTGATTGAGCCGATCTAGTGCCTAATGTGTGTGTAAATGCATCCACGAGCAACCACTAGCAAACACTTACATCCATTTGCATCCACCAAACATAACATGTCTCAACCACATGTTTACAACCATAGGATTTTCTACCTAAGGGTCGAAGATATAATCGAGAGGATACACTAAACGATAGAACAAGTATAAACAAAGCGGTAGAAAAAGGAGAAGTTAAGAACATACCCTCAAAAAGGAAAGGTTACGACGCATGTATCTTGTCTTCAGTCTCCTAAGTCGTGTCTCCTTGATCATCTCCCCACTGGACTTTAACCAACTTGACCTCTCGGTTGCGTAATTTCTTGTCCTCTGATCCAAGGATGCATGTAGGAACTTGTCTAACCATGGCATCTCGCTCTACTTCCACTTCTTTAAGCATGCTCGGCTCTACTACTTCCGCGGTATCGTGTAAACACTTCCTCAAATGCGACACAAGAAATACATCATGAACACCACTAAGCTTCTCGAGCAACTTTACTCTGTAAGCCATCTGTCCAATTCTTTCTATAATGGGGAACGACCCTAAGAACCTTAGTGCCAATTTCCCTACAGATCCAAAATGAACTACATTCCTCAATGGTGAAACTTTAATAAAAACCATGTCTCCAACACTGAACTCAAGATCGGTCCTTCTCTTATCAGCATATGTCTTTTGCCGGTCCTGTTCCATCTTCATGCGTCTTCAAATCAAGTCTATCTTCTCTAAAGTTTCCATAATCATCTCGGGCCCAAGCAAAATCTTATCCGCAGACTCCCACCAACAATTCGGTGATCGGCAAGGTCGTCCGTATAGAGCTTCAAAAGGAGCCATGCCAATACTAGTCTGATAGCTGTTGTTGTAGGCGAACTCTACTAATGGAAGATGTTCCTCCCATGTCCCTCCAAAGTCCAAGATACATAGCCTCAAAAGATCTTCTAGGATCCTATTCACTCTCTAGGTTTGGCCGTCCGTATAAGGGTGACAAACGGTGCTCAAACACAATTGCGTTCCTACCGCCTCTTGCAAGCTCTTCCAAAACTCACTGGTGAAAATGGGATCTCGATCGCTTACGATACTAGAAGGTATGCCGTTTAGATGAATTATCTCTCGAAGATAAACAGATGCTAACCATGCCGTTGTTCTTCCACTCTCAACGGGAATGAAATAGGCGCTCTTGGTAAGTCTATCTACTACTACCCAAATCCCTGTATTACCCTTCCTTGACTTCGGCAACCCGTCGACGAAATCCACGGAAACACTTTCCCATTTCCATTGTGGAACCTCTAAAGGGTGAAGCAAACGACCAGGCTTCTTTTGCTCAACCTTGACTTGCTGGCACACTAAGCGTCTAGAAATGAACTCAGCCACATCCTTCTTCATTCCAGCCCAAAAGAAAACTCGCTTCATGTCCCTATACACCTTGTCACCACCGGGATGTATGGTCATCTTAGAACGGTGTGCTTCTTCAAGGCTTGTTCTTCTCAATCTCTTGTCTCGTGATACGCAAAGTCTTTCATCTCTACACAACCAACCTTTGTCATCTATAGTATACCTACTAAGATGTCTTGAAGAATCCCCTCTTATGAGCTTGTCTACTATCTCTACCAACTCTGGGTCATCTCGCTGTGCCGCACCTATCTGTCCCAAAAGCATAGGTCGTACCTCTAACGATGCCAACAAACCTGGTACATAATCGATAGAGGGTCTAAAGTCAAAGGTAGAGATATACTCTAAACTCTGCCACACGACAAACAAAGGACTCAAAGTCAACTTCTTTCTACTCAAGGCGTCAGGTACAACGTTACCCTTTCCAGGGGTATATGCAATCTCAAAATCATAAGATGCTAAGAAATCCATTCACCTTTGTTGCATTAAGTTTAAATATTTTTGGGAGAACAAGTACTTTAGTGACTTATGGTCTGTATACAACTCAAACCTCTCTCCAAACAAATAGTGACGCCAAGACTTAAGCGCAAAAACTATGGCAGCTAACTCTAAGTTGTGGGTAGGGTAATTCTTCTCATGGGCCTTTAACTGCCTTCCACCATAGCATATCACCCTTCTCTCTTACATCAAAACTGCGCCAAGCTCTATCCCGCAAGCATCGGTATACACTGTGAACGGTTTACTCCCATCTGGCAAAACTAAAACTGGAGTTGTCGTCAATGCCCTCTTCAATCATTGAAAAGCATCATCACAGTCAACATCCCAAGAAAAGGTCAAATTCTTTTTCGTCAACCGTGTAAGTGGAACTGATATCTTGGCAAAGTCCTTGATGAACTTTCTGTAATAACCCGCCAACCATAGAAAACTTCTTACTTCCGTTGCGTTCCTAGGAACCTTCCAATCTTGGATTGCAACCACCTTCGCGGGATCCACTGTTATCCCTTCCTTGGAGACCACATTCCCTAAGAACCTCACTTCCGCTCTCCAAAAATGACATTTGAAGAACTTAGCTTTGAGTTGATGTGCTTGAAGGGTCTCTAAGACTTCCCTAAGATGTTGGGCATGCTCTTCCTCGCTTCTAGAGAATATCAAGATATCATCCACAAAGACCACCACGAACTTGTTTAGAAACTCCCTAAGCACCCTACTCATCCATCTACGAAATAGGTGGGTGCATTCGTTAAAACAAAAGGCATGACGAGCCATTCGAAGAAATCATCGGGAGTCCTAAAAGCAGTCTTATCTATACTATCATCAGCTACCCTCAGCTGATGAAATCCTGTAGCTAAGTCCAACTGCGAGAAAACCGAAGCACCAACCAACTGATCGAACAAATCATCTATCCTCGGCAATGGGTGTCTGTTCTTCTACATGAGCTTATTCAGCTCCCTATAATCCACGCACAATCTAAGCGAACCATCAACCTTCATGGAAAAAACAACAGGAGCACCCCACTCCGAGATACTTCTTCTTATGAACCCTTTCTTAAGCAACTCTTTCACTTTTTTGCTAAGCTCCCTCCTATCTCTAGAAGCCATGTGGCGCACAGGAAATGCAACTGGCTTTACGTTATCCACCAAGTATATACGGAAATCAGTCTCGCGTTTTGGAGGTAAGCTCCTAACCTCCTCAAAGACATATGCATACTCACAGACTACTCGAACAGATTGCAAATCATCAATAGATGTGTCAAGAGATTCTAGGTAGCTAAGCATAACTGAACCCTTAAGGTCACAAGAAATTTCGAGAGTATTACCCAAACTAGTCAACAGTCTAACTACCATCTTTTCGCAGTCGGGAATGGCACCATACCTGGCTAGCCAATCCATTCCTAGAATCAACCCATAGCCTGTGAAGCCAAGCACATAAGTGTTGCACTCGAACCAATGCCATACACATATATTCCAAAATCCCGACATAACATAGAAAGATGAGCCGTACTCCCAATAGGATTTGAGACAACAATGGGATCCATAACTAGACTAGTGTAGTGTTTCAACTAACGAAGCAGATATAAACGATTGTGAAGCACCATAATCAAACAAAGTTCGAATAGGATGATCAAAAAGGAAAATCAAACTTTTCAACAGAAATGTTTCTACCTCTCTCTTGTCTTGGTGCCATGAGAGCATGAACCTGCCCCTTGGAAGTAGGTCCTGTCCTCTTCCCTTGCCCTTGTCCTTGCATCGTCGGGCAGTCTTTAATCATATGTCCTGCCTCACCACATTGGAAGCAACCTGTCTTCTTCTTCTTCCTACAGTCCTTGCTTAAGTGACCCGGTGTTCCACAATTAAAACACCTTTTCTTCCCTTGGCCCTTGTTATCTTTACCACCTTTCTTTTGTTGTTGTTGTGCTTTCTTTGGATCCACTTTCTTATCTTGTGCCTTAACTACACTAGCACCTTTCTCCTCTCCATGCATCAATGCCATGTCAACAAGATTCTCGAAAGTAGCCCCACAGGAATGTGGGACACAGCCAACCGTGTAATGGTTCATTCAGACTCTTGGCAAATCTCAAGGCCTTCTTATGTGGTGTATTAACTAATTCGATCCCAAACCTTGCTAACTGGTTAAACTTGTTAACGTACTCCTTCACAGACAAACTCCCTTGTTTCAAAGCCAAGAACCTCTCCACGTATAAACTCTCCTTCGCTTGTGAAAGAAATTTCAACTCGAATCTTCGTATAAGTCCACCCACGTCTCCACTGGACGTCCTCCATTAGTTACTTCCCACCAAAAGGAAGCTTCACCGTTCATCAACCAAGCAGGTAGCTGAACTTTCCTTCCCTCATCTATCTCAAAGATACCAAACAAGTCCTCCACTTCCTTGAGACAATTCCGAGCCTCCACAAACATCTCAGTCCCATAAAATGGCTTTCCGCCCATCACATGGAAGTCTTTGCATATTTTAGAAAAAGCGTCTACATGGGGAGGAGGAGGAGCGGCTGCAGCGGGGGGAGGAGGAACGTCTGTTGGGCCTGCGGCAGTAGCCCTAGCCTCCAGATACCTTCTGAACCAGCCTGGTATTTGTATACCTTCGGGTATAACGGGTTCCCCAGACATGCTGAAAGTGTAACGAACTGGAAAATTCGATGCTCGAATTTTCCAGACAACTACATCCCATGTCCAAACTCGAGTACCGAAAATCCAGAACATTAAAGAAAGAAGTTAGAGGGTGAGAAAAAGATAAGAAAGAAAAATTAGAATAGAAGAAAAAGAAGAAGAAGAACTCAGATCGCAACGGAATAAAATATAATACAGAAATAACTCTTTATTGAAAACTTGAAATAATACTTATAATTCATCAGAGTACAGCGGACATTTAATTCATCTGGACAGTTATAACATTCTGTCCTCATTTACAACACACAGTGGAATGCTATATATATGATACGTCTGAACTCCTCTATATTGTCTCCTGAAGCCCATATCATCTTACCCTGAACCTGTAAACTCGGTTAGACCCAACTCGGTCTGACCCGAGCATTACAAACGCCACAGGTCAGTCTGGTGAACCAGCGTGAGAAAAACCCACTAAATTATTGGTATCATCCATCTTGATTTTAAAGTTAAAAATCATTTTCGAAAGAAAAAGATAATTGTAAGAACAACCCACACATAAACACGAACGGTTTTTACCTTACGATAACCCAAACTGTTTTTGAAATCATAATTTATCTGATATTATGATAGTGTCTAAATACAAATAAATATCAATCTAGCAGAACGCTTGCATCTCATGCTCTACATATATAGTATATAATCAAAACCATGGGCGCTTACTAGGAATTGGATTTCCAACTATGACAAGGTATGGGACCACCTGCCGATAGTGTATCTCTAGAGGGGAATACACTGGGTTCAAAAAGAACGTCTTGCAACCCGGCCCATACATGACCGACCACTCATTTCTCTTGAGAGTATCGAATATATTGTCACCTACGGTTTCTAGCACCATAACCGTTAGCGAAAAGAAGTAACAAATATGAATATTCTCTAGATGGTGACAATACACCCTAATGGGTGCGACCCACATAGCCATGTTGCCTGCCCGATTTTTGTCATTTCCCGGTTATGAGACTTGAGGTTATAATCGTACTTCTAGATCATCTGGCCAACATTAACTTTGAATGCCACATCGTCAGATCCGTCAGATATCACTAATTGACGTTCACAAAAATATTCTAGTGTTCAAGCTAAGAGAATGGCCATTCTCCACCATCAACAGAAATACGTTTGTAAAAATCAACATATGTGATCCCTTGGGAAATACTCTGTCAGACATTCGTCCATACAAGTTGTCCTGGGACTGGACAAACTGAAGGCACTCTCCTACCGCATCTTAGGAATCACCCTATAGATCAATAGCGAGTAGTCCTTGCAATCCGTCCATTTCAACCATGATAGGATCAATATTGGAATATCTCTGGGCGCAACTCCAGAGAATTCGACGTAGTCCTTTCGCTTATGAAGATCCACAGCCTTCACTGCTCATCTTCAATTTGTATATTCTACGTTTTCGTATTTGTTGGTTCGGAATGGTTTTCGAATATAAATTTGATCCCGGTCTTTATGTACCAACAATCATATTAGGCCATATTTGATAGTCGGTTATTTAACTATCAAATAAAACAACCATTCATCCATAAAAGAAAATTTTAGTTCACTGATTTAGTATTCATCATCATTTTAGTCCCTTTTGATTAACCATTCGTTAATTCAAAACTTCTCTTTCTTTTCAATATTTGAAATCCTCATTTCTTTTCTTATATTAATATAAGAATATTCAAAATCCCATCAATTTAAAATACTTTTAAAACGTATTTCTCATCTCGATCATTAGTCACTAACCATAAACTAGTAAGAGAATAATCTCCTAAGTATCAACCCCGAAGGCCAAAACCAACATCAGATCGACACTCAGAAAATGATCCAACTCACTAATCCCTGGTCAGTTTCTACTTTCCATAACCCCATTTCTTAACTTCTAACGAAAAAAATTATTGTTATTCATTATCACCTTAAAGGAGATATTTATCTCAACTTATTAACATTTCAAATATTTTCAAATATGGTTATGAAACCATTTGCTATTACCAGTATAAAATATTCCATTTGAGGATATGATTTGCAAAATGTTTTGCTAAATATTTATATATTTCTCAATGGACCAGGTACTTCCCATACGATATAATTTCATTTACCAATTCAACTTCATTTTTAAACTTCATAAAATAAAGTCTTGATTTCTTAAACAATTTCCATAACCATCTCTATATATTAATTACAACCCAATTTAGCTTTATTCCAATAAAGTTGCATTCCATATCAAAATAAAAATATTATTTGTAACTTCTTTATTATCAACATTTCAAATATTTTACCTAAATATGATTTACAAACCATTTGCTATCATCATTATCGAAGATACGATTTTCAAACTATATGCTACATGCCTTCTTATTTCTAAAGTGAAATAAAGTTTTATTTATAACAAATATCATTTCTATTAACCAACTTCATTTTGATTTAACCTTTGTAAAACCAGGTTTTATATAAATAATCTTTATACCCATCCTTATAGGTTGATTCATCTCAACTTGCGATAAATATCATCTGTAAATTCCTTACTGTTGAGATTTATTATCTAAAATCTTATGTAAATTCTTTAATGTAGTTTATACTATATTATTCAAATCAGTTCGACTTAAATTCAATTAGAAATCATAAATTTAAAATCTTTTCAAATTTACTTCCAACAAAATTCCATTTGTAATAGTAGCATTAGCCCCTATTTACCTTATCCGAAAACAATATCCATTCTCGACTTATTTAGCGAACCTGATTTCATATTGAAAACTCCAAGTCCCAAATCTCAATTATAACTTCTAGTTGTAGTTTTATTTCAATAATATCTTTTATAATTTTCCTTGCAATTTGAAAATTCCAAAATATTAATTTCAAAACACATTTCCACTTTCTTTCCAAGTTCCAAGCTTAGATTATATCTTTCTCAAAAGCTCCAATAATAATGGTTTTAGTTATTTATAAATGTACTTATAAAAATCGATTTCCTATCTTATTTGTTAAACAAACATTTAGTTTCAATTCTAATTAATTTAGTTTCTAAATAACATTCTTATTTGAAAAATAAATTTTCCTTTAAATACTTTTATTTATTTAAATTCTGATTTAAAATCCATATATTATTTTGGACACTCAAGAACATCAAAAACCAAGGTTAATTGTTATCACACCCAAACATGTCATACACTATCACTGGTGATCAATCATACCATATAACAACATGTATATGGAAATAAATAAATAAATAAATATTGAGGAATCCAGTAGGATCCCTCCAACCTGTTTTCCTGCATCCACAGATGTTAGTCACAATAATAATACCCATCCTGCTTTAAGGCAGGATATCGTGGTATAGAAGGTCATCCATTGTAAATATTGTGGGGCGCATAGGGAAATCATCCGCTAATGGTACTGCTGGCATCCTCTAATAGTACTGCGGCCATTATCCAATCACCAATCACCAATATTATTATTATATAATATTATTATATATTATTATCACTTTATATCAATCAATTATCAGCCGACAAGCAAAAAAAATGAACTATTAAAAACAGTTCAAATAATTAACTGAGTGAGTTTAACTCACCTCGATTTTTCCATGCTGAATATCCATTTAATTCCATGCCTCACGGCTATACGTCTATTTGACTCATCTTAACTGAATTTATCACCTACGAAAATTTTATTTTATTTAATGATTAAATATTTGTTTATTTAAAATTAACTACTAATGAATAAATAAATTAATTCTATGGAAATTTAAATTACATTAACGAAGTGTATACCTTACGGATACCGCAATCCACTTGATCAACTATGAAGTATATGCTCAAAATCATCGACCCAATACTGCCGTGAATCAGCTCCTAACACTTCCCTATCTCATCGCGGCATTTCACCAAAAGTCTCATGGACTGTCTCCAATTTTCTTTTATCAACACAGCCACTGTCTGCTATTGCTGAACCCACTTCAATTCTGCTACAAACCCCACTCCATACTGCTACAATCTTCTCCTAAAAGCAACCAGCCTTCCATGATCACTACTGAACAACTCAAACCCCTTAATTCCTACTGACCAGACCATTCCTCTGGTACAAACCATTTCTTGTGTTCACCATGTTTTTACTTTTGAGCACCCCATTCACTTTCAGTCCTCATCTCCACCATGTATGAGCTCCCACATCCGCACATCAAAGATCAAAACTCCCTATGTCTTCACTGTTTCAACATGTAAACAGTAAACCCATCAAGGAAAAATTGAGCTTCAATTTGCACTTCCCAGTTAACATACTGTCAAACCCGAGAATCACCTCAGTTCAACCCAATTTGAAATCATTGGGAAACTCCATTTCAGATCGTTTGCATTACTGCTCTGTTCTCCCCAAACTCACATATCCAAATTCAACCTAGCTCATCCAAAAAAAAATGCAAACGGAACTTCTAGTGTCCCACTTCAACATCAAAATATCGAACCCCAAAATATACAATCGCCAAAACACATCTCCGCCCCTTCCTAAACCGCAACCAACACTAGATCTCCTCAAATCAATATCGAATTCGCACTTCTCAAATCACTCGAGTACGAATCCATTTTGATGCGATTAGCTAGCATCGCCACTTCCTGAAACCCAACGAGCTTCTTCCCATCGATCGCAGTGACCATCCGCACCCCCTCAAACAAGTCGAGATTGACCATCACTACTTCGAGAACCATGCCGCATCTTATTTACAAATCGTGAGTTACTCAACGTGATTTTAAGCTTCAGATTTAAACGTGATAGATGAAAATCTCAATTTCCATTTTGCTACTGATTTCCGATTTCCCTTTTTTGTTTAATTCAGTGGATTGGATTTCGCGATTTATAGAAATGAAAGGGGATTAGTTGGAGGGATGAAGAAAACAAAGCCAATGGTTTTAATTTATAATCGCGAATAACAAGTAGGAAGTACATAGCCATTACACAAGTGTTTTACTTGGTGCTGAAGGAAAGGAGCAGACCGTATGTGAATTGAAAGAAGACAGAGTAGCTGAAGCTAAAAATATAGGTCTCAGAGTTTACTTCGTAGTGAAGGAGAAAATAATTTGTATGCGATTTGAAATGAAGTAGCTGAACTATGGGTAGGCCTCATTTGAAAGGAGCTCACTATACCTAGTTGTGAAGCTTAACGGAGAAGAAATTGAATTAGTATGTGACCATGAAAAGAGAAGACGGTGGTAGGTATCCAGAATAGCCTGCGTTAGGGAAAATTAAGTAGCCCCTACTAATTTAATTTAATTAGTAATTTAACCAATGTGATTTAAATTAGAATGCCCTATGATTACAAACCTCTATTTGAGCGCGATGAACACTATTCCTAGGATCCTAGCACTATTCCAAACGCATTGGAATGTGTTCTGTAGTCTAATTCGACTATATGAAGAAGAAATTAAATTAAATTGACGATTTAACATTAAATTCAGTTTAATATAAATCTAACAAAAAGTAAGAAATAAATTATTATCATCATATAAATATACACAAACTGAATTCATATAAATTCCAGAATAAATAAATCTTGAAAATCTAAACTCGATATCTCATTTTCCAGTTAAACTAATATCAAGTTGATTTCAAATTTATTTATTTTATTAAATAAATCGTTACCGTTTATAAATGATTTCACAGCGACTATTTCAAAATTTTATTTGGCCATAACTCTCAATATATAATATGAAATTCTGATTTTTCTCTTTTATTAAAAAATTATAGTTCAACAAATTGGAATATTTCTTGTTTCAGCGAATTCTGACTTCAAACGGATCATGTACACTCAGTTGAAGCTCAAATTGTAAATTTCGAACTACCACGCCATTTCGAGCTCGTTTATAAATTAATATATATTTGTATGTTCAAAATTCGATTTAATTAATATAAAAATCCATTTATATTACGAATTCAATATTTAAACTAATTTAATATTCAAACTGAAGCGATCAAAATACGGGACGTTACAGAAAGGAAAAAGGAAGAGATTCAAAATAGAGAATCGAAAGATAGATATATGGCTTTTGGGTATTTGTTTGTCGTAATAAACCTTTCTCTTGAAAATACCCTCTTTAAAACATGTTTTTGAAAATACTTCATTCTTAAAATGCTTTTGGAAACGGTTTTCAAAATCTTTTATCTGTTTTGGTAACCTTCAGCTCTGATACCACGTGTAACACCCCACGTCCATTAATGTCACTCACTAAGGGAATGCATTAATTTTCATGGAGTATTATAAGAGTATAGAATAGAATATCACAGAAGATATATAAAATGGTACTTAAGAAAATTCAAAATTTATTCATCGCAGCGGAAAAGCAAAACAAGTTTGGCTACAACATCAAAACCACATACTAGAGCCAAGTACACAAATATCCATCTTGAACAAAATTATTATCAGAGTACATAAAAGTAAAACCATAATCCCACTCGTAATAGCCAAAACGGAAAAGAGATAAAGCTGAGTGTTACTTTCAACACTTCCAAGCACTTCAAGAAGAAAGAAATTCAAGTCAAGCTCCACTAGTCCCACCCTGAGGACCTTGGAGGGGGGAGACATAAAAGAGGTGAAACAAAAAGGGTCAGACATAAGTCTGGCAAGTCTAGTGACTTTAACAATATAATCAGTAAAGTAACAGGATAAGAACATAAACTAGATATAAGAGATGACTGTAACATAAGCAGATATGACAAGGTAAACAAGATATTACGTTGATTGCGCTTCTAATCACTATAAGATAATTCCTACACCGCACCAATACTAGTTACATATTAAGAGATGATCCCTCCCTACTAAACATAATAATAACAATAATGATGGTAGTTTCGTGTATTCCTAGCTACTGTTATAGGTGCCGCCTTGCTCCTATCTCCACTAGTTGTAACCACTACCCTCCCCATTCGATAGGCTCTCTAATGCGTAGATACCTGTGCTCGTCCCACAGTAGGGTATATCACTCCCTAAAGTGGCAACCAGATACTACTAAAATGCACGGCTTATACCTACACGATGCAACAACGTCTTAACTAACAGCCCGGACCTACGCACGCACATGACTCCATTGGAATTGCATTGTCATCGCTAACTCTTTATTGACCTCTTACAATCAACCCCAGAAAGCGTGTTTCTGTCCTCGACCTAGTTCGAGCTCATATAGATACAAAATGGGTTACTGGTTGAAAAGGGTCCACCCACTTGACACAAGCTTCCCTCCTAAGCTTGGTCCCCACTAGGAATTCCCACTTAACCCCTCTTTATCCCCATGTCTAATCACATGTCTCATCTTGGTTAAGTGCTTTAATTATGTTTCACATGCTACCCATGTTACTCACTTAACCCTTTTATCATTCCCATGTCTTACCACATGTCTTATCTTGGTTAAGTGTTCATTAATTCGTTATAATCGTAATCTTGCAAGTCCTCCCACATTAGATTGTAGTCTTGCAGTTGCTGGATATGTCAGGCGGTTCTGCGCAGTCTTATACTGCAATCCGAATCTAACCTTGTGTCTTTGCATTATTACGTATCTAATTTCTACCTTTGACCTCTCACATTAGATTACCATATTGTGGTTGTTGGATGTGCCGGGTGGTTCCGCGCAGTCTTATACCACAATCCGAATCTAACCTCGTGTCTTAGGCGTTCATTACCACTTTCTTGATTCAAGTCCCAATTTTAAATATTGAATTAAAATATATTCCAGTTACCCATAATTTCCAATGTTTGTAATTTTAATCCAAATTGGGCCTATAATCTTCTGTATACATGTTATGCCAAAAATCTTATGTATACATGTTATGCCAAATTACACCCAAATTAATTTGTGTTCATTGTTATTAACAATTTATGCCGAACCTTATGTAAACAAATTATACCCAATTATGCCTAATCCAACTTATGCCAAATCTCATGTATACAATTTATACACAATCATGCTCAAATTGATTTATGCCAATAATCTCTTTTTATTACAAATTTCCCCAAACTTTTCCCAGTCATTCCAACATTATTTGTACGCAAATCTCTACGCAATATGTTAGGCTCGAAGTTAGACTAATCTCATAAAGAAAAAGGAAAAGAAGAAGGGAAGAGAATCATGACATCAAAATTGGAATAAAATAGGCATACGAAACATGAGCTGGAATAGAACAATAAAATAGATCCAATAGGCATATGATAACAGTAATTTGGGGATGAATCTGAAAGATAAGAAATCTAGAAAACTTGATATGATTCGTCTTACTTACAGGCATGATCACTAAATTCAATTTACAATCCTATCACAATTACTTTTTAATTATAAGTGAAAGTAACATAGACTCACAGCGAAAGGATTTAAAAGGGAGAATAGATCTGAATTCTGATTTCTGAATTTGATTAGTTAAACCGCTGTTGTAGAATTTGATTATTATCTTCCAATTTGAATACTCTTATCCTGATTTTCTTTAGTGAAGAAGAAAGGCTAGGTTAATTTAGATTAGAGCATCATGGAGGCGCCATGGATGAATAACAATGAGATTAGGGTTAGGTTTAGGGGTATTTTATAGATGCTCTAGGTGAATTAGGACCCTTAGATTAGATTAGGATCCATCTGAACCATCCAAACCAGAAAAACATGTCATCCGGCCAATCCCAGAATGACACATCAACCCTAGGCCACCAAAACTCGTCAGGCCAGATCTGGGCCGATGGGGTCAACACCTATGTCAACTCCCCTGGGGGATCGACACCCTAGAGTAGGAGATTTCCGGCTCATCCAGATGTGGCTGATTTTGATTTTTGAATTCATTTTTGATTTTTAATTACTATTTAAATAAATTCTGTTTTAAACTGAAATCTTCTAAGCTTCCTAACTTCTTCATACTATATCCGTTTTACGCAAACTCGGACTCTATCCGAAGCAGAATTCCGAGACGAACACATTGGCGCAACCGTTTCCCTTAATTCTTCTTATAAAAATTAAGTATTATTAAATTATACCTTATTTCATGTTTTAAAATTACGGGATGTTACATGAATAGTTGACATTGAGTTTATGTCGATTACCAAGATCGCAAATCCCCCGGGTCGTTACACTTAATGTTGTCTTATATCTTGTTTCGTTGCAAATTCTACAAGAAACTCTATTTGCGTCATCTTTTCAATATAGCATGCACTCATTAATGCAAGCATCATAAGATTTATAATCATCCCAACTAGTTTAATTATCTTCTTCATGTACGAATATTTAGCTGGAAGTCTGTTACCTTCAGGAATTAACTCGTTTATAAATTCGAGGAGTGCGGTCACACCATTTCGGAAAAATCGTATTGTATTTTCAAACCATTCAGTTCCACAATGGCATACAATTTTGTTATCCCATTTGGACATGAAGGGCACAATGACTCTTTTGCACTATGAAAAAGTGACTTATACTTCTTACTTCGATCGGTCTGCCAGTTAACATCAATGATAGGCGGTTTGTCAACATTATCGTGAAATTGACTTGTCGATTGAAAGTATGAAATTTATCGGTATCAATGATTAGATCTTCCACTCTGGGATATTCTCCATCATCGACATGCATGGCTTGACTAATGGGTTGTTTTTCCTTTCCCCTCAATTCTTCTCCATGAAAATGCCAAATGGTATACATTTGATCAATTCCCCATCTAAGCAAATGAAAATGTATTTCAACTAATTTAATCTTTCTCTTCATATTCTGACATTGAGCGCAAGGACAAGAATAGATTTCCTTATTATCACCATTTTCTTCAACGAAATTAATAAACTACTGCACTCCTTCCAAATATTGTGGAGTTCTACGATTGGATTCTTTCATCCACTGTTTGTCTACGCTATAAGACATACCAACCTGATATATCAAATGTAACAAGCTGTTGATTATTTCTTCGACCAAGCAGTTAAAGAAAGAAAGAAACAATTTTGGATGTCACTCATGAAATCTAAGTATAAATCATAAAATATTAGAGGGATGATGGAAGGGGATAAGGATGGGACTAACAAAAATAAAAATTGTAAATCTAACTATAGAACCGGCTTGCTACTTTATGTTAGCATGTTGCATCGCAGGGAAAGCCTTCTCAACATTGACCAAATCTTCCAAGCTAATATTTAATAAATTAAAAACCTAATTTGTGGTTGCTAAGCTCATGTCTTTTCAGTAATATGTAATGTCTTTCGGCTGCATTTTTGAGCTTGGGATATGTTTAAACTTTTATACCAACACTACAAGAGGAACAGTGGATTCCAATGGCTAGAAGCCATTGATTGTTGTTGGAAGCCATAGGTATGCGGATCATTTACGCTTTTGTTGGTGGGTCATCCCACCTTCTATTACAAATACAATAACGTAGTTAAATCGCGTAAATCTTTTCCAATTTAAATGATTCAACAAAATTTCGGCAGCACTTCGCTTTAGTTCCCTGAACAGTACACAAATGCATGTACACAGGGAACATAAATGAAGCATTTCCGAAAATTTGAGAATCAACATTAATGAAATGACTTAGGTGATATAATTTCATTATTGTGTTCGTAACTTGTCCAATACAAAGGACAAATCCAACAAATATTCTATATGATGAATATAAATGTCCGTTCTATTAATAAAATGAACATTCACATAACAATCATATACAATACTTATCAGACGGGGCCCAAAAAAAACACTCTAAGGATTTATGAATATAATATATTACGAATAGTGCTCTTCAATCTCTAATTGTACGTATATGAATTTAAACAAATATACACATATTTTCAACATTTAATCGAACTAGCCGTACTTTATATATAAAATTAAATATCGTTTTCGATAAATTTTTATAAAACATAAAATTAATTATTTTCATTTTCACTAAACTGTTGGAAAATGGAGTTTTGATGACAACAACCTTATTTCAATTATCATTGATTATAAAATATATTAAAATATCTACTTACACTTTTTGTATAGAATATATATATACATATATGTAGAAATTATATACAGGAAATATTACTGAAGACTGTACAGTTTAAAGATAATAGAGAACCAGAATTCAATCAAGACTCATGAGTACTCAAGATTTCAAGAGTTCAAGATTAATGTAGTTATAGAGTCTAGATTATGTAAGATTCTAAATAGAACTCCAGGTTCAATATTCAAATTCTGATTTTCAAATTCTATTTTCTATTCTCAATTCTTTCTATTTTATCTCTTTAACTTTTCAATCCTTTTCTTTCTTATTTATCCTTTTTTTCAAACTTAAGTTTTATATATTTATATTCTTATACTTTATATTTATATAGTTTAAAACCTTATAATTTTGTAAATATGTTTATATAGTTTAAGTTTATGTATTCATTTGTTTTTCTACTTTATAATATTAATTTACAACACTATATTTTTATTCAAGAATTTCCAGAACAGTATTTATATCAAAACATTTGAAAAATATTTTAAAATTCAAAAATACACTAGAGTATGTCGACATGCCAAAAACACTATATCGACATATAACTGTAAGAAATTCAAATTTGAAAGGAAGTGCCTTTTCACCATTTGAAACATTTCAGAAATATTGCAATCTTTCACTCTATAAAAAGGGCTGGAATAGTAATAAAACTCTGCGCAATCCAGCGTTGTGCAGGACTGGACGTATGAGCAATCTGAACCAGTATAAAATCCGGTGTGTTCTTTCCTTTTCTGCAATTTTGTTTTTGTTTATTTTGCTTCTGTGTTTGAATCTGTATCTGAGATTATGTTTGTGGTGTTTGATTCATTCTGTTATTCACATAAGTCTTAGATTTTATTTAAATTCTCACAAACATTATTCACCCTCCCCCTCTAATGTTTATTTTGCTTAACGATCCATTCCGCATTCCCTAACAATTGGTATCAGAGCAAGGGTTTTCAAAAATTTCATAATCTGATTTTTGAAAATTTTAAATGGCAACTTTTGAACACTATTTTAAATTCATGTCTTGCATCAGTATTAAATGAGTATGCATTCAATTTGATTGAAATTCAAGTTATCATGATATGATTTCTTGAAAAAATTAAATAGATTTGTCACAAATCATCATGATGTTATTATTTCAAAATATAATTAGTTATTTTGAAAACTCACTTTATTCTTTGAAAATGTATGATGTTTTGTAGGAAAGAAGTTATTTCTGATGGTTGATTAGCCAAAAGACACTAAGATGATTAATGATTATTCATCAATAGAGAAAAGAAGAGTTTATATAGAGATATGACTTTTGGAGTTATAGTAGTTGAAGTGTCCGTTCATTCAATATTCAAAATTTTGGAGCCAAGTTGGTTAAACTACTAAATCATCATTCTCATCATCAAATTCTGGAAGGTGTAAATATGATTCAGATTCGTCATCAAGCAATAGAAAGCCAGAAACCGGAGATTCAAATATGTGTTTCACAACAATTTCAGAATTCAGAAAATATCAAAGAAATGGATCTAAAAACCGGGTATGTCTTAATTAATTTTTAATTTTTTGGTTGGATGGATGTTTTGTTTGCTTTGTTTTGAATTTGAAAATTAAACTTTAAAATTCAAACTTGACATTTAAAATTCAAATTTGAATTTTGAGATTCAATATTAATTAAATAATCATTAATAAAATAAAAAAATTATCTTGGATGTTTGATAGGATTAGTATTATTTCAGGAATTAGTTAAACCTGAAATATAAATCGATAATTTTTAAACCAAGTCACAAAACCATATGTCCTTTGAAATTATATATGTATGTCGACATACATGAATGAGCATGTCGACATATGTTCCATTAAATTCAAATTTTGAATTTTCAAACTTCCCTCCAATCCTTTCAATAAGAAAATGCCAATTCAAATTCTGGTTATTAACTTTATCTGTCTACTTATTTTCTTATACCTTGTTTCTAAATATACATATTAAAAATATATAAATTAATAAAATTATATAACCATGTTAATATGATATACAAAGTTAATATATCTTTTTGATATTGTTATAAAATATAAATTTATTCATCTTTCATATAGTTTAAACTTAATAGTTTAACATATATATTATTCATATGATTTTATAACAATTTTGGGTTACATTATCACAAATATTAGTTGTAACTTAAATACTTATTTAGATTTCTTATTAAGAATTATAAAAGCTTAAATATTTAACCTAATATTTGGTATAAAAACAATAAAAATATATATATGATTTTATGTCTTAAAAATAAGAAATTATAGTTTTATATCCAAATTTCATAATTTTGTGATTATAGATTTCTTTTTAATATTTTAACATATAAATGATTCTTTAGCAAATTGATATATTTTGGTTTTAAAGTTTAAATTTAATATTAATTTGTATCAAAAAGATTAATATATATATATATCTCATAATAAATTGAATTTTAGTTTTTTTAATAAATAAAATCAGTTTTTATATATAGTTTTATAAATATATGTTTATAGTTTTTCTTTATATGATGCAATTTTTATATTATTTTTAAATGGATCTTCAAGTTTTACTATATTAAAGAAACACCCTACTAAAATTTATTTAACTCCACACTTCTCATAGAATTATTTTAAATATTTCATTGTATATTATGAATACCGTAAAACTTTCATCTTTACTATCCTTTAAATCTCTTTCATAAGAACTTAAATATAGAAATTAATATATATTATCCTTGTTAAATTCAAATAATTTGTAATATATGTAATAGTTAGATAGTACTTTGAATATATTACCTAAATAGATATAATTACCAAATCATTATGCATACGATCATTACACATCTTATTTCATATCATATATCATTATTATAAATTATAGTACATCTCAAATTTAAATCATTCACATCACAAGTTGCATTTCATTCAATATATAACTTCATATAATTTTGCATATAACATACTACATTATAACAAACAAACTGCATTACATGTTAACTTTAACTCCACACACAACAAGTATATAGTGTGAAAAGTTTTTATCTAATTAGAAATACAGGATTATTAATCAAATACATAACATATTTACTTTGTCTTGATTAACTTAATTAACATGTTTGACTTGGATGAATTGATTGACTTAATTGGATTAATTGATTTGTTTGGTTTGTTTGATTTGTTTGGCTTGATTTGATTGACTTGTTTGAATTGCTTGACATGGTTAAATTTCATTAGTGGTTGATAGGTTTGTTAGAAATATATTTATGCATTTGTAGTTATTAGGAGTTTTATAGGTTTTAGAATAAATAGAAGTTACAAGAAATGGTTAAATGTATGAACTGATGTTTTCTGACAACAAAACTTAAATTGATTAATTGATTGGATTGAATTACTTTACTTATATCATAATTTTAAGGATATCTTATCAGAGTTATTTTTACGCCTAGATTAAGGTCTTATTATAGTATTAAGGGAATTGGAGTTTAGGATAGGTTTAGTCATGTAAGGGGGAGTTTTAGAGTTTCTAAGGATTTTTTGAAGGTTCTAGACTACTTTGGTTGATTTAATTATTTAGAATGATTGTTTGAATTGCTTGTTTGCTTGAATTATTTGTTTGAATTACTTGCTTGAATTTTTTGTTTGAATTGCTTGTCTGGATCGATTTACTTGTTTGAATTGATTGGTTTGCTTAGTTTATTATCCTTTTATATAGTTTATTAGACTAGGCGGTCATAGATTGGGGGGAGTTATAGAAATTTATAGAGAATCATTGATAATGGAGAGTTACAGATTTAGGGAAAGTTATATACAATATTAGGATATTATATAGGTATAAATTTAGGGGGAGTATTTTATAAGGTGTAGATAGATTTAGGATCCAGGGAGGGTACTTTACTTTAGTATAGGAATTATTTACATAAATATAGGATTTAGGGGGAGTATGTTTAGAATTTCTTTTTGATAATGTCAAAGGGAGAGAAATAATAAAATATGATAAAGTTTATAGGATTCATATAGACAGAGGGAGTATTAGAAGGATCATCATCAGCTGATATATATATATATATATATATATATATATATATATATATATATATGTATGTGTGTGTGTGTGTGTGTGTGTGTATATGTATAAATACAGGTATGATATTTTATAAATTAAGGTTGTCATCATCAAATATAGCTATAGAGTCTAGATTATATAAGACTCTAAATAGCAATCTAGGTTCAATATTCAAATTCTGATTTTCAAATTCTATTTTCTATTCTCAATTCTCTCTATTTTATTCGTTTATCCTTTCAATCTTTTTCTTTCTTATTTATATTTGTTTTTCAAACTTAAGTTTTATATATTTATATTCTTGTACTTTATATTTATATAGTTTAAAACCTTATAATTTTATAAATGTGTTTATATAGTTTAAATTTATGTTTTCATATGTTTTTCTACTTTATAATATTAATTTACAACACTATATTTTTATTCAAGAATTTCCAGAGTTGTATTTATATAAAAACACTTGAAAAATGTTTTAAAATTCAAAAATACACTAGAGTGTGTCGACATGCCAAAAACACTATGTCGACATATAATCGTCAGAAATTCAAATTTGAAAGGAAGTGTTTTTTCACTATTTGAAATGTTTAAGAAATATTGCAACCTTTCACACTCTATAAAAAGGGCTTGAATTCGATTTTTTAAACACATCTTCTTTTCCACTTTCACTCTCTTTCATTATATAATTATTCTTAATCATTTTTATGATTTCTACACTTATACTCTGTCGAATTCAATTCTGTTCTGGTCAAACTTCTTCTCTCTACACTCTTTTCTCATCTCTCTCTGAATCAAGTGCTATTGAAGAGTTATAGGGTTGTTTATAATTTCTTGGGTTGAGTGAAGTATGAATCGGTGTGTTCCTTGTAGCCGTGAAACCAAGGAAGTCAGAATCGGTGTTTTCCTTGTAGCCGTGAAACCAAGGAAGTAGGAATTGGAGGTATCCCTTGTAGCCATGAAATTAAGGAGATTGTACTTGACTATTGGAATAGTAATAAAACTCTGTGCAATCCAGCATTGTGCCGGACTAAACGTAGAAGCAATCTAACCAGTATAAAATCGGGTGTGTTCTTTCCTTTTTTGCATTTTTATTTCTATTTATTTTGCTTCTGTGTTTGAATCTGTGTTTTCGATTGTGTTTGTGGTGTTTGATTCATTTTGTTATGCACATAAGTTTTAGATTTTGTTTAAATTCTCACAAACACTATTCACCCCCCCCCCCTTAGTGTTTATTTAGCCTTAACGATCCATTCCACATTCCATAACATAAACATTTTTGACAAATTAAATATAGTTTTCGATGAATTGGACCTCAGTCAATTCAACATATACATAGATTAATTAAGTCTGCATGGCAGTTAATCGAACAATTTCAATATGCGGTGGGTATTTCAAAAGAATCGGAGAAAGTATATACACAACATGGAAATTTAACATCTTCCAAAACATTCTATATCAGTGATGGAAGTTAAAAGGCATTTAAGATGTTCTGTTTTGACAATAAAATATCCCATGCCTCAAATATCAAAATACGGTAGTCACGTAAAACGTCAGTGCATATAAAATTATTAGAGTACATAAAAAAGTCCTTCACAAATATATTAATAAAAATGAAAATGTACTGTGGTAAGTACATGATGAAAGGTAATATAGGACTAAACTTCAAGATTAATAAGCTCAAAGTAGCAACAAGTAAATGAATGGCTAATTTGTCTGTTTGTGGTAGGAAAAAGAAACGAGATGGACATGTCTATTACATGAGAACAAGGTTACAAGGAAAGCATGCAACGAACTCTAAATCTACCCTAAGTGTTGCAATATGTGTGTGGATAGTGTTTGTCCATCTAATGCCACATGCTTAAGGTCGTATATTAGAGGATTATAGTCTAACATATGTTCTCCCACTTTAACTCACACTAGGCCTAAAGAGGAAGAATAAGCATGTAGACTATTGTATGGAAACAACGTGAAAATCTATGAAGTGTGAAAAAAAATTAAGGATAAAATACTTGGGAAATTTATCAACAACATACCAAAATTGAACCTAGGTCATATCTTGTAATTGAAGAACAATACCATCCAACCCTACAAAGCATTTTACAAACATTTAGCATATTATTATTTAATTTAAAAAAAAATTGTAGTCACTGCTACTTCCAATTTCAAATCTGTTAATGCGCCATGGTGGACTACCCTATTCAGCAGCCGTGCTTGACTACCCCTGAAACAACCCTACCCCCATCATATGGAAATGAACCAAAATGTTCTGTTCTCACATTGTTTGCAAGACAGTTAAATCTAATATTTGCATTATAGATCAATTATATTGTTAATGAAAGATCTACAAAAAAAACATTGTATTTGATAAATGTTAAACTAGAGACATGATAAACAATTTCGTATCAACTTTACACTAAATTTCAGATAATTGGGTAATATACTACATTTAATAGGAAACTATCTACTACATTTTGTTGGATTAATTAGTTTTGCTCTGTAAGTAGGATACTATCAACTACATTTAATATGAATGGCTTTAGTTTAACGGTAGCATCTGTTTTGTTAACTAGTTGACCGAATCACGGAAGAATATTACTTCAGGTGACTGCGGACATGTCAAAATTGTTAAGACCCTATCGGCCTTCAATGTTTACCTGTATAAGATATCCAGTAGGTAGTAATGAATGCCCAAAGGATAAACAATTATACATAACTGTATATTGAAATTTTGCTATATTTAGCAAGAAAAGTTTATTGTCTAACTGAAATTCTATTGTGTCATGTATGCGTGCAAGATAAGCTATTCCATTTAAAGTTTTAATATTGGGTATGTGTCGAATCCAATAATTGGTACGTTGAGCATTTGATACACATGTACACTCTTTTCAATTTAACCAAAACATTGGTTCTATTCCGCATCAAGGCTCTAGAATACTCAAATGTGGTTTGCATATTTGTCCATATCAGGTTTTTCATTTGAATAATAACAATCATGAGCGTCATCTAATAGAAAGACCACAAGAGGACAACTTTTGTGCATAAGCATATTAACTTCCTTTATACATTATTATTGAGGCCTTGATGGCTTTATCATCAAGAACTAATTTAATGACTTTTGAGGTAGTGATATTTAGTTTCTTACTGCATTTAGTTTCTTGTATTATATTACTTGATGTAACAACCCGGAAAATCAGAACCAAATTAAATTTTTTATTTTGGCAATTTTAATGAATTTTGAATATTTAAAATGATTTATTTTAAATAATAACGATGAGAAATTTATTTTGAATAGAATTAGAACGTATATATTTATTCAAATCGACGTTAGAATATAAATATTTATTTTAATTATAAAAGGAATTGGAAATGGCGTGGTAGTTTGAAAATTCGATTTCAAATTTCAAATGAATGTATAGGGATCAAAATAAACCGGATTTTAGCGAAACCAAAAATATTAGAATCTAAATGAAAATATCTTTCCAACGAATCCGAAAAATCAAAATTTTATAGCGGGAATAAAAAGTTATGCCCCGTTGAAAATTCAGAATAGTCGCCATGGAAAATATAGCCCTTAAAAATAGCCATTTTGCAAATGACCCCCGTTTTTTATGAAACCATTTTTGTTGGATCCGGGATGTCAAGTTATTGCTAGATTCCAAAATTCATAATTTTTGGGATTAATATGTGAGCGTGGCGAAGTAAAACGTATTTTGACAGTTTCAGTCAATTTGGATCGACCAGAAAATAGCCATTTTTCAAACAGTATCCAAATTCGACGAAATTAGTTTTGTTAGGACCATATCGTCAATACGAAGCTAGAAATAATTTTTATGGAATTTTTGGGGTCGTATGTGGCCCCAGTAAATTAAAATGTGCGTTCAAATTCAATATATAGATTTATATTTTGATTTTGATGGAAAATTCTCATAACAGCCGAATTGGCTCACGAAACATATCCCATTGTATTCGGAATGGGGGTAATTAGCTAGGGGCGATAGTCGTTGTGTCTCGGTTGAAGTTCAGAGCGTTAAACAGTTAAAGGTTGAATTAAATAATATTTAAAATATAATATATATATATATCCATCACCTAACTTACCCTAGGTCAAACCCTTTTGTTTCCATCTGGTGGTCAACGACAGAAAATCCCGCCTCCCCTCAAAATTAAATCGCGATAGCCATCCACTAGCTCGCCGTCGCCACTAGAGGCACGCACATCCCCTCCTCCTCACTCCGACCTCCTTCTCTCCCTCCCCATATCTTCTGAGTTGAACCACGAGCCCCTTTCTTCTTGAAGCCCTCGCGCTCCCCAACGAAGCCGCCGCCGCCTGCCAGGCCCACTCCGACCACCGAAAGCCTGCCGCAGCCTCCAGCCCCCTTTTTCGGCCTCCAGCGCCGCACGTGGGCCCAACTAACGGCGTCGACGATGAAGCAAGGGTCGAGGTTAGGTTCAGGCAGATCACAAAGAAGGAGAAAGGGGTTAAGGCCTTAATAAAGATGATGAGCAATTTTAATTAACTTTTAAATTAAATTAGTTGCTTTTAGAATGGATTCAAAATTATAAAAAATATGAAATGTATGTATATAATATTGTTAAAAAAAGTAAAATTTATAAAAATATAAATTTAATATAGATAACTTTATTTTAAAAATGTTAGATTTTTATATCAAATAGAATAGAAGTAAAAATTAGAGTTTTATAGAAGTAAAAAAGTAGATCATTATGTAAATAAAAATTAGATTTTTATGTTGATAAAAATTAGATTTTATGATTAGTAAAGATTATATTTTTAACTTAGTGAAGATTATATTTTTAACTTAGTAAAGATTATATTTTTAACTAGTATTATATTTTTAAACCAATGAAGTTTATATTTTTAAATGAGTGAAGTTTAGATTTTCTTTAAATTAAAAAAGGAAATGATTTTTAGTCTATGATTAGCTTTGAAAAAAAATCTGATCTTTCTTATATGAACAACGAAATAAAAAATGTGATTTTTATTTTTTTAAGGTAGCGATATAAAAATTAGATTTATATATATATAACTTCGTTATAAAAATATGATATATATATATATATATATTTGAATTAAAAATGTGATTTCTATTATATAAATAACAAAATAAAAATGTGATTTTTATTTTAAAAGTGGCGCTATGAAAAATGCGATTTTTGGAATACATGATCATCATATTAAAATGGTGATTTTATTATGAACAGCGTGAAAAGGTTGAGTCGGAATGTTGGGTGAATCCAAACCGTTCAGAAATAAAGAAAGGAGGAGTGGATCCCAAAGGTTGGAACTCCTCACTATAATTTTCTTTGTACAGTTATTTATTTTATAACTACATATATGAACTGTTCCCCGTCGTCCACTAACCATGGACGATTTGTTTGATTGTTTGGTTTGGTTGATTAGATTATTTGGTTGAATTTGGTTGTTTGGGTGAAATGAATTGATTAGAATTGTTATGTGTGTATGGCGCAAGACGATATCAGGAGAGGGGTAATGCTAGACATTACCCGATTTCAATATCGCGCCGTTATGCTGCCAAAATTTTCTAAAATATGTTAGAACAATAAAAATATCATTTTTATTGCGTAAATGAACTAAATAAAATATTTTATCGTTAAATATAATTTTTAACGTCGATATGAATAAAATAAATACTCATTTACGAATCAGACGATTTGTTTATGAACACTCATTTTACTGATATGGATTGGGACGATATATTTTACACATCGCCCAACTGCACAAATAATATTCAGTGTTTGTGGACTGAAACCCCACACGGGTATTGGGATGATATTTGACGTACACTAATCCCAACTGTTTAGTGGTATGTCAATCGATTGGTTGACAAGATGTTGTAAGCGTTAAATATTCATATTTAATGCTTATGCAGTGTAGAATACACTCTAGATGATGGTTGACTGTGTTTGATTGTTATTGTATACATGTGTGCATGAAATCTGTATAAATCACATTATATGGTAACTGTCTGTGTCTGATTCTAGCTCAGAAAGAATGAATATTTTAAAATAACGAATATTTTGAAATAATATTCAGTAAAAGATCAAATTTGATTTTGATGTCCGATTTGGGATGGACACGAATATATTTAAATATATGAAGCTGTGTTGATTAGATTAACGCCATTTTGAGGTGAACGATATTTATATTGATTTTATTCATTTTTATAATGAATATCGAAAAGGAATTGATTTCAAAATCTAATGTTTTGAAAATACTATCATTTATATATTGATGATATGGAATATTCAATTTTGACTTGAAATTGAATATGAAGTTGAAATCGTTTTGAAAACGAATTTAAAACGATTTATAAAATACGTTTTAAATGGAAATCGACAAAATATATATAATATTTATAATGGCCTGAACAGAACGCGTCGCACTGCGGTAGTTCGCAAATTTTGACCATTGGCTTCGAACGGACATTACGGGAGATCCAACCGTCGAATTCTCCTAAAACCAGAACCATTGTGTTCGTATCAAAAAGAGCTTTCCAAAGAATATTGGAGGTTTGGAATCTAACGATTGGATTTGGAATTATGTCCAAATAAAAATTTGGAAAAGGTCGCTATAAGTGTAGTTCGATGGCCGTTTATGGAAATCGACTGCACGGGCCTTGGTAAAATTACTAAAAATATTAATAATTTGTGTAAAATCATAAGAAATGATTTGGAAAGAATTGAGATGAAAAATTCCATATTTGAAAAGATAAAAATATATTTTTATCGAAATGAACTAGTTATGAACTAGAATTATAATCCAATTATTTTTAAACAAATAAATTGGATTTGAAATGGTTTTAAAGATAACCAGAATTTCCAATATTTGAATTGGAATGGATTTGAATCAAAATTATCTTCAGAATATTTTGATATTGGATTCCGGGATTATATTGGCATTGTGGAGGAATTTGGAAGATATATATATTGTTATTCCAATACGATGCTTGTTGAGTTCGGAATTTGATATTGAATATAAGCCGATATATTTTCTATTCAGAGTCTTGTATTTAATATCAAATGGGATTTTGGGTTTATTGTGAATGGTGTCTTCAGTAACACTGTTCTTGAACCCCATGTGAAGAGAATAAATATTTTAATTAAGATTGTTAGAGTTTCCAATTATATTTAATAATTAGAATAAAATGGAAAATGAATTGGGTATCGTGAACTGTGTTTTTAACGACATTCGTTCTTTAACCCGATTTACAGCGAAATGTGATTTAGAATTTATAAATCTTTTGTTAAGATTTAAAGGAAATTTTCCAAAGTAAATTTTTTCAATTTAATAAAATAAATTGTAATGGAATGGAATTCGATTTGGTAATAATCGAAGTGGACATCTGTGGAGGAAGACTATTACTATACATGGAATTTAAGAGGCTTTGCCGTTATTCCATTTATAGCATCGGTTGGATATGGAAGTTCATATCAATTATATATATTGATCTGTATTCCGTGAAGTTTCCATTGTTAATGGAATATGATTTTTGGTTTATCGTGAACTGTGTTTTAAATGACATTAGTTCTTTAATCCAGTTAAAGATAAAATTTATTTCTTAACTTTGAAAAATCATTAAGTAATGATTTTTGGAAATTAAAACTGAATTTGAGTTTTAATGAATCTTTAAATAGATTGAAAGGTGGATTTGATAACTAAGGTTTTCAAATTCAAGAAATGTTCGAGAATGGGGTACCACCAGTTTTACTCTAGACGATAGTTAAATCTTTAATTAGATTTGAACATAAAAGGTTAATTGAATTTACCAAAAACACCATGGTTTTAGGTATGAAGTATTACTAGTTTTGCTTCATGGGATGAATAGGTTAGGATTGGGAAATAAAACAATTGATTACTTCGGTAAGGTTCGCTAATCCCGACTAGTTTGGATAAACCATAATTTGGTTTGAACTGAAATCCAAAAGAAGATTAAAGAATAAATTTAAAGAATTTATCTTTGATAAAATTAATGGGAACCTTTCCCAAAGTATAAGAATATTTGAATAAAGGAATATTTTGGATTGGAATGAGGCGTATGTTGTGTTTTTATAGCTTGTTTATTATATACGTGAGTTATTCAGAAAGACCGGGTTTATCCCATTCTGAATAACTAATTCGACGATGTGTCGAGGATGAAGACGGTGGTTGAAGACCGGAGGTCTTCACATCATTTGGATGATTACTGATGTCTTGATTGGGCTGTACACCCAAGACAAGGTAATAAGTGGTGATCGTCCAAATGTACTTGGAGATCGACCGGATATGCGAGGGTCTCTCTCCTATATTGGACATATGGGACAAAGAATAAGGTGCCTCTGGTTTCGTTCAGACCCAGAACGAACTTGTAAATGGATGTGTGTTTGACATCGGATTTCATTCTGTGTGATTGATAGAAATCAGTTGCATAGCGTGAATTGCCTGTGTGGCATGCGAAGATGCAAATGATCAAGGCTTATCTTGAAAAGCAGAGTCTTGTGGTTGATGATCAAAGCACGGCTTTGATATAGCATAGCTTGGTGTAGCGTTGATTCGCAAGCCTCACACCCCGGTGTGAACCAGAAACGGGAGAGGACATCAGGGAGGACATGCGTTTCCTTCTAGCTAGGAGTGGCGCCAGCGTTTTGCAAGCCCTGACATTTTATTTACGTGGATAATGGATAGCAAGGCACCTCGGTTATATCGGTCGTTCTAGGGCCGATGGTTTGGTTGGGATATGACCAGTTTACGCCCCATAGAGCGGGGAAACACATTGTTCAGGCATTTTAATCCACTCCGTGTGGACCGTCCCTGACGATCCAAGGCTTGACTGAGTATTTGCCTGAGGCTCGAGCTAGAGAGTCTCGAAGCGGTAAGGACGATCCCTTGCCTTGGTTCACAGATGGAAATCCAACTTCCAATACGTGACTTTGCGGTTTTGATTATAGAGCCTAGTACGGCGACATAATAGGATGGGGCACTCATGCTGTCTATAATTAATACATTTATATTTGAAATTGTTTTGACAATATACACTTATAATAATAGTAAAATATGAGATTTCACGTTCCAAGCATTTTTGGCTATTATAAGGGAAAAACTCTATCCTCCGGCTTGCGTTGCATTGTGTGATGGGACCTGAGTCTTATAATAGCTTCATTATAACAACCCGAATTTTAATAACATGTTGAAACTAGAAATCAAGGTATAATTAAATTTTAAAATGAGAATCATGGGAAACGGGTTGCGCCATTGCGTTTGTCTCGGAATTCTACATGAAACAGAGTCCGAGTTTTCGAAAATCGGAGTCCGGATGAAGAAGTTATGGCCTGTAGAAGATTCAGCAAATTTTAGGCAGCACAGGACCAGGCAGGTCGACCTGGGGGTCGATCTGGGGGCCAGGTCGACCACGTGGTCGACCTACCCCCCCCCCCCCCAAGTCGACCATATGGTCGACCTCCCCCCTTACAAGTCAACCTAGTCGGCCTGTTTTGACCCAGAACCCATTTTTGAAGCCTGAGACGTGTTTTGATGGTCCGGATTGATTCTAGGGTTAATCTAAGGGCCTAAACTAGTTTCTACCCCTATAAATACATCCTAAGACCTAACCTAATTCATATCAAATCATTCTTACACCATTATGCTGCTAAATACCTCTTGAACCATGGCCGCCGTCTCCAAATCAAAGTACAAGCATTCAAACTCAAATCAATTCAAAGAACAAAGCTTCAACAATGATTCAAGACAATAAATCAACAACGCCGCAACATTTTTACAACAAATTCAGTTCTTAATTACTTGCCCACGATTTGTAAGTTCTAGTTCTTTTTAGATTTAAACTTGTTAATTATAATATGGCCATGGAATAAAGTGGAATTGGATTTAAGTATGTTTATCGATTCAGACCCATTCCTGTTGCTTCTTGAATCTTGGGTTTTTGAGACTTGTCTATCTTTATTCTCATGTCAAGTTCATGATCTATTCAGCCTGTTGTAAATCAATTTTCTTGACTCATGTTGAATTTATTATCAAGTTGTAATCTTCATGCCTGTAATGATGTTTTTCTCTCTGATCTTATTTTTATGCAAAATTCTATCTTCCCCTATTTATTTTCTTTTGATGAACCTTGGTCAATTTCGGACCTAGGCCTAAACCGCGATTTGCTTACGATTGAATACGGGGAAATGTTTGGGATATTACCTATTTGGATATACGTGTTTGGCATAACATGAAATTGGAAACTTGGGTATTGTCAACATAATTGAAATTGCAAGTTTGGCCACTGACATAATTAATTTGGCATAAATTGGGCATATATGAATTGGCTTGTATATTAAATCACGGGTTCGGGCCTATGTAAGTTAAATCAAAAGATTAGGCTTAGGATTGGGCATAAGTAGAATTGGGAATTTGAACCTAAAAGCGATTGTAAACTTGATAAATTGCATAAATATGTATTATGAACTTGGATAATTGGCGTGTATTGTAACAAAAAGATTATAGTCTGGGATAACTACATCATGAATCATGATTTGGGTTTATTTGGGCAATAAACTTGATACATGTAGTCTTGGCTAGAACTTGATATGGGTAAAATGGCATAAACTTGGCATACATGTAAATAGGCAAGAATTGGACATATGTAAACTGACTAGAATTGGGTGTATATATATATATATATATATATATATATATACACTTTTTAAATTATCATGTAATTTTGGAACCTGGGCGTATGTTTATTTAAATGTAAAGTTGGGAATTTGAAACATGAAAATGACTGTGTATTGGATAATTGACTTGAACACGAACATGAACATGAACATTTCTATATGTTAAACACATGAACTAATATTGGGTTTTTGGGTGGAATACGACCATTAATGAACCTTTGACACGAGGTTAAACTCAGTTTGTGGTGTAAATCTGCCCGAAACCGCCCGGCAAATCCAGTAGCCACAAAGTATCAGTCAAATGTGAGGGGTCAAAGGCCAAATTGTAGGTGTCACGGTTTATGACACGAGGTTAGACTCAGTTTGTGGTGTAACTCTGTGCGGAACCGCCCGGCAAATCCAGTGGCCACAAAATGCACGGTTTAATGTGAGAGGTCATGATTCGTTCGTCATAATGAATGAATTAAGGAATACTAACCATAATAAGACGTGGGTATGGTTAGAGGGTTAGGTGGGATGACATGGGAATTTGACATGTAAATGTGGACCTAACCAGTATGAGTTAGGAACATGTAAAACTTATAAATGTGGGCTTAACCAACATAACTGTTAATCAGACCAATGGGTGGGTTAAGTAATATGACTAGACTAATGACACTTAACCAATATAACATGACACGTGGTAGGGTTAAGTCAACTTGAACATATAGATAATACTTAACCAACTTAGCATGATACGTGGGCGGGTTAAGTCATGAACTACTTGAAAACACTTAACCAATTTGATATGCTAAGATAGCGGGGTTAAGTTATGAATCACTAGACAGCACTTAACCAACTTGACATGATCCGTGGGCAGGTTAAGCCATGAATTACTTGAAATACTTAACCAATGCAATCTGACGAATGGGAGGGTTAAGTTAAATGGGTTGGTTTAACTTGAATGGGTTGATAACACCCTACTGATATAACCTGATGTGTGGTAGGGATAAGTAAATACACGAGGGTAACACTTAACCATTATAAAATGGCTAGTGGATGAGGTTGAGTTAACATACACTTAACCAATATAACGTGAGGTGTGGTAAGGGTTAAGTTAACATAGGGGAGAACGCTTAACCGATATAACAAGACATGCGGTAGGGTTAAGTAACACAAGAGAGAACACTTAACCACGATATCATGATGGGGGGTGGGGTTAAGTTAAATAGATAACACTTACCAACCTGTGGGGTATACAAATAGACCCTAGGAAAACCCTGGTAGTGGGACCCGTTTCAGCAGTAACCCACATTAGGTATAAACGGTACCCTGAGCTAGGCAGGGTGGGGCACGATTACTGGGCTGATTGTAAGCGGTTAAAACGGCGGCAGGGGATGCAGCGGTGTAGGTTCCGACGGATTACAGGCGTGCACGTATTTTGGAGTGGAAAATTTAGCCACTGGGCATCAGTAGATATAAATCTGTGCATCAAAAAGGGTATCGAGGTTGCCATCCTAGGGATTGATACACCCTAGGTTGGGACCAACACAGGTATCTACGAGTAGGGAGGCGCAAGAACTAGGTCGAGTAGGAGCCGATCGATTAGGGTAGTAAGGATACATCTAACACATTTATGGAAATTGGGCTGGTTGAGGTGAAAATCCTCATATTAGATGTAGTCCTGAAGGCTACCACAACTACGGGGTTGGGATAACCTTAGTATATAACACATGTGAAACATTGTAAATAAGAGCTGATCAATTAAGATAGGTGCGGTGGGGACATGAAACTGTCAATATGAGGTGGGACCCTCATCGTGGGATATATACCTATGAAACTATCATGCGGGTTATGAGGGATCACTTATCTTGTAATTATAACCAAGTAAACTAATTGGAATGCTAGTTAGGTGGTGCAGAGAATATAGAAAATCAAGGAAAATAGGATAATGGTGAAGCTTAGAAATCTTGCGATGTTATAGTAACCTTGCGATGTGATACTTGGTAGGAACCTTGTGATGCTACTCTTAATAGGAAATATGGGATGTTATACTTGATTCATCGTGCTTGTATCTTACCTCGTCATCATGCTTATGTTTACTTTCATTTTATTCATGTCATATTATCTTTACCTGTTTTTATGTTGAAAGTCATTAGGACTTACTCAGTCTTTATGACTGACCCAGTTTGTTTCGCCTCTTTTTCTTTCGTTCCCCCCCCCCCCCCCACAGGTTCGCAGGGTGGGAACACAACTTAGTTCGGATCTTACCAAGCTCCAAGGCTTCTTCATGTACTGCTTGGATTTCTCTTGGCTATGGCTTGCTTTGCTTTATTGGGGAATACTACAATTTATTTTTATGCTTCTTTGTTTTTTTTAGCAAGACAGATATTTTGGCTATGTAATTGGGTATTGGAAGTTGATGGGCTTTTATTGTAAACAATTATATTTAATAAATGATTTGAAGTACTTCTACTTTACTTTCCGCTGTTTTATATACGTCTGTCTTGTAATATTTCTGTTCCAGTACCCATAATGCTCCATTGAAGTTAAGGCATTACCTTTGTGAGTGACCTTAACGGATGTGGGGTGTTACATTTGGTATTAGAGCAGAAGGTTACCAGACTGGGCAAAAGCTTTTAAAAACCTTCTGAAATTATTTTCAAAACATTTACAAAGAAGCATTTTTCTAAAGAAAAGTTTTGTTTTACGAAAGGCATATTCCCCAAAGCCATATGCACTATCTTTTGATTCTCTCCTTGAGTCTCTTCTCTCTTTATTTTTCACCATAGTTTGTAGGCATGCGACACATGTAGGAGGGCAAAGAAGTGCCCAACTTCCATCTGTAGCCACAGTAGTTCAATCTGCGTCTAATCTTATTTCAAGCTTTGTAGGGTTGCCATGCGATGGAGGTAGCTTTCGAGAAACTTTTCAACAAGCTATACAAGGATAGTAGGAACGAGGATAAAGAACACAAGTCTAAGGATGAGAAACTTGTTGATATGGCTTAATCCACAAAGAGGAAAAAAGGTGAAAGGAAAGAGGCCAAGTGAAAGAATAGTAAAAACCCATGACAAGAGAGAATATCTTTAGTATGGTAAAAAGGGACATGTAATTAAGTATTATAGGACAAGGGCAAGGGCAAAGAACAAGATCGTCGAGAGGGCAATGGTATGCTCTCACTACTAGCGTACCTAAGAGAGGTGGTAACGTTTCTGTTAAAGGCTTAGCTTTTCTTTTCTATCATCCCGTTAGAACTTTGTTTTCTTTTTTGCATCCTTTTAATTCTGCTTCGATAGTTGAGTCTCTGCACCTTAGTACTAGCATAGTAGAGGATCCATTTTTGTCTCAAATCCCGTTGGGGAATCGACTCATTTATTCATGACTTGTTTGGATTTGAGAATGTATATGCTAAGTGTTGAGTTTAGAAGTAATGCTTATGTTTTTGGGCTATGGGTTGTTTCTAGGGATGGAGTGGTTATCCAAAAATGATACCATTCTCGAGTATGAAAAGAGGGTAGTTAGACTCTTGACTTGCCTTTGTAATACCCTCGAAGTCTAGTGTAACCCTTAGGGTTCTGCCATGCTTAGTTACCTAGAATCTCTTGATACATTTATCAATCCGCTCGAGTAGTGTTCGCCACTAAGGCGGATGGTAAATTTCGCTTATGCATGAGTTATAGAAAAATCACCTTAGTAAGTGCACTTGGCAACATGGTTGGCATTTGTTTATTTTCAAGAGATAATTCATTTATGTGGAATACCTTCTAGTAAGTTAATGAGATCCAAGATTCACTAGTGAATTTTGGAGAGCTTGCATGAAACCATGAGTACGTAGTTATGTTTAAGCTGAGTATACTAGAAAAAGAATAAGTGAAAGTGGAATGAGATGCGACAGTGAAATGAGTTCCAACTCATATTTTGGAAATAGGAATTAAGAAGCTACGAAATTGTGAAGCTAAAGACGGTCAAAGCACAATGGAGTTAAGCTCAAGGAAATGCGACTTAGAAGACTGAAGACTAGGCACGCGCATCATAACTCTTTTTAGGAGTATATCCTTGATCCCTCTTTTCTTGTAGAGCTTACTTGTATGCTATCTTTTAAGTATAACCTCTCGGTCCTATTCTCAATCCTATTTCTGTTGCAAAACCCCATAGGGATCATCTGTTAGTAATACATGTTGGGGCTTGAGGGTGTCCGTTGGGTTGAGTAATTCTTTGGGCGTCAGCCTGATGTTGATTTCGGTCTTCGAGCTGGTGCTTAGGGAGTTCTTCTCCTAATCAGTATATATGTGACATAGATTTCCAGTTTTGACACTACCTAATGGGCACAAAGTTTTTACTTGCTTCTATCGTTCGACTATATCTTTAGGTAGGAACAATTGGGTGCAAACATGTGTTTGATACATGTTATGATTAATGGTTGCAAGTGGTTGCTAGTGGTTGCTCATGGATGCATATACACACACATTAGACACTAGATCGGCTCTGTCACCTTTCATATTGCATATGCATGAGTGTTTATACTTGTTTATGGATGAATTTGAATGTGCTATCATGTGGATGTTGCATATGGATGGATGTTTGTGCACACATATAGTGTTTATGTGACTAGGACTATTCGCATACATGTTGGACTCATGGCACTAAAACATATTTTGCATTAAGAAGATCAATTAGGCCTGATAATTTGCATTAGATAAGGAACATATACACACACATTTTGCATATGTTCATACAGCATTAGAAATCTCTTAAGGACAATGGATGCCTGCGATTGATGATTGAGTAGATGGATGATTGGATGGTAGGACACATTCTTCTTAACTTAAAGATTTCGGGGACGAAATCCTTTAAGGAGGGGAGAATGTAACAACCCGAATTCTAATAACATGTTAAAACTAGAAATCAGGGTATAATTAAATTTTAAAATGAGAATCATGGGAAACGGGTTGCGCCATTGCGTTCGTCTCGGGATTCTACATGAAATAGAGTCCGAGTTTTCGAAAATCGGAGTCCGAATGAAGAAGTTATGGCCTGTAGAAGATTCGGCAAATTTTAGGCAGCACAAGACCAGGCAGGTCGACCTGGGGGCCAAGTCGACCACGTGGTCGACCTACCCCCCCCCCCCCCCCAAGTCGACCATATGGTCGACCTCCCCCCTACAGGTTGACCTGATCGGCCTATCTTGACCCAGAACCCATTTTTCAAACCTGAGACGTGTTTTGATGGTCCGGATTGATTCTTGGGTTAATCTAAGGGCCTAAACTAGTTGCTACCCCTATAAATACATCCTAAGACCTAACCTAATTCATATTAAATCATTCTTACACCAATATGCTGCTAAAATTCCTCTTGAACCATGGCCGCCGTCTTCAAATCAAAGTACAAGCATTCAAACTCAAATCAATTCAAAGAACAAAGCTTCAACAATGATTCAAGACAATAAATCAACAATGCCGCAACATTTTTACAACAAATTTAGTTCTTAATTCCTTGCCAACGATATGTAAATTCTAGTTGTTTTTAGATTTAAACTTGTTAATTATAATATGGCTATGGAATAAAGTGGCATTGGATTTAAGTATGTTTATCGATTCAGACCCATTCCTGTTGCTTCTTGAATCTTGGGTTTTTGAGACTTGTCTATCTTTATTCTCATGTCAAGTTCATGATCTATTCAGCCTGTTGTAAATCAGTTTCCTTGACTCGTGTTGAATTTATTATCAAGTTGTAATCTTCATGCCTGTAATGATGTTTTTCTCTCTGATCTTATTTTTAGGCAAAATTCTATCTTCCCCTATTTATTTTCTTTTAATGAACCTTGGTCAATTTCGGACCTAGGCCTAAACCGCGATTTTCTTACGATTGAATACGGGGAAATGTTTGGGATATTACCTATTTGGATATACATGTTTGGCATAACATGAAATTGGAAACTTGGGTATTGTCAACATAATTGAAATTGCAAGTTTGGCCACTAACATAATTAATTTGGCATAAAGTGGGCATATATGAATTGGCTTGTATATTAAATCACGGTTTCGGGCCTATGTAACTTAAATCAAAAGATTAGGCTTAGGATTGGGCATAAGTAGAATTGGGAATTTGAACCTAAAAGCGATTGTAAACTTGATAAATGGCATAAATATGTATTATGAACTTGGGTAATTGGCGTGTATTGTAACAAAAAGATTATAGTCTGGGATAACTACATCATGAATCATGATTTGTGTTTATTTGGGCATGAAACTTGATACATGTAGTCTTGGCTAGAACTTGATATGGGTAAAATGGCATAAACTTGGCATACATGTAAATAGGCAAGAATTGGACATATGTAAACTGACTAGAATTGGGTATATATATATATATATATATATATATATATATATATATATATATATTAGCATGTAATTTTGGAACCTGGGCATATGTTTATTTATATGTAAAGTTGGGAATTTGAAACATGAAAATGACTGTGTATTGAATAATTGACTTGAACACGAATATGAACAATTCTATATGTTAAACATATGAACTGGTATTGGGGTTTTGGGTGGAATACGACCATAAATGAACCTTTGACACGAGGTTAAACTCAGTTTGTGGTGTAAATCTGCCCGGAACCGCTCGGCAAATCCAATAGCCACAAAGTGTCAGTCTAATGTGAGGGGTCGAAGGCCAAATTGGTGGCGTAACGGTTTATGACACAAGGTTAGACTCAGTTTGTGGTGTAAATCTGCCCGGAACCGCCCGGCAAATCCAGTGGCCACAAAATGCACGGTCTAATGTGAGAGGTCATGATTCGTTCGTCATAATGAATGAATTAAGGAATACTAACCATAATAAGATGTGGCTATGGTTAGAGGGTTAGGTGGGATGACATGGAAATTTGACATGTAAATGTGGACCTAACCGGTATGAGTTAGGAACATGTAAAACTTATAAATGTGGCTTAACCAACATAACTATTAATCAGACCAATGGGTGGGTTAAATAATATGACTAAACTAATGACACTTAACCAATATAACATGACATGTGGCATGGTTAAGTCAACTTGAACATATAGATAATACTTAACCAACTTAGCATGATACGTGGGCGGGTTAAGTCATGAACTACTTGAAAACACTTATACAATTTGATATGCTAAGATAGCGGGGTTAAGTTATGAATCACTAGACAGCACTTAACCAACTTGACATGATACGTGGGCGGGTTAAGCCATGAATTACTTGAAATACTTAACCAATGCAATCTAACGAATGGGAGGGTTAAGTTAAATGGGTTGGTTTAACTTGAATGGGTGGATAACACCCTACCGATATAACCTGATGTGTGGTAGGGATAAGTAAATACACGAGGGTAACACTTAACCATTATAAAATGGCTAGTGGATGAGGTTGAGTTAACATACACTTAACCAATCTAACGTGAGGTGTGGTAAGGGTTAAGTTAACACAGGGGAGAACGCTTAACCGATATAACAAGACATGCGGTAGGGTTAAGTAACACAAGAGAGAACACTTAACCACGGTATCATGATGAGGGGTGGGGTTAAGTTAAATAGATAACACTTACCAACCTATTGGGTATACAAATAGACCCTAGGAAAACCCTGGTAGCGGGACCTGTTTCAGCAGTAACCCACATTAGGTATCAACGGTACCCTGAGCTAGGCTGGGTGGGGCACGATTACTGGGCTGATTGTAAGCGGTCAAAACGGCGGCAGGGGATGCAGCGGTACAGGTTCCGACGGATTACGGGCGTGCACGTATTCCGGAGTGGAAAATTTAGCCACTGGGCATCAGTAGATATAAAGCTGTGCATCAAAAAGGGTATCGAGGTTGCCAACCTAGGGATTGATACACCCTAGGGTAGGACCAGCACAGGTATCTACGAGTAGGGGGTCGCAAGAACTAGGTCGAGTAGGAGCCGATCGATTAGGGTAGTAAGGATACATCTAACACATTTATGGCAATTGGGCTGGTTGAGGTGAAAATCCTCATATTAGATGTAGTCTTGAAGGCTACCACAACTACGGGGTTGGGATAACCTTAGTATATAACACATGTGAAACATTGTAAGTAAGAGCCGATCAATTAAGATAGGTGCGGTGGGGACATGAAACTGTCAATATGAGGTGGGACCCTCATCGTGGGATATATACCTATGAAACTATCATGCGGGTTATGGGGGATCACTTATCTTGTAATTATAACCAAGTAAACTAATTGGAATGCTAGTAAGGTGGTGCAGAAATATAGAAAATCAAGGAAAATAGGATAATGGTGAAGCTTAGAAATCTTGCGATGTTATAGTAACCTTGCGATGTGATACTTGGTAGGAACCTTGTGATGCTACTGTTGATAGGAAATATGGGATGTTATACTTGATTCATCGTGCCTGTATCTTACCTCGTCATCATGCTTATGTTTACTTTCAGTTTATTCATGCCATATTATCTTTACCTGTTTTTATGCTGAAAGTCACTAGGACTTACTCAGTCTTTATGACTGACCCAGTTTGTTTCGCCTCTTTTTCTTTCGTCCCCCCCCCCCAGGTTCGCAGGGTGGGAACACAACTTAGTTCGGATCTTACCAAGCTCCAAGGCTCCTACATGTACTGCTTGGATTTCTCTTGGCTATGGCTTGCTTTGCTTTATTGGGGAATACTACAATTTATTTTTATGCTTCTTTGTTTTTTTAGCAAGACAGATATTTTTGCTATGTAATTGGGTATTGGAAGTTGATGGGCTTTTATTGTAAACAGTTATATTTAATAAATGATTTGAAGTACTTCTACTTTACTTTCCGCTGTTTTATATACGTCTGTCTTGTAATATTTCTGTTCCAGTACCCATAATGCTCCATTGAAGTTAAGGCATTCCCTTTGTGAGTGACCTTAATGGATGTGGGGTGTTACATTCATTGTTCTTTATTTAGCATTGTGCTATCTGTTTTATGCACTGGTATTCTTGGGGGTAAACCAGTTCCGTGTCATATGGCGTGGTCCCTTGATTTACCTAACTTTAAAATAAAGATTAATCATTGTTTTAGTTCTCTTACCAGTCATATGACTGACCTGGAGTTTATTGTTTTAACCTAAACTCTGGGTGCGCACGGGCAGCTAGTAGTTTTTGTTTTTGCAGATTTATATTCACAGGATCCTGGTTTATAGCCGGAATGATATTCAGAAAGCTCTGTATCCGTATATTCTTTTCAGTTGTATTTTGTATTATTTTCCGTTGCATTGTAATTTGTAAATCTCTGATATTTAGTAAATGTGTAATATTTATTCATACTCTGTATATTCTTGTATACTGTTGAAATTGTTGTAATAAGCAATGAAATGTTCTTCTGTTTGTGTTCTAATTTGTATTGTTCTCAATTCAATCCGTGCTTTCCTTCACGGGGAGGTTCGGGTCCTTATACTTGACTTAGCGGATTTAGTGTAATTAGTATGAATGTACTTCTCTTGTACCGAGGCCAAATATGGATGTGATGGCTATTTTAAAAGCCTAATGCTCTTCAAGTATTTAATTATTTAGATACACAAATCATTTTTACAACACCTTCACAATCTGAATAGATGTGTCGGCCATTCATGACATTGAAAACGGTTTTTGTGATGTCAATTCGTGTACTGCACAGTACTAAAGGAAATATGAGGGGGATTGCAATTGCTCAAAGGGTTTAAACCATAAAGGGAATTGCAATTACTTAGAGGCCCAAAGCTCCTTTTGTCCATTTATAACCCTTAGCTCGTAAAACTTACAATTTCATAGTTACCTTGTTTTCTGAATGATAAGAAATGCAATTTATGCAATATTTGCGTAATATATACATGTACACTTGCATACTATTGTTCTGAGTTCCACATAGTATAGAATTCCTATCAATTGCAGTATTTCTAGACCAAAAATATATCAGTCATTTAATTTCAATGTTATTTCTGAATATAAAATCTAATGTTTAACATTCACTACACCATATATGCTAATTAGGCTATGTTTTTAGCCGTATCTAAAGTATGTAGGCATGGAAAAAAGCCGTATCAAATAACGGCGTGTTGAATTTTTAGATACGACTCAAAACCGTATCGCAATGTGAAAACATATGGCTATTGGCCGTATCTAAAGCATAAGTAGATATGGCTATAAACCGTATCTTATATGTGTGTGTGTGTGTGTGTAAGCAGGAACTGCAGCACATATTATTTGTAACGAAAAGCATATATAACACAAGATACACTAATTCACAATTGTAACAGTAAACGAAACAATTGTATAAAATATTTCATTACATTACAATATATAATGATACATGCTATTTGATTACATTACAATAAATAAGATACACGCTGTTTCATTACATTAAAGAAGATACATTAAAATGCAGCCACCTGTTGAATCAATACTTCCTTCAAGATGAACATCCTCCAAAATAGACAAAAGATCATAAATAACCAAGCAACATTGCATTCTATCAGGAACACAACAATACTACTGCACAAAAGCATAACACCATGCACCCTCATAAAATAATACCAAGGTAATCTCAAATCAAACAAGAACCACTAGCAGAACTAAGCTCCGGAAAACTCCAAAAGCCAGCAACTAAAACTCAGAGCAGAGAAAACCGACAACTAAATAAACCCCTCCAAGACAAGGAACCCTTCAGGGAGATCAACACATTCAAATCTCTCATTGATCTCTACCAAAACATAATGTCCACTCATGATTTTTAGTTCATACACGTTTTCATTTAAACAATAGCAGCATGAATTCTAGGTAGATAAGCACATGCAATTATCTATCATTCATATTTTTGAACTAAGGCATGAAATTCAAATTAAACACAATTTAAACCCAAATTAAATCCAATTCATGTTTAAATTTAACTGTGATCTAGTACTCACCTCCAGTGGCGATGAGAAGGATGGATAGCGGTGGATTGAGGCTTCGCCGGTCAGTTAAAAGCAGCGCGAGCTAACGATAACTCATGGACTGCAGTGGATGACTTATTGACAAAGGATGTCAGTCGAGTACCAAAACCCTAATTTGGGTATTTGGTGGTCGCTATTGCAAAATAAAAAGATGGATAATTCGACTGAAAGTCCCTAATTTGGGTATTCGGTGGTTGCCATTGCAAAATAAAAAGAAGGATAATTCGACTGAAAGTTTTGATGTGGCAAAAGTCGATTGTGCCAGAGTGAAGGTATAGAAGGAAAATTTTGATATGCATTTCATACGGTCAAAAGCCATATCAAATGTACTAATCCGGGGCTTCGTCGATAGACGGTCAGATTAAGGGTATTTGGGGTGGTGCGGATCGCAAAATGTAGTTTGAAACAGATTTGAGCACTATCAAATTTGAGCCGAATTGTATATCCGCATCTCTGTATGCCAAATTCGATGATATGGTGTAGTGATTAAATATATTGAAACCAACCCGCCTTAACAGTTTAGAACTCCCTATAATGTGAGCATTAAACCTAACAAGCATGTTTCTCACTGGTAAGAAAATTGATCAAAACAGTAGTAGACATAGAAAATTGTAAAATGAATTTAACATGTTTTTCTGTTACTCTTTGTGGTCCTAACTAAAATCAGACGTCAATAGGTATTTCAAAGATACATTTTATTTTCATAAACAAATTAACTCATCGATCCTAATTAATCAAAATTTCAAAATCAAATTCACTTGTTTTTATATGCAATAGTATCGATTAATCAGGAATTCGAACATTATACACCTAAACCAGAATTCGAATTTCAATTTAAAGCAAATCAATTAAACCCTATAATGAATTGACTGCATGCATACCTTAAGTCGATCGAGATTGAAGTCTTCAATCGAAACTGGTTCCTGAATCTTCAAATTGGAATCGAACTGAAAATCTTCGTTGGATCGGATTGAAAATCTTTTTTCAACGGTGCAAATTGGATTGAATCTGGAGCATAGGGTTTTGCTTTCCTTTTTTCTCTTTTTTGAACGGTGTGAATTTTGTGAAATAGAATATAACGTACTGGTTTGAGAACGGGGGGTAGGAAATTAGTATTAGGATTGAAACGGATTTAAGCTGTTGGAAAAGAGAGAAGTAGGGAAGTAAGATCTCTGGTTGGCTTTGCAGCGGCCTTAAGCCGTTGCAAATTAGCAATGGCCTTATCCCGTTACATACGTTCCTCCTTAGGGAGTTGCGAATTTCCTGGTATGGTGTAGTGATGCAATTCAATGATGAAATCTTCTCATTATCTAGTGTTCAAAACAGTTTAAAAGTTAGTAGAGTATTTGGGAGCAAAAGAAGATTTATGCAACAATTAAATTATTGGTTAATTTTATATGTGGTTTCTTTTATGCCAACTAGATCAAACAAAGTAAAATATTCAACTATTAGAAACGATCATTCAAATTGTTTATAGAGACTACATGTTGTAGATTCTTAAAAAATAGAATGTGGATGGGAGTTATCAGAAAACTTATAACAGCCCGAACTTCCCCAATAAGGAAAGCGCGGATTGCTTTGAGGACAAGACCAATCATAACACAAACAGAAGAACATTTCATTGTTTATTACAAGAATTCCATCAGAATACAAGAATATCACAAAGTATGAATAAATAATGCACATTTGACAAATGTCAGAGAATTAAATTACATTTAAATACACAATGGCGGAAAAATAATACAACACACAACTGAAAGAAATACACGGATACAGAGCTTTTCGAATATCACTTCAGCTATAAACTAGGATCCTGTGAAAATAAATCTGCAAAACCCAACTACTAGCAGCCCATGCGGAAAATAAGGGCACCCAGAGTTTAGGTTAAAACAATAAACTCCAGGTCAGTCATGTGACTGGTGTGAGAACTAAAACAGTTATTACTCTTTATTTTTAAAGTTAGGTAAATCAAGGGACCACGCCGTATAACACGGAACGGGTTTCCTCCTAAGAATACCAGTGAATAAAACAACAGCGCAATGCTAAATAAAGGAAAATGAAGCTATTATAAGACCCAGGTCCCATCACACAATGCAACGCAAGCCGGAGGATAGGGTTTTACCTTATAATAGCCAAAAAATGCTTGATACGTTTAAAAACAGATTATTTTGATATTACTATAAGTGTATAGTTTCAAAACAATTTCAATCATAAGTATCAATCATAGACGGCATAAGTGCCCCATACCACTATGTCGCCATACTAGGCTCTACAATTAAAACCGCAAAGTCACATATTGGAAATTGGATTCCATCATGAGTCGAGGCAAGGGGCAAGCTTCTCTCCGTTCGAGACACTCTAGCAAATGTCTCAGGACCACACACAGCGATCTTTGGAATCGGCTGGGCCGGTCCTCTCTTACTTTTGAGGATTGGTTATTCCTGAACACACTTTTCCCGATCCTATAGGACCTATATAATGGTTTGTACGTCGGCTCACATAGTGCCAGTTATCGACCATATATTCGAGGCGCCTCGTATTCCAACAACCACACAGGTAAAAAGTATATAAATGTCAGGGCTGGTAGGTCACTGACATCACCCATAGCTAGAAAGAAACGTCGTGATCTCCCAACGGTCCTTGTCCCGTTTTTGACTCATATCGAGGTGTGCGGCTCGCGAATTAACGCTATACACAAAGCTATGCCACACAGGCCGTGCTTTGATCATCAACCACAAGACTTTGCTTTTCAACAGAAGCCTTGATCATTTGTCACTTAGGCATGACATACAGGCAATTCACTCCGTGCGATTGATATCTATCGATATATAACCTCTGAGCTCGTACGTCTCAGAGAAGGGCGTTAAGCAACAGGATAAATTCTCCGCCGCCAAACAGATATATATTTAATAGAAATCAATCACACAGAATAAAATCCAATGTCAGACACACAATCCATTTACAAGTTCATTCTGGGTCTGAACGAAACCGGAGGAACCTTATTCCTCGCATATCCATCGATCTCCAAGTACGTCTGGACAATCACCAACTGATTCCCTTCTCTTGGGTGTACAGCCCAATCAAGATCATCAGTAGTCACCCAAACGACATGAAGACCTCCGGTCTTCAACCACAGTCTTCATCTTCGACTTATCGTCGAATCGGTTATTCAGAATGGGTATAAACCCGGCCTTTCTGAATAACCCGCGTATATAATAAACAAGTGTTACACAAACCCAACATACGCCTCATTCCAATTCAGAATATTCTTTTATTCAAATTTATACATTCTTAGGGAAAGGTTTCCATTAATTTTATCAAAGATAAATTCTTCTAAATTTATTCTTTAATCTTCCTTTGGATATCATTTCAAACCATGTTAAGGTTTTCCAAACTAGTCTGGATTAGCGAACCACACCGAAGTAATCATTTATTTTATTTCCCAATCCTAACCTATTCATCCCATGGAGCAAAACTAGTAATACTCCATATCTAACACCACGGTGTTATCGGTAAATATTAATTACCATTTCACATTCAAATCTAATTAAAGATTTAACTATAGCTTTGGAGCAAAACTGGTGATACTCCATTCTCGATCTTTTCAATATAAAGATTCATTAAAACTCCACTTAGTTTTAATCTTCTCAAAAATCAATATCCTGTCGTTAACTGGGTTAAAGAACCAATATCACCTAAAAGATGATTCACGATAAACCCAAAATCACATTCTATTGTTAACAGGGTTAAAGAACAGGTGTTATTCAAAACACCGCTCATGATAAACCCAAAAAAAACCAATTCAAATTCAATTCCAATTAAATATTAATTAACTGGACAATTTCACTAAATCTTAATTAAAAGATTTATTCTTTTCTAAACTGGGTTCAAGAACAGTGTTATTTAAGACACCATTCACGACGAACCCAAAATCCCATTTGATATTAAATACATGGCTCTGAATAGAAAATATACCGGCTTATATTCAATATCAAATTCTGAAACCAACAAATATCGTATTGGAAATAACGATATAAAATATATCTTTCAAATTTCCACAACCATATCTGTATAATCACGAAATCCAACATCGAAATATTCCGAAGATAATTTCGATTCAAATCCATTCCAATTCACGTATTGGAAATTCTGATTATTTTCAAAACCATTTCAAATCTAGTTCAAAACTAGTCATTTCGATAAAAATATATTTCTATCCTTTCAAATGTGGAATTTTTCATCCCAGTTCTTTCCAATTCATATATTATGATTTTACACTAATTATTGATATTTTTAATAATTTTATCAAGGCCCGTACAGTCGGTTTTCAATAACGGCCACCGAACTGCACTTACAACGACCTTTTCCAAAATTGATTTGGACATAATTCCAAATTCAACCGTTAGATTTCAAATTTCTAATATCCACTGGAAAGCTCTTTTCGATACGCAACGGTTCCGGTTTTAGGAGAATCCGACAGTCGGATCTCCCGCAAAGTCAATTCGAAGTCAATGGTCGAAATTCGCGAACTGCCGCGGAGCGGCGCGTTCTATTCAGGCCATTTAATATATATAATATATAAATTATATATATTTCATCAATTTCAATTCAAAACGTATTTTATAATTCGTTTTAAATTCGTCTTCAAAACAATTTCAACTTCATATTCAACATATTCAATTTCAAATCAAAATTGAATATTTCACATCATTACTATATAAATGATAATATTTTCGAAACGTTATATTTTGAAATCACTTTCTTTTTTATATTCATTACAAAAACAAATATAATCGATATAAATATCGTTCGCATCAAAATGGCGCATATCTAATCAACACGGCTTTATATATTTCAATAACTTCGTTATTCTATTCAACAAATGAATATTTTCTTTAACACATGAATATATACTTTATTCAACACATGAATATTTATTAATTCTCGCTTATAATAAAAATGTGTATTCTATTGTATAAAATATTTCGTTCAACACATAAATCACTTCAACACATGAATATTCTCAACACATGGGTATCGTCAATACATGACTATTTTTGTTATTTAATATATTTTATAAAATTATGATAAAGATGTAAATTTTTTTGTTTAAAATATTTTACTCAACACATGAATATTTATTTATTCTATTCAACACATGTATATATATTTTATTCAATAAATGAATGTTTTATTTATTATATTCAACACATGAATATATATTTTATTTTCCCAATTGGAATGAGGCCCAATCAATTACCATATAATGTTAATTATATGGATTCCATACAACACATGTATATAATAGCAACGATAAATAATCAACCATCATCCAAAGTGCACCATACAACTGCATAAGCATTAAATATAAATAATTAACGCTCATACAGTCCGTCAATCAAACGATCGACATACCATCAAACAATTGGGATTTGTGTACGTCAAATATCATCCCAACACCCGTGTGGGGTTTCAATCCACAAACAATGAATATTATTTGTGCAGTTGGGCGATGTGTAAAATTTATCGTCCCAATCAATATCCTTCAAATAGGTGTGCATAAACAAACCGTTGGTTTGTAAATGAATATTTATTTATTTACATTCACGTTAAAAATTATATTTTTAATAATAATTAATTTATTTCAACACATGAATGTTTTATTATCCATTTCACATCAACATCACAAACAAGCTTCACAACACATCAAACAAGCATACAAGTCATCCATGGTCTGTGGACGACGAGTGTCGGGTGCTACTAAGCACCGTCTGCATTCTAGTATATATATGTAACTAGAAAATAGAATTTAAAGTGAGAAGTTCTCACCGAGAGCTAAACCAAACGCCGCGACTCTTCATATGTAGAAATCTTTGTCGTCCTCGCCTTTTGTCAATTTCATTGTCCGTAGCCACTACATATATAAAAATCACATTTTTATATTGTTGCTATGTATATAAATATCATATTTTTATAATCACTCTATATGGATAAAATTCACATTTTTATACCGTTACTATATAGATAAAAATTCTATTTTTATAGCGCTACTATATAGATAAAAATTCTATTTTTATCTTGCTAGTAATATAATAAAAATTATATTTTTATTACTCTACATGAATAAAAATCATATTTTTATTCTTTCTATGATATAAAAATTATATTTTTATTTTATGGAAAAATCCGATCTTTATATGAATCAAAATCATATTTTCCAAGTCAAAGAATTCATATCATTCTAGCCAAAGAAATCACATGTTCATATCTTCAATTCAATAAAAATCATATCTTTATTTACATTAAAAATCTAACCTTTCTTACATATAAAAATATACAATCTTTGTATTTATAAAAATATATAAACTCTTTCTCTAAACAAAAATATTATCTTTTTATAAACAAAAATCTCGCTTTTACTATAATAAAAATCTCGCCTTTACTATAATAAAAATCTCGCCTTTACTATAATAAAAATTTCGCCTTTACTATCATAAAAATTTCGCCTTTACTATGATAAAAATCTCGCCTTTACTATAATAAAAATCTCAATTTTACTATAATAAAAATCTCGCCTTTACTATAATAAAATTCTAGCCTTTACTATAATAAAAATCTCATCTTTACTATAATAAAAATCTCGCCTTTACTATAATAAAAATCTCATTTTTTTCCCTCTTGCTTCTAAACACATAACAAAACTGATTTTATAAATTCTATCATATTTTTAAACTGATTTTTATTTAATGACAAAATTTATTTAAACAAAATAAATATATAAAACTCACCTTAGCAGTTGAAGGAAGGGGGTGGAGTTTGCTGACTAAATCAGAAGAAGGGGAAAACGCCGACGGCAAGGCAGAGGGGGGTCGGTGATGCGCGCAACAGCGCAGGAAGTGGTGTCAGCAGTTTTAATGGAGAAGGGGGCGAGGGGAAGGAGGAGGAGATGAGGGAGGAGCACGAGAGGAGTGAGGGGCTCTGGCGTGGGCGGCGCGGTGGCCCAGGTGGCCATGGCGGCGGCATTAGGGCTCCGCCCTTTTTCTCTTTTTAGTTTTGTTTTGGTTTTCAAAATGAACGGGGGGGGGCCTGAGAGAATATAGAGAGGGAGAGGTTTGTTTTTAATATTATTTAATTAATTTCAAAAAGGTACCTTTTTTATTTTGACCTCGAAACGAGACCCACCACTTGTCATCCTTAGCTAATTACGCCCATTCCGAACACAATAGGATATGTATCGTAAGCTGATTCGATTGTCTCGATCAGTTTTCGTCAAAATCAAAATATAACTCTATATATTGAATTTGAACGCACATTTCAATTTACAGGGTTCACATACAGACACTAAAAATTCCCGAAAAATTATTTCTAGCTTCGTATTGATGATACGGTCCTAACAAAACTAATTTCATCAAATTCCGAGAACGTTTGAAAAATGGCCATTTTCCAGTCGATTAAAATCAACTAAAACTGGTCAAACACGTTTTCCTTTGCCACGCTCACATATTGATTCAGAAAATTATGGATTTTGAAATGTAGCAATAATTTGACATTCCGGTTCCAACAAAAGTGGTTTCGTCAAAAACCGAGGTCGTCCGCAAAATTTCCATTTTTAAGGGCCAGAATTCCATAATAACTATTCTGAATTTTCAACTGGACGTAACTTTTGATTCCCGCTATGAAATTTCAATTTTTCGGATTCGTTGGAAATATATTCTCAAATGGATTCTAATATTTTTGGTTTTGCCAAAATCCGGTTTATTTTGAATCCTGTACATTCATTTGAAGTTTAAAATCGAATTTTCGAACTACCGCGCCGTTTTCAATTCCTTTTATAATTATAAATAATTATTTATATTCTAACGACGATTCAAATATATATATATATATATATATACGTTCTAATTCTATTCAAAATAAATTTCTCGTCGATATTATTTAAAATAAATCATTTTAAACATTCAAAATTCATCAAAATAGCCAAAATAAAAATTTTGAATTGGCTGAGATTTTCCGGGTTATTACAAAACTTCTGAGCAATCATACTTGCGTTGACTTACTGGTTAACTCTGATGATAAGAAAGCAACATTTATCTTTCTGGTCTTGAAGATCATGTCTTTCATGAAGCGGATTTTAACATAATAGTTGAAACGGTGTACGTTTTAATGAAGAACAACTTTATATTAGAAACGGTTATATCAAAGCATGAAAAGCATTGTGCAAGGAAATTGAACAGATTTATGATGACTGGGCATGGTCATATTCCAACCTACGACAAACTTTTGCTGAAATTGCTAGTTAGAATTTGGTTCATGTTGGACATGTAACAACCGAAGAGATTGGAGTTTTCAATCGTATTTTTTAGATTTTGGACATTATGTCAAAGGTTTTGTACATTATTGCCCTTTTCTTTATGGTGGCATAATATTTGTATGACAAATACGTAGGCATTGCCACTGCAGTTGATGCACATGATCAGTTTTATCCTTTGGCTTACGTTATTTTTGAGTCGAAATCATATGATAGTTGTGGTTGGTTTTTCATGCATGAATTGGTTCATTCATAGTGTTAATAATTGATGTATTACATTCATTTTTGATAGAAAGAAAGAATAATGACACCACAAGATAGCGATCATAGATTCTCTCATTAGCATATATTTTATGCTTTAAAAGCAAACATAAGCATTTGTATACTCGGTAATAGTAACTAGAAATTCCTTTTCTTGACCTCTTTCTTTTTCTTCTTCTTTTTCATTCTCCCTTCTATGCCAACCTTTCGCTTCTCTTTCCCTTTCATTTCTAATTTTCACCATGCCTGAGTATACAACGGTTGCGCTTCGCATAAACGCTACTTTGATCTCAGATCTGCCCTTCGTTTTGTCCTTTTTGCTCTTTCTCTCTGTTCTGGTGATCCTCTAGGGTTTGAATAATGTGTGATTTTATGGATCTCATCTGGTTTCAGATCTATCTCTCGACCTTTTTCTTTGTCTCATACGAGACTGTTACTAGTTGGCGAGGTCAGATTTGGCTCATTCTTGGATCTAATTTTGCTGGTGTGATTCGTTGTGATATTGTGAGTTTCATTTCCTACTAGTTTGAGGTTGAATTTTAAGTTGAATCATTTGGTTAGATCTTCCATCGTCTGTTTGTGTGGAGTTTAGAGGTGATGGTTGTGCTTTTTCATAGGTGTAGCACCTAACTGTCATGCTAACTTGTAATAGTTTTGCTACGGGATTGTGCTGGAAGTAGTAGGTGATGTTGACTTCTCTCTCGTCACCATCTCCTCCTTATGATAAGGTCTTTTGCTATGTTTGTTATGACATGCTGCAATCATGTGACTGTTCTTGGTCTTGGCTATTTTGGTCATTGTTGTTTTGCCAGAGACTCTGGCTTGTTAGGTCGTCGGTATGTTTCTCTTCAGGACACTTGCTTATCCAAGTCTTTGTTGGGTTGTGCTTTATGTCTGTTTAAGCTTGGTTCATGTGGAGTTTATTGTGATTTCTTGCCAACCAGTTGCTTATGTTATGCACGTGTAGGCCATGGCATTGCTTTGGCTACATGTTGTTTGGTAGAAGGCTCTACCTCTAATTATGTCAAAATTCAATGTCAGGCTCCTTCTCTTCGGCATAGTGGTTGTTAGGTCTTCTATGCTATTATTGAGAAATTTTTTGTTTTTAATGTCAATTTTTCTATGCAAATGGGTTGGTGCAACTGCAGTTTTCTCCGTTCCCTTCCATATCAAGTCATATGATGTTTGGTGATACTGTGCATATCAAGTCGTATGATGTTTTGTGATACTATGCACTATGGAGATACAGTGTAAAGAAACTATTAGCTTTGTATTTATGTGCTTTAGTTCATAAAGTGTAATGTCACTTTGGGTTGAAATATGAAATTGTTTATGCAATGCCTATAGCAATTTTCCCCGTGTATGGAGACTGAGATCAATTATAGTCTAGAAATATTGTCTAGATCCATCTCTCTAATCTAGATAGGATACAGTGGACAGTCCACTATAAAAACCGAATTAGTAGGTTGGGTTCCTACCAATCACCTATACTTATTTTGTAATTATTATTTGTTATAATAATAAGTGTTACGGATCGCTATAAAAACTTGTCGGTTTTGCCTAAAAAAAGCAAATTTTCAAGTCTTGACTTTAAGATGAATGTTCACCTGATTTATTTTAGGTTATAGCATGTGCTTTAAAGGAAAGTTGAACATCAAAAACTTCAATAGAAAATAAATACCACCAATGGTAGAACACATAATTAGATAGAGAGAAGATTTGTGGAGAATGAGAAAACGTAGGCCTTGTGTAAGGATGATGATGAACAATTTCATATTATGATAACGTGTTAAAAAGTTTTATTATGTCCTTAGAGGTGCACTATGTAACACCCTGCATTTTTAATATAATAAAAAATATGTAAAAATATGTGTATATGCATAAATAGGAAAATAGTGGTGATGTATAATGAAAAATTTATTAATATATGGAAGAGAAGGAAAAATTAATTCGATAACAGTGTACATAACAGAGAAGACAATAAAATAAGGATACATAATTTAAATATTAGGAATTAAGAAAAATGGACATCACCATTGCGTTCGTCTCGGAATTCTGCTTGGAACAGAGTCCAAGTTTTCGAAAATCGGACTCCATATGAAAGAGTTATGGCCTGCGGAAGATTCAACAAAAATTCAGAAAAATACCCAGGCAGGTCGACCTGGGGGTCGACCTACTAGGGAGGTCGACCTACCAGGGAGGTCGACCTTATTGTCGACCTCCCCCCTAATTTTTTCAGATCTGGGCAATGACGATTTTTTATGTGCTGGACGGACCGAATGGCTTCTAGGGCGATCTAATGGCTCTAAAACACTCTCTACACCTATAAAATAGTGCCTAGACCTAACCTAATTCATAAACAATTCCTTCGGACGCTTCCATGCCGCTAAACTTCAACCAAACATGGTCGCTGCCTCAAAACCCTAAATTAATTTGCAAGTTCTTCATCAACTTTGGAGTTTAATCAAATCAAGTAGCAAAGTTCTTCATCAACAAATCATGCTCTTCACCAATAATCAAATAAGAAGATTAAATCAGCGTTCTACATCAATGACAAATCACTTATTTCTCTAATCCAGTCTATGTGAGTGGATTTGAACTATATTTGTTGTATAATGTTGCTTCTATCGTTTACCATTCCCCATAATAGATATGACGTTAATTTAATAAGATCTGTTATTTTATTTATGCCTACATTTGTGTTCTCTCCTTTTATCCTTTCCCCTTTTTATTTTTGGATCTAGGTTATCTCGAACCTAGACGAAATCTTATTATACAATACGCACGATTGGAATATAGGGATATTTGAATATAATCTGAAATTTTAGGGTTTATGGCATAACAATTGTTATTGCATATATTGGGCATAATCTATTTTATGCAGTCGAGGAATATAATCTATGCGGAATAGTGCGCAACTATGAATTTTGATTTATGATGTTAACATGAAATTGTGTAAATTTAATTGCAACTATTGGATATGGAATTTGTATAAATATTAACAACATGTAATTGGATAACATGGATTGGTGAAATTAATTTATGGCTTGAAAAGTAAGCCTAGAGGGTGAATTAGATTATATGTATGAATGTGGGAATGTTGGGATATATATTGGGAAAATATTGATTATATGAAGTTGGGTATAATTGGATATTGGAAATTGACATGTTTGGGTATGAATAACATGGAATTAGTGAATTTGGCTATAATTGGATAATTTGGGTAACATGAAAATTGGCTAACTATTATGTAATTGGTGTAGTGAATGGCAAATTCGAAATAGGCATAAAAATGAAATGTAATTAAGTTGAATTTGGAACATATGACATGAATTTGGGGTTTGGGTGAAAGACGATTGTTAATGAACGCCTATGACACGAGATTAGACGCGTTTGTGGTGTAAGACTGCCCGGAACCGCCCGACAAATCCAGCAACCACAAGCGGACGTCTAATGTGAGAGGTCAATGGCAAGAACTAGAGGCGTAACGATTTATGACATGAGGTTAGGTGCGTTTATGGTGTAAGACTGCCCGGAACCGCCCGACAAATTTAGCAGCCACGAACGGACGTCTAATGTGAGAGATCATACATCGTTACGGCATTATAAATAAATTAAGAAATACTGACCATAATAAGACATGTGGCTGACATGGGTATGGTTAGAGGGTTAAGTGGGTGATATAAATGACATGTAAAGCATGACTAATGTGGACTTAACCATTGTAAGACATGTGATGTAAAACATGACTAAGGTAGACTTAACCGTAGTAAGACATGTGTAAGATATGGAAACTATAATAAAGGGGGTTAAGTGGGACACGTGTGACATGTGAAACAGAATTTAGACATGCTTAACCAAATGGGACCTGTAACGGTATCATAAATTAATTGAATTGGGAAAAGTTTAAGTAACGGGTTAAGTAAAAGGAAGGGTTAAGTCAAATCTAAAATTAATGACACAGTAATGGGGGAATGATAATTACCTATTATAAACTTGAGTTGCGGTGATGTAAAATTAAATAATAGGCAAACTTGTCATAGGGACAAGGGAAGATTATGACTTAAGATGTAATATAAGACTTGAAGGGTGGGACGACTTATACTATGAAATAAGTCAAATCTAAAATTAATGACAAGAAATGGGGAATGATAAATAACCTATTATGAATAAACTTGAATAAGGCAAGAAAGGATAATATGTGGAAATTATAACTTATGGGACAAGATAAGTTATAGGAAACGATAAAGAAGACGAGATAACTTATATGTAAAGACATACTTAAATTAAGTGGTTTGGAAAGGAGAAATGTGAAATTAAAAATGATATAAGTTATATGAGTGGAAAAGTAGTAAATTAGAATCATATATGTTGGTTGGGTTGAGTATTTCTCTGGGTGTCAGTCTAATGTTGATTTCGGTCTTCGGGGCTGGTGTTTAGAGGGTTATTCTCCTAATCAGTATGTATGTGGGATAAGGCAAACTTAACAATCAATTAAGTATAACATGTTGTTGTAACCCAAAAAGGGAATAATTTATGAGATTGGAAAATAACATGTTGCGGGCTTATTAATGGACTTAACTGGGTTAAGTATAAATTGAATTAATAAGCAAGGGTAACTTGGTGAATACGAAAAAAAAGAAGCTAATATGAATAACCAAGTGAAATGAGAAAGTTGACAAGGTGGCACAAGCGTGAAATAAATGGTTAGACTTTGGGTCTAATGACGTATAAAACTAAGACGCTTGAAGCAGTCCGTACATTGTATGATGAATAATCCAACGAGGTAGATCAAGATGGTGTCATAAGGCACGAGGAGAGCGCACGTTCGCTATTTTGGCGGCTCCAATGGACTGGAAGGGGAAGCACGCGGCTTCCTGAGACGTTAAAGGTGCTCTTGATAGTCCTCTGTAGTGGTTTAGCTTCGGGCTAGGATTACAGAGGTTGGGTATGCGCGGAACTACCAGATGGGTGGGCCTTGACTGCACAAGTAGGGGGCAGTCAGAATGTTGTACGCGGTGGCATTAAGGGTGGTTCGGCGATTGCCTTAGGCAGAGGTGGAGGGTCAAGACCAAACGATAGCAAGATCGTCGGACGCCTGTCACCAGCAGCCTAAGGAATGCGAAAAGACAAGAGCTAACCCCTAGAGATCATTAACCTTTGCTATCAAGGGACGGGTGTGGGGAAAACCCACATAGATGTTTAGATTGTTTGCTTGTTAGGGGTGGTCGCTTAGCTCGTGTGGTTTTTACTAGTTGAGGGAGGGGCTGAAGTGGGACCATAGCCACCATAGAAAATCCAGACCCGAGGGATATTTGTACATTGGTCACTCTTAGAGGCGGGCCCGTGCAGATATAGAAAAGCTCCTGACCGAGTTCCGTGTTTTCTGGTGTAGCCCTGCCACGGAACTTGGGTGCACAAGTAAAGGTTATGTGCAGTAGAAACATCGAGTACGATTGATGATACGTACGTGGGAAAGCCTAGGTACAACCATGTCTGCTCTGGGTGGTGCATCGTAGACTAGAGGGCATTATTCGGTGATGGAACCAAACTCGATCGAATAGTTCGAGGATAGCAGTCAGTACGCTTACGTAGCACAGTGAGGGTGTATCTATGCGGATGTAGCGTTGTACGTTACTATGGCATAGGATGAGGGATTGCGCATATTACAATGGTGATACGGAGGAGACTGTGCGAGTGGGGTATCACGGGGTGTACCTCAGTTTGGGGGTAGCTACATATGCACTATATTAGGTTATTCTACCAGGGAGTAGATGGGTGTGACGTGTGTGTAAGCTTTGGGTGCTAATAACACGTATAACCTAATAAATAAGAAAGTGTAATTGAACAGTATATGTAGGATTATTCAAGAAGTGTAGTTTAAATTCATTCACACAGAACTTATGTTCCGACCCCCTCCTCATAACATTCGCAGGTTAGAGACTTACAGCTTTGGGAATACTGATTTAGCAGTATTGTGATTAAGGTAAAGTTATGTTTTAAATATATTATATTTTACTCCTTCTGCTGTGAGGTGTTTTCCGAACTCTGACATATCTCTTTTCTCTGTCTTTTACTGCAGGATACCAAAGCAACCAACTCGGGTTTCGGTGGATTGGATTTTTGAAAAAAAAAATCGATCCATCGGAATCCGGGTTGTTACACACTATCTTTACTTCTTAAAGCTTTGGTTGCACTCTTCGTCTTATAAGTGAATTATTTTTATCAAGAAGAGATTTGCTAAGACCATGACATTCAATTTAACTCCAAAATGAGAAGCAAAGATATTTGAGAGAGTAAGTGAAGCAAGATGCTCGAGGATTGTCCGATTTAGTCAAGTGGAATTACATACTAGAACTTGTACATGGAACATCATGTTAGTTCAACAATTGCTGCTAATGGCTCAAGTAAAACTCATTACGACTTCACCTCCATATGGTATTTGGTTTAGAATATGTATATATATATATGTATGTATGTATGTATGTATGTATGTATGGTCTGTAATATATTGAAATTTCCATATACATAAAAGCTTCAATGCACAATTTTAAACGTTATTTTGCGCAAGTCTTGATTTCTTAACTAAAACTATATAGTTTTAGTTAAGAAATCAAGACTTGTGCAAAATAATGTTCAAAACTGTGCATTGAAGCTTTTATGTATATTGAAATTTCAATATATTACAGACCATCGGTAGTTAATACATTAGAATTTCATCTTGTTTGTGATATACAATATTGAAGTGCATGAAGTACTGCTTGTTCTTCCTCTAATAGCTCGTAGAGCGCATGGAAGGGCTTGGTCGACATGAATTAAAGGTACTATTGGTGAGATGCAAGCTCCAAACACAAATAGGTGTAATAGGTGGATTGCACAACCATATGAGGAGTCATTGTACTTCACCAACTTAGACGTTATTAGTGCTAGTAGTTGCTTACTTTGTTTATGCTCGTATTGGATGTGTATGGTTAAGAACTTTTTGTATCACGTACGTTTATAGTATTGTTTGTTATTTGATGTGTTTGTAGATTTTTTTATAAAACTAATTGTCACTCATGCACTTTTGTAATATTACTTGTTGCTAGACATGTTCGTCTTTACTTTAATTTTGTTTTACATTTGTACGCATTTCAACATGTTAAACTACAAAACAAGAATAATCCAACATATAATGATTCATAAACCAAAAATACAATTGTCTTATCAACTTACGATACAATACACCAAATTATCATACGACATACACCAAAGTTACCATAAGATGAAAGTTACTCGTTAGGACATCTAGATTGTGCTCGTTGCACCTCTTCTTCCAACCGTTATGTTTTGGCCTGCAAGTAATGACCATATCGAGATCCTAAGTAACACATAGGATGATCTAACCAGTCAAAGGAACTAGAACAACCAAACAATTTAGGCATTATCTTCTTAACTTATAATATGCACATGCATAGAACCTATGATCCACGTTCATTTTATTTTTCTCATGGTCACGTCACATGTAATTGTCTAGTCACATACTTTTTAGGAAAGGGCCTCCCCGATAGCTAATGTGAAACTATGATTCTCCCAATAACCACAAAATTTATTTGAATTTTGGATGCAAATCCGCATTGTTGGGAATTTGGTGATAACTAAGCTTCAGGTACATATCCAATATCAGACACATTGATAGTAGAATCAAACTCCAAATTTCCATAATATTACAGTAATGTATCATCATCAATTACGCATTAATCCATTGCCACTAAACGTAAAGATAATTATTTTTGAATGAATAAAAAAATTAAAATCAATTTGATGTATTAAAAATTAGCTTAGACAATGATGAAAGTTCACACAAATTACACAATATAAATGAGAGATGATGTAAATTATAGAAAATAATGGTAGTTGGAGTTTTGTATTTGTTTTTTAAGTCTAGTAAATTAAAGATTAAGGTGAGAGAGAATGTAAGGAGTTCTGTTTTGTAGTACCATACTAGGTCAACTTTTCTGAAGTTGCACCAGTAATTCTTGATTGCAAATAGAAAATGAGAAATTCTATCGCATAAATAGCAACATAAAACTGAAAAATAAACAAATTCAACTACATTAATTCGCAAACTAATTTGTTTATAAGATCAACATCATCCCTAAATAAACCAACTTACAACTACAACATAAACATCTAAAAAAAAATTAATATTAAAAAAAATCTGATAAAACAAACTAGTATGACAAAGCATTTGATAAGAAAATAAGTCCATAATACCAACATACTACAACTAAAATTATACCATTAACTATGAAGCTAACATCACAGATTTTGGACATTTTTAGTAATACTTCTTACCTTCCTCCATGATAACAAAAAATCTTCCAACAAAAGACCCCTCCTTGCTTGCTTCCATGATGTTGGACTCCAAAGGTTGTAAAGGCCCAAGTACTAATTGCACTAGCAAAAGTTGAAAAATGAAGTACCTTTCCCCTTGTTGTGTGACAACCCATAATTTTGACAATCAAATATTTATATGATTTATTTGAATATTTGATCATTAACTAAAGGAGCTCCTCTTATACTTACTTTTTTGCAGATAGTCGAATTAGGACATTAAGCTACCTCAATTAAGTTCAAATTGATGTTGCAATCTGAATGAGTGTAAAATCGATATATTTTGAGCTAGCAGCATGCAATCAATTCATGGATCCATCCAAAATGCTAGCTTTTTCACATGATGAAATTTTGTCCCAAAACCTTGTCCATTGGGTCCCGAATGACATCAAAAATTTGAATAACATAAGATTGGCTATGTTTGGAATTCGAAACATTCCGGAATGAATTACACTGGTTGGAGAAAGTTGTGAACCAACCCCGTTTTCCTATAAGGGGATAACTCTTCATAATTCTTATTCAACTATTCATTTCACATCCACTTATTGTCGTCTTCTTTAACTGAAATACCCTATACCCCTTAACATTTTCCAAAGTAGGGTTGTACTAAGAAATGTGAAGCATTATATGTGTAAAGACATATATCATAGAGACTAAAATTCACAAGACATAAAAAATATAAATAAAGCATAAAGAATTTTTAAAACTGAAGCATAACATTTATTTCAAAAACCACATATTATTTCTGTTTCAAACCACATGTCATATGAAAATCAAATCTCAGCAACAAATCAGATTACAATATGGATATCCCTCAAAATAACCAACAATACAACTAACTTCATGACCCTCAAAATGGTAAGGCTATTATTATTAATATCCAAATACAATAGCCTTGATTTCACGACTATAAGGTTAACACCAATTCTACCACCCTTGATTTCACGGCTATAAGGTTAACACTGATTCCAATGCCCTTGATTTCACGTCTACAAGGTTAACACCGCTCCCTTTCCTTGATTTCAAGGCTATAAGGAATATACCCTTTCCCAAACAATTCCCAAATGATTACAAGAACCCTAGAACTCTTCAATAGCACTTCCAAATTGATAGCAGTAGACAAAGATTGAAAAGAGAAGAAGTTTGATATAATTTGAGTAGAAATAAGTATAAGTTAGAAATCAAGAAAATGACGTATATTAATCATGGTATGTAAAGGGAGTCAAGATAAAGAAGAAATAATGATTAAAAATACGAAATCAACCCCTTTTTATAGTGTCCCAAAGGTTGCAACGTTTCTGAACCTTTTTAAATATGAAAAGACACTTCCTTTGAAAATTAAAAATATGACTGTTATATGTCGACATATGCAAAATGTATGTCGACATATAAACTATATTTTTGAGTTTTAAATCATTTTTAAAGTATTTAAATCAATATATTTATTTTGGAAATTCTTGTAACAAAACTAGTTGTTAAAACATTATTTTTCAAGTATAAAAACATAAGAAAATATTATTTAAACATATGATTAAAAACTTTATATATAAGTGATATATAAACTATATAATAACATATATATACATAGGAATTTATAAAGAGATGTTTATAAACTATATAAACAAAAAGGGTTTATGAAAACCAAGAAAATAAGAATATTTGAAATTATAATCAAATATAAACTTTGTAAAATATATATAAATGATTTAGTAAAACTATAAAAATAAGAATACTTATAAATTAGGAAATATATTTGAAATCATAAGTTTGAAATCCTCGGAAGATTAAGAATCATTTTGAGAGAAGTTTGAAATCAATTTGAAAATAGTTTATGAATTCAATTTTGAAAATAGTTAATTTGAAAACAGAGTTTGAGTGCTATTAAGAGTTTAACATATTATCTAGACTCTATTACCCTGATAGTTTGGGGCTCTTGAACTCTTGATATCTTGATACCCATGAGTCTTGGTTCTCCTTTGAAATCTTCAATCTCTTAACTGTACAGTCTTTAATATCTTATTGTCTACATATAAATTTTGTGTGTGTGTGTATATATATATGTATATATATGTTCTAGATAAAAGTGTTAGTATATATTTTATAATCAATAATGATTGAAATAAGGTTGTTGTCATCAAAACATCATTAACATTCCATTCTCCAACAATCTCCCCCTTTCTGATGATGACAACCATGGTTTATAAAATTTTCATACTTGGTATTACTTATTGAATTGTTTCCTTGATTATTCCCCTTTTCATTATGAATTCCTTCATGGCAACCCCTTAAACTATGCCTATCTTAACTACATCTTATTTTATATTTTATAATTTAACCCACTTTGTCATTATCAAAAACTATCCTATACTAAACTAAACTATATAACTATACACCCCCTAAATATATGATGTAATCGATCCTAATGACTAATTCTATATATAAATCCTGCTTAATCTACAACTCTCCCTAAACCTATAATTCTCCCTGAATCTATAAATTTCTATAACCCCCTTGAATCCATGGATACAAATATTGTATAATTTAAGCCAAGCAATTCAGACAATAATCTAACTAATAATTAAGTCAAACCAATTCGATACAAACTTTCTATATAACAAGCATCTAATCAATCCAAACAAATTTAAATCTTAGTTAAATTCAAGTTTTAAGTTATTCAACCTCATCATTCTCAATTTTGTTTATTATGTATAGATTATTCCTCTAACAACCCGTATTTTCAGAACTAATTTTAAAATTTTATTTAAGCTATATTTTAAGGAATTTGTGAATATAAATTGGTTATTTTTGCTAAATAAAATTTGAGAATATTTTAAAAATTAGTTTTTATATTTTATTTGACTTAAAATAAACTCAGTAAAATTATTAAATTGATTTATAAGCTCTGTTTTTGGAAATTTAAAAATTCGATTTTTAAAATCATCACATAGCCCTTAAAAAGTGAAATTTTGCTAGGAAGCTCAGAATTCGACGAGATAATTTTTTTTGGATTCACAATGACAAATCATTGTTGAGTTCCAAAATGCGCGTCGAACGAAGTCAGTATGTGGTCGTGCGAAGCAAAACCATGTGTTCAAAAACAGGCGATCAGTTTACAAAAGAACATTATTGAGACGATCTCAGAATTCGAGTCCATCTTTTTTCTAGATTCGTATCATCAAATAATCGTAAATCCAAAAGGGCATAATGTTTGGAGTAAGACTTTGGGCGTACAAGAAGAAAAGGTACGCTAAAATCGCATTTTTGGAGATTATTTGAGCATCTTTGAGAATTTTAACGGAAGGTCAAACGAACTAGAAATTCGACGAAATTTGATTTGTTAGATTCATCTTGGCGTGTATTATCTCATGTCCGAAATTCGGGGCAAACGAAGATCGTTTGTATTCGGGCGATTGGATGGAAGAAGAGATAAAATCACTTTTCTCCATTTTCTTTCTTCACTTTCTTCCTTCCTCTCTTTACCTCCCTCTTCCTCAAAAATCCCCCCCGCGACCGTTGTCGTGCCACCAGCAGCCCCCATCCTCCCTCTCCTCCTCTTTCTCTACAAACCCTAACATAACCCTAAGCCACCAAACACCACCACCGGCCCCATCACCACCCACCCTCCAGCCACGTCAGGCCCTGTGCTGCCACCTCAGCCCCTCTCCTTGGCCGTGGGCCCCGCTTTACACAAAAATCCCTCTTTTCACAAAATTCGCGTTTTGCACAAAACACCCTCCCCTTCTTTAGCACAATATCTTTTGATATGTGCATTTCTGGCTGAAACTCCACAAAACCAAAATCGTAGATCACATTTTTCTCTATGATTTTGATATATCACAATCAAATTTTGGAGTTTGGAGTTGCTCGGAAAACGCATTTGAAGTTTGCAGTTTTGGAGCGAAGATTCACGATTTCTGGCGAATTGGTGCGTTTTGGGAAGAAAGTCCACTAGGCGAAAACTGACCGGAATGACATGTTTGTGCTAGTGATAGTTTGATGAAGATTGAAAGTCGTATGCAAATTCTAGAGCTGGAGAGGGGAATTCGAATGCGAAAAGCGACAAATGGTGAAAGCGCAGCGAAGAATTTTCTACATTAGAAGAGTCGCGACGAATTGGTTTAGCTTACGGGTGAGAACTCGCTCATCAAAATATATTGCTAGGCTATTATGTCATGATTTATTAGTTATGCATTTTAGGTTGCGAGTTAGAAATTGCATCAAGTAGTTATAATATCCCTTTTGGAGTTCAACACATGAATTATTCACAAATCCCTTACATTAGAAGCGTTGCATGAAAATGCGACACTTGCATTTCATACTCCGTGGATGGACACTTATGGTGGCCTTAAATGGCATTTGATAGTTGAGTATTTATGTATTTATGACTTTGGTGTGTGCATTGTATGCCAGCAATTGATTTAAATTTATTGTTGTTAGCTGAAAACCCCACACGGGTCTTGGGATGATTTTTGACTCACACATCTCCCTTGCGTGAAATTGCGGTTAATCAATTGGTTAACGGATTTATGTAAGCGTCAATTATTTGATTGAATCTTATATAAAAAAATAAAATGCACAATGGATGTCATTTTGGATGTTGATAGTTGTTTGCAACTATTGTTGGGTGTTTATGATGAATGTAATCCATATTAATTTATTTATATGGATATTGGTTGAAATTGTACTCCAATCTGGAATAAATGTGAATATTTTTACAATGTAATATTCAATGAGAATTAGAAGTTGACTTTGATGTCCGATTTTGGATGGACACGAAAATATAAAAATATATGAAGCCAAGTTAAGTATATAAACGTTATTTTAACTCGAACGGATTTCTATATTGATTTTTATAACAGCCCGCATTTTACGTATCAGAAGATCGTAAAATATTTTTATTTTATTCCGTAAGGGTTGGATCATTCTCATCTTTTAATATGTTGCTTAAGGGGATGTGGGACATGTCCATAATTTTGACCGATTTTGTCTCTGACCATTTTGACCCTGTCAGTCTTGTACAGGGCATAACTTTTGACTCAGGTTGAATCAGAGGGTGAGACATGTGCCATTGGAAAGGAAATGATGATTGTCTTTCCGTAGAGTGGTTAGATTAAAGATTTGGCTCAGTGGTTTGGGAGGAATCGCTGTTTTAAGGTTTTTCAGTTGGCCGTTCAGGTTTTGGGAGCTTAATGGGTTGATTTGGGAAGGCCCATTAGTGGGCTGGTGGAATCCTATAAATAGGGGGTGAGAGTGGAGGGAAAAAGTTTACTTTCCCATTCTCTCATTTTGAGGCATTGATCTCTTTCTTCCTCTAACACCTTTCCACCATTAAAAATCCAAATCTAAGGAAGAAAATCATAGATCTACACCACTGGAGGCTAGATTTACATCATTTCAAAGGTGAATTCATCAGATCGAGGAGTTTGATTCGAATTGGTCGCTGTCCAGATTCATAATTCTATCATTTTAGCTTGTATTGGAGAATCAGTGAGTGATTTACATCTCTTACATGAATGCAATGAAGTATATGAGTGTCTGTGCATGTTTTTTGTAACACCCCACTCCCGCTATGATCACTCACTAAGGGAATGCCATAGCATTGGTGGAGTATTTTAGTGAATATAGAACAGAAAAAATTACAACAAGACAGATATAAATAGTACTTGAAATTTAAAACATCATCTCATAACAGCGGAAGTAAAACATGTCTGGTTACATCATAAAACCACAATAAAAGTCAAGTACAATATCCATCAAAAAATAAGAAGTACATAATCCCACTCTCATACAATAGCCAAAACAAAACAAAAGATAACTGGGTAACTGGAGCTTTACATCTATCCAAGCTCCTAAAGACTGGAACAGCAATCCGATCAAGCTCCACTACTGCTAGGATCCACCGTAGGACCTGAGGGTTGGGAAAAAAGATAAAAACAACGGGGTCAGACATAAGTCTGAGCGAGTCCTATAACTTTAACAATACAATCGTTAAAGTAACCAGAGAAGACATAAACTGATATACGGTAACTAATGGGGATGAATGGCTACACTAAGCAGTCAACTAAACTAAGATAAACGATAAAGACGCATCTACCCTTCCAAAGGTAAATTACTGAACTGCACCACACCAGTCATTCCTAACTTAAAGGTTGATCCCACCCATGGACTTATAAAATTAACTTAATAGTTCTCGCGTACCCCTAGGTGACTAAGTAGACGCCACGGGGCCCTACAATCCACTAGGCGTACACACTACTCCCATTCGATCGGCTCCCTAACGTAGATACCCGTGCTGGCCCCACCGTGGGGTGTACCATTCCCCAACGTGGCAACCTGATAAAATTAACGGTGCACGGCTTATATCTACACGATGCAACAACGTCTTATTTACCAGCCCGGGTCCACACACGCATATGAAACCCGTTGGTCATGCGTTGCCACCGCTAACCCATTTTGGCCTCTTATAGTCAAGCCCAATATGCGTGTCCCGTCACTCGACTAGAGTCGAGCCCACTAAGATACGTTTGGGATATTGGTTGAAATGGGCCCCCACAAGCTACCACCTAAGCTTGTTATTTCTAGTGAATCCCACTTAACCCTTTAACCATGTCCACTTACATGTTATACATTTTGGCTAAGTCATTTAATCATATTCTAGTTGTCATACAAGGTACCCACTAGATTTCCACATGCCACCCAAAGCACTTACTTAACCCTTTAACCATGTTTTAATTACATGTTTCACTTTGGTTAAGTATTCTAATCGTATTTTCTATTGCCACCCAAGGCAACCCACTAGCCTCCTCATGCCACCCAAGGCACCCACTTAACCCCTCATGTCCATCTACATGCTAATATGGTCAAGTGTTTCTTAATTAATTAAGACCGTGATCTTCATAAAGACCTCTCACATTAGACTATCTTTTATGACTGCTGGTTAAGCCGGTTGGGTCCGGGCAGCCTTATGTCATAACCGAGTCTAACCTCGTGTCTTTACATTAATCACGTATTTAGTTTGTGCCTAAGACCTCTCACATTGGGCTAACATTTGTAGCAACTGGTTAAGCCGGTTGGGTCCGGGCAGTTTTACGCTACAACTGAGTCCAACCTCGTGTCTTAGTCGATTAATTACACCTAATTAATCACCCTCATATTTATATTAATTATCCCTAATTAATTACACATTTTTAAGAATATGGGTAGACCTAACTAAATAGGTAAATTCCCAATTCCATAACATGGGTAGACCTAACTCAATAGGTAAATTCCCATGGGGTAGACCTAACTCAATAGGTAAATTCCCACTTATGCTTATTCATTTTATGGTATGCTTAATCATAACCATTTCACACCATTTCATTAACATGTCTATTAACCCCATCGTTTCCCCACGTACTTATGCTAACACGACATATTTCCAAGAGAAGATTCTTTCACAATTAACATGGGTTTCACTTAGCATACATTAGCATTAACATGGGTTAAAAGGTGTCCACTTACATCATGATATTAACCCAACTAGCATTACTAAATAACCCAACTTGCATGAACATACATATGTCATATATAAAGGCAACTTGCATAAGTGTTCATAGGTTATACAAAGGTGAACTTGCATGTGTCTTAAAGGTGTGAACTTGCACAACATGTTACATGTTAACTTGCATAACATCATACACATAACTTGCATAATATCATAAACATAACTTGCATATCAACATACACATAACTTGCATAACATCATGCACATAACTTGCATAACATCATACACATAACTTGCATATGAACTTGCATAACAACATGCACATAACTTACATAACATCATACACATAACTTGCATAACATGTTGAGCTTGCATATAAGCAAACACATAACTTGCATAACATGTTGAACTTGCATATAAGCATACACATAACTTGCCTAACATGTTGAACTTGCATATATGACTTGCATCTTAAAGGAGGGTAAACATGCATATATATATATATATATATATATATATATACATACATATATATATATATATATACATAGCATATAAAGGTGTCATCTTGCATATGTATGCATCACATTTAAAAGGGTAAACTTGCATGTCATGATTTATGCATAATACCAAACACTTAGCATGCATAAAACCACATACTCAGCATGCATAGAATCAATTACTTATTATGCATAAACCCACCACTTAACTTGCATAAACCCACATACTTAACTTGCATAAACCCACATACTTAACTTGCATAAACCCACATATCCAACTTGCATAAACTCACATATTCAACATGCATAAACATAGGATTAATATTAAACATAGATTAGCATATTCACATCATATCATATGACTTGAAAACCCATTAATCCTCATGCAAAACCATAGATCTCATCATATCTCATCTACTTAATTTAGCAATTGATCATCAAAGTGATAGAAACTCACCAAAACCTTGATTAGCAAACTTATGAAGTGGAATTAGTTGCTTTAGTTGAAGAAGATGTTGATTAGAGGTTGATTAGCTTGCAACTCTCTTCATTAATTTGTGGAGGCCATGATCAAGTTTCATTTTGCCATAGTTTAGTTACAAGATCTAATTATGAATAAATTAGGGTAGGGTTGGGGTCTTATTTATAGGATTAGGTAGTGTTTTTAGACCATAGGATTAGCCCCAAATTAGATTAGGACCATCAGATTTCGGAACCCTCTAGAACACAGCCCAAGACTAACCCAAAAACCAGATCTGGTGCACCCAGATCAACAGGGCCGACACCCTGTGTCGACACCCCTGTCGACAGGGCCGTCGACACCCCTGTCGACATGCCTGTCGACACGGGGCTAGGCGGGAACTTTCCCGCCCTTTCCGCTTTTGGCTCCAAACTTGTTTTAGAACTGAATTTTAAATCTGTTTTTAACTTTGAATTTTCTGAAAACTTCTTTGGGTCATAACTGGGTCATACGGACTCCAATTTACAAAATTTCGGACTCTATTTCGCGTATTTTTCCGAGACGAACGCAATGGCATAGCCCGTTTCCCCTGGTTCAAATTATTAAATTTAATTCTGCCCTGATTTCTATTATAACAAGGTATTCAACATACGGGGTGTTACATTCTCCCCTCCTTAAAGGATTTCGTCCCCGAAATCTCTAAGTTTAAGGAGAATGCATATCCTACCATCCAAACAACCATCTACTCAATCCATCAATCACGAGCATCCATTGTCCTTAAATCAAAATTTCTAATGATGTATGAGCATATGCAAAAAGTGTGTGTATATGTTCCCTATCTAATGTATGAACATATGCAAACCATGATAGTGCCATGCATCCATTATGTATGCGATAGAACCCTATCGACACATACAATATCTACATGAGTGCACAATCATTCACCAACATGCATCATCCATATGATAACACAATCATTATACATCCATAAATATAGCTTCCTACACACAATTTTATGCAATATGCAATATGAAGTGATTGAGCCGATCTAGTGCCTAGAGTGTGTATATATGCATCCACGAGCAACCACTAGCAACCACTTGCATCCACATGCATCCATCAAACATAACATGTCTCAAACACATGTTTCAACCATAGGTTTACCCTATCTAAAGGTCAAAGGTACTAATGAGAGGACATACTAAAGATAAGATAAGCACTAGACAAACGATAAAGGAGATGTTTAAAGGACATACCCTAAAAAAAGAATGGGTATAACGAACGCATCTTCGCTTCTGTCTCCCCAGTAGTACTGCTCTCACCTTCTCCCCTTTTCATTTTGGACTAGTCGAACCTCTCTGTTTCTCAACTTCCCAATCTCTGACCCAAGGATGCGGGTAGGAGCTCGTCGAATAATCACATCACGCTTTACTTCCCTAAGCAAGCTCGGCTCTACCGCCTCTGCGGTCTCATGTAGGCACTTCCTCACATGGAATACATCATGTACACCACTAAGTCTGTCGAGCAACTCCACCAATGGAAGATGCTCTTCCCTTGTACCTTCAAAATTCAAGATACATTGCCTCAGAAGGTTTTCTAAAATACAATTCACCCTCTCGGTCTGACCGTCCGTCTGAGGTTGATATGCGGTACTCAAACACAACTGAGTCCCTACCGCCTCTTGCAAACTCTTCCAAAACTCTCTAGTGAAGATAGGACCTCGATCGCTCACTATACTGGAAGGTACACCATGCAATCTACTAATCTCTCGAATGTAAACTGAAGCTAGACATGGAATAGTCCTCTTGCTCTTCACGGGTATGAAATGGGCACACTTAGTAAGTCTATCTACCACAAACCAAATCCCCGTATTACCCTTCCTTGATTTCGGTAATCCTTCGAGACACTATCCCACTTCCTTAGCGGAACTTCCAATGGGTGAAGCAACCCACTTGGTTTCTTTTGCTCCGCTTTCACCAAGCATCTAGCGACATACTCGGCCATGTCTTTCTTCATACCGGCCCAAAAGAAAACTCGCTTCATGTCTTGGTACATCTTGTCCCTACCGGGATGAATGGTCATCTTCGACCGATGTGCATCATCAAATATAGCCTTCCTCAAACCCCTGTCTTGCGGTACGCAAAGTCTACCGTCTCTACCAACTTAACTAACTGTGGGTCGTCCCGCTGCTCCGCCAATACGTCCCAAAAGAGTAGGCCTAACCTCCAAGGAGGCTAGCAAACCGGGTACAAAGTCAACGGAAGGTCTAAAGTCAAACATAGTAATCAACTCTAAACTCCGTCGTTCAACGAACAATGAACTCAAGGACAACCTTTTTCTTCTTAAGGCATTCGTCACCACGTTACCCTTGCCATGGGTATACGCTATCTCAAACTCCTAGGATGCCAAGAATCCCATCCACTTTTGTTGCCCTAAGACTATGCGCTCGAAGAGTCTCCAACACTTCCCTAAGATGTAGGGCATGCTTTTCTCCACTTCTAGAGAAAACCGGGATAATACCAAAATCATCAAAACTGTCCATCTCTCACGCAGACCACCCTAGTCGAACTCGACATCCCCCAAATGCAAGCCCCAAAGGCCTAAACCAATATCAGACAAACAACCAAGGGATACCTCCTTCGAATTCAGACGACCTACGTGAGATGATACTAGTAAAAATGGCTAAATAATTAAGCCCTTGTCCAACTCTGGATGTCCTTGCTTGTCTCCCTCCAACACCACCGTTTATTCCATAATCGGCTCGGCTCAACCTATTAAAGCCATCCGGAGTCCTAAAAGCAGCCTTCTCTATGCTATCCTCAGCCACTCTCAACTAACGAAGCCCCGTGGCTAAGTCCAACTTATGAAACTACTGAGGCGCCAACTAATTGGAAAAAGATCATCCATCCTCGGCAATGGGTGTCTATTCTTCTTTGTGAGTTTATTTAGCTCTCTTTAGCCTACACAAAGTCTGAGGGACCCATCCGCCTTCATAGCAAAAACTACCGGAGCACCCCACTCCGATATACTTCGTCTTCTAAACCCCTTCTCAAGCAAATTGCCTATTTTCTTATGGAGTTCCCTCCTCTCACGAGGAGCCACTTGGCACACTGGCCAAGACACTGGTTTGGTATTGTCTACCAGATATATTCGGAAGTCAACCTCCCGCTCCGGAGGTAAGCCCTTCACCTCCTCAAACACATCCGAGTATTCCCGGACCACTCTAACAGATCGCAAACTCTTGACCGACGTGTCAAGCGATTCTAGATAACTTAGCATAACAGATTCCATGGGATTACAAGAGATCTCGAGAGTGTTACCCAAGCGGGTCATAAGCCTAACAACTCTCCTTCCACAATAAGAACGGCACCATTACTGGATAACCAGTCCATGCCCAAAACTAACCCATAGCCCGTGAAGCCCAAAAAGCATCACATCTAAACTCAACGCTAAGTATAGCAACTTTCAAACCCAAACACATCATGGAGCCCCAATTGGGTTTGAAACAACTAAGGGATCATCTACTAACTGGTGTCTAAGTGCAGTCACTCAACTAACCGTAATGAAATAAACGAACTCGATACGTCAAAATCAAATAAAGTTTGACCCGGATAATCAAACAGAAAAACTAGACTTTCAATGGAAATAGTTCTACCTCTTTCCTGAATCGGTGGAACCGCGAGAGCCTGAGCTTGCCCCCTTGCCTGAGTTGGTGCCAAAAGAACTTGCACCTGTCCTCCTGAGGTAGATCCCGTCCTTTGCCCTTTCTTAGGGCAGTCTTTCACTAGATGTCCTGCTTCGTCACAGTGGAAGCAGCCAGCCTTCCTCTTCTTGCGACAATCCTTGCTTAGGTGGCCTAGTGTCCCACAACTGAAGCACTTCTTCTTTCCCTTGCCACCGTTGCCTTTCCCACCCTTGTTTTGCTGTTGCTGTTGAGGTCTCTTCTGATCTCCTTTCTTCTCGGGTGCTTTATTAGCATTGGGACCCTTCTCTTCCTCATGCATAAGTGCCATGTCCACTAGCTTCTCAAAAGTGGCCCCAATAGGGATGTGAGACATAGCCAATCCGTGCATCGGTTCGTTTAAGCCTTTAACGATCCTCAGAGCTTTCTCTTCCGGTGTGTTTACCAAGTCTATGCTGAATCTCGCTAACTGCTTAAACTTGTTAACATATTCTTTCACCGACAAGTTCCCTTGCTTTAAGTTCAAGAACCTTTCCACGTGCATATTTTCTTCCGCTTTTGAGAGAAACTTTGCCTCAAACCTTTGCCTGAAATCCATCCAAGAATCAACAGGGCGTTCTCCATTAGTGACCTCCCACCAGAACGAGGCCTCTCCTTCCATTAACCAAGCGGCTAACCTGACTTTCTTTCCCTCTTCCACTTCCAAGATTTCCATCAATTCTTCCGTCTCATTAAGCCATTCCCTAGCTCCCACAAAAGGTTTTCCTCCCATAGCCTTAAACTTCCTACAAGTCATAGCAAAAGTATCCGCGCGAGGAGGGACGAGTGCAACGGGTGGAGGAGGAACATTTGCTGGACCTACAGCGGCGGCCCTAGCCTCTAACAACCTCCTATACCATACTGGTACCGCTATATCGTCCGGGAGATAAAGATCTTCAGCCATGCTGAGACGAAAAAGGAAAGATTCAAACGGAGAATTCAAAAGATAAAGATATGGCTATCGGGGATTATGCTTTTCTTTAAAAAAAACTTTTCTCTTAAAAGACATGTTTTTGAAAATACTCCTTTCAAAAATATTCTTAGAAAATAGTTTTCTAAAAGTTTTATCTGTTCCGGTAACCTTTGCTCTGATACCACGTGTAACACCCCACTCCCGCTATGATCACTCACTAAGGGAATGCCATAGCATCGGTGGAGTATTTTAGTGAATATAGAACAGAAAAAATTACAACAAGACAGATATAAATAGTACTTGAAATTTAAAACATCATCTCATAACAGCGGAAGTAAAACATGTCTGGTTACATCATAAAACCACAATAAAAGTCAAGTACAATATCCATCAAAAAATAAGAAGTACATAATCCCACTCTCATACAATAGCCAAAACAAAAGAAAAGATAACTAGGTAACTGGAGCTTTACATCTATCCAAGCTCCTAAAGACTGGAACAGCAATCCGATCAAGCTCCACTACTGCTAGGATCCACCGTAGGACCTGAGGGTTGGGAAAAAAGATAAAAACAACGGGGTCAGACATAAGTCTGAGCGAGTCCTATAACTTTAACAATACAATCGTTAAAGTAACCAGAGAAGACATAAACTGATATACGGTAACTAATGGGGATGAATGGCTACACTAAGCAGTCAACTAAACTAAGATAAACGATAAAGACGCATCTACCCTTCCAAAGGTAAATTACTGAACTGCACCACACCAGTCATTCCTAACTTAAAGGTTGATCCCACCCATGGACTTATAAAATTAACTTAATAGTTCTCGCGTACCCCTAGGTGACTAAGTAGACGCCACGGGGCCCTACAATCCACTAGGCGTACACACTACTCCCATTCGATCGGCTCCCTAACGTAGATACCCGTGCTGGCCCCACCTTGGGGTGTACCATTCCCCAACGTGGCAACCTGATAAAATTAACGGTGCACGGCTTATATCTACACGATGCAACAACGTCTTATTTACCAGCCCGGGTCCACACACGCATATGAAACCCGTTGGTCATGCGTTGCCACCGCTAACCCATTTTGGCCTCTTATAGTCAAGCCCAATATGCGTGTCCCGTCACTCGACTAGAGTCGAGCCCACTAAGATACGTTTGGGATATTGGTTGAAATGGGCCCCCACAAGCTACCACCTAAGCTTGTTATTTCTAGTGAATCCCACTTAACCCTTTAACCATGTCCACTTACATGTTATACATTTTGGCTAAGTCATTTAATCATATTCTAGTTGTCATACAAGGTACCCACTAGATTTCCACATGCCACCCAAAGCACTTACTTAACCCTTTAACCATGTTTTAATTACATGTTTCACTTTGGTTAAGTATTCTAATCGTATTTTCTATTGCCACCCAAGGCAACCCACTAGCCTCCTCATGCCACCCAAGGCACCCACTTAACCCCTCATGTCCATCTACATGCTAATATGGTCAAGTGTTTCTTAATTAATTAAGACCGTGATCTTCATAAAGACCTCTCACATTAGACTATCTTTTATGACTGCTGGTTAAGCCGGTTGGGTCCGGGCAGCCTTATGTCATAACCGAGTCTAACCTCGTGTCTTTACATTAATCACGTATTTAGTTTGTGCCTAAGACCTCTCACATTGGGCTAACATTTGTAGCAACTGGTTAAGCCGGTTGGGTCCGGGCAGTTTTACGCTACAACTGAGTCCAACCTCGTGTCTTAGTCGATTAATTACACCTAATTAATCACCCTCATATTTATATTAATTATCCCTAATTAATTACACATTTTTAAGAATATGGGTAGACCTAACTAAATAGGTAAATTCCCAATTCCATAACATGGGTAGACCTAACTCAATAGGTAAATTCCCATGGGGTAGACCTAACTCAATAGGTAAATTCCCACTTATGCTTATTCATTTTATGGTATGCTTAATCATAACCATTTCACACCATTTCATTAACATGTCTATTAACCCCATCGTTTCCCCACGTACTTATGCTAACACGACATATTTCCAAGAGAAGATTCTTTCACAATTAACATGGGTTTCACTTAGCATACATTAGCATTAACATGGGTTAAAAGGTGTCCACTTACATCATGATATTAACCCAACTAGCATTACTAAATAACCCAACTTGCATGAACATACATATGTCATATATAAAGGCAACTTGCATAAGTGTTCATAGGTTATACAAAGGTGAACTTGCATGTGTCTTAAAGGTGTGAACTTGCACAACATGTTACATGTTAACTTGCATAACATCATACACATAACTTGCATAATATCATAAACATAACTTGCATATCAACATACACATAACTTGCATAACATCATGCACATAACTTGCATAACATCATACACATAACTTGCATATGAACTTGCATAACAACATGCACATAACTTACATAACATCATACACATAACTTGCATAACATGTTGAGCTTGCATATAAGCATACACATAACTTGCATAACATGTTGAACTTGCATATAAGCATACACATAACTTGCCTAACATGTTGAACTTGCATATATAACTTGCATCTTAAAGGAGGGTAAACATGCATATATATATATATATATATATATATATATATATATATATATATATATATATATACATAGCATATAAAGGTGTCATCTTGCATATGTATGCATCACATTTAAAAGGGTAAACTTGCATGTCATGATTTATGCATAATACCAAACACTTAGCATGCATAAAACCACATACTCAGCATGCATAGAATCAATTACTTATTATGCATAAACCCACCACTTAACTTGCATAAACCCACATACTTAACTTGCATAAACCCACATACTTAACTTGCATAAACCCACATATCCAACTTGCATAAACTCACATATTCAACATGCATAAACATAGGATTAATATTAAACATAGATTAGCATATTCACATCATATCATATGACTTGAAAACCCATTAATCCTCATGCAAAACCATAGATCTCATCATATCTCATCTACTTAATTTAGCAATTGATCATCAAAGTGATAGAAACTCACCAAAACCTAGATTAGAAAACTTATGAAGTGGAATTAGTTGCTTTAGTTGAAGAAGAGGTTGATTAGAGGTTGATTAGCTTGCAACTCTCTTCATTGATTTGTGGAGGCCATGATCAAGTTTCATTTTGCCATAGTTTAGTTACAAGATCTAGTTATGAATAAATTAAGGTAGGGTTGGGGTCTTATTTATAGGATTAGGTAGTGTTTTTAGACCATAGGATTAGCCCCAAATTAGATTAGGACCATCAGATTTCGGAACCCTCTAGAACACAGCCCAAGACTAACCCAAAAACCAGATCTGGTGCACCCAGATCAACAGGGCCGACACCCTGTGTCGACACCCCTGTCGACAGGGCTGTCGACACCCCTGTCGACATGCCTGTCGACACGGGGCTAGGCGGGAACTTTCCCGCCCTTTCCGCTTTTGGCTCCAAACTTGTTTTAGAACTGAATTTTAAATCTGTTTTTAACTTTGAATTTTCTGAAAACTTCTTTGGGTCATAACTGGGTCATACGGACTCCAATTTACAAAATTTCGGACTCTATTTCGCGTATTTTTCCGAGACGAACGCAATGGCATAGCCCGTTTCCCCTGATTCAAATTATTAAATTTAATTCTGCCCTGATTTCTATTATAACAAGGTATTCAACATACGGGGTGTTACATTTTTCTTCAATTGCAAGTGCTTTACCGTAGATATATATATCATTATATGGCCATTTTCATATGAATCACCCTATAATCTAATTTAGCAAGTTTAAACGGTTGATTTCATACCTTCTCATATGTTTATGCAAGTTAAATCCCTCATTTTGATCATATGTTCATTTTAATGGTTTTTGGCGAAATTTACATCATTTTTGTGATAATCATCATATTCATGTTAATTAGCAATGTTATGACATGTTTATGATTGTGTTTTATGATTTGGAGTTGGTTTCGTCGGATTCGTCATTTGGCAAAGATTTGATCGAAATCGGAGTTGAATTGCAATATGCAGGTTTTTGGTCGGCCATAAGTTGGATCGGCCATAAGTTGGGTTGGCCTAATGTTCGATCGACCATAAGTTGGGTCGGCCTAGTCAGAAAAACTGGATTGGCCATATGTGGGTCAGCCTAGTGAGAAAAAGTGGATTGACCATAAGTGGGTTGGCATAGTCAGAAAAAGTCGATCGGCCATAAGTGGGTCGGCCTAGTCAGAATAAGTGGATCGGCCTAGTCAGAAGAAGTTGGGTCGGACCAAAGTGGGTCGGCCTATTCTGGTCAGCCATTTCTACCATTTCTGGGCAGCTATTTCTGGTTGGACATTTCTGGTGATGATGTGACTTCAAAGTGAATTCAATTGGGAAGTTTGGAAGTGTTGAAAAGTGTTTGTTGTTCGTTGTATGCAACAAATGGGGAGGCAACTTGTAATAACCCGGAAATTCTGAACTAGTTTAAAATTTTTATTTTGGCAATTTTAGCGAATGTTGAACATTTAAAATGAATTATTTTAAATAATATCGACGAGAAATTTATTTTGAATAGAATTCGAACGTATATATTATATACGTCGTCGTTAGAATACAAATAATTATTTATAATTATAAAAGGAATTGAAAATGGCGCGGTAGTTCGATAATTCGATTTCAAACTTCAAATGAATGTACCAGGTGCAAAATAAACCGGATTTTAGTGAAACCAAAAATATTAGGATCTATTTGAGAATATCTTTCCAACGAACCCGAAAAATCGAGATTTCATAACAGGAATCAAAAGATATGTCCAGTTGAAAATTCTGAATAGTCGCTATGGAATTCAGGCCCTTAAAAATGGGAATTTTGCAAACGACCTCGGATTTCGACGAAACCACTTTTGTTCGATCCGTGATGTCAAATTATTGCTAGATTCCAAATTTCATAATTTTCGAATCAATATGTGAGTGTGGCAAAGGAAAATGTGTTTGACCAGTTTCAGTTGATTTTAATCGACTGGAAAATGGCCATTTTTCCAACGGTCTCGGAATTCGACGAAACTAGTTTTGTTAGGACCGTATCGTCAATACGAAGCTAGAAAATATTTTTCTGGAATTTTTAGAGTTCATATGTGACCCCGGTAAATTAAAATGCGCGTTCAAATTCAATATATAGAGTTATATGTTGATTATGATGAAAACTGATTGTAACGATCGAATCAGCTTATGATACATATCCCATTGTGTTCGAAATGGGGGTAATTAGCTATGGATGACAGGCGGTGGGCCTCGTTTAGAAGTCGTATGAAAAAGTCAACTTTTTGTAAATTAAATAAATTAATTAATTAAAAAAACCTCTCTCCTCCACCCCTTACTTCCTCTCTGCCCCCACCCCCCCCCCCCCCTTCATTCATTCAAAAAAAAAAGAAGGGAAAAGAGGAAGAAACGGGAGGAGCGTCGCCGCTCCTCTGACGAGCGAGCCACCGCGCCCCGACGCGGCTGCCTCCCCTTTCCCCTCCTCCTCAACCTGTCTTCTCTCTCCAACTCCAATCCACCCACCTCGAACGCAAATCCCACGGCCACAACCCAGTCGCACCCTCCCCCTCCCATCGCAGCCGCCACCTGCGCCTCCGCCTCATCCCCCGCGCCATCTCTCTCCTCCGCAGCCCCCCCTGTAGAACGCGCCCTCCCCGAGACAACCTACCACCGCCGAGCTCTGAAACCCTCCCCACCTCAAAGATAAGGTAATTTATTTAATTAAATTAGTTTCTAGATTAATTTCAGTTTTCTTTTATATTGTAGAAGGATAAAAAAATATAATCTTTTATATTGTAGAAGGATAAAAAATATAATCTTTTATATTGTAGAAGGATAAAAATATAATCTTTTATATTGTAGAAGGATAAAAATATAATTTTTATTATATATAGAAGTTAAAAATATAATTTTCATCGCATGTAAGGTTGAAAATATAATTTTCATATTATATAGATAATAAAAATGTGATCTTTATATGGTAGGATATAAAAATTCGATTTTTTATGTAGTGAAAGACGACATTTTTAAAGTAGGAAAAGGCGAAATATTTATATTTGAAAAGGTGAAATATTTATAAATGAAAAGGCGAAATCTTTATATTAGAAAAGGCGAAATCTTTATATAGAGAATAGCGGTGTAAAAAAGAATTTTTATCTATATAGTATCGATGTAAAAATGGTATTTTTATATATTGAATAACGAAGTAAGAATGGTATTTTTATATATTGAATAACGAAGTAAAAATTCGATTTTTTATATATTGAATAGCGAAGTAAAAATTCGATTTTTATATATTGAATAACGAAGTAAAAATTCAATTTTTATATATTGAATAGCGAAGTAAAAATTCGATTTTTATATATTGAATAGCGAAGTAAAAATTCAATTTTTATATATTGAATAGCGAAGTAAAAATTCGATTTTTATATATTGAATAGCGGTATAAAAATGTGATTTTTATATACGTAGTGAATACGGGCAACGAAGGTGACAATTGATGTGTTGTGAAATTTGTTTGTGTTACTGATGTGAAATCGATAATATAAATTAATGTGTTGAAATAAATCAATTATCGTTAAAAATATAATTTTTAACGTGAAAGTGAATAAATAAATATTTATAAACAAATCGGCCGATTTGTTTATATACACTAATTTGACTGATATTGATTGGGTCGATAAATTTTACACATCGCCCAATTGCACAAATAAAATCTGTGTTTGATTGTTTGAAACCCCACACGGGTATTGGGATAAATTACGGCATACACTAATCCCAATAATTAGTTGTATGTCGATCGATTGATTGACAGGCTGTTATAAGCGTTAGATATCTATATTTGATGCTTATACAGTGTAGTGCACTTTGGATGATGGTTGATTGTTTATCGTTGCTATTATATACATGTGTTGTATGGAATCCATATAATTAACTTTATATGGTAATTGATTGGGCCTCATTCCAATTTAGAAAAAAAATTACATCTTTATTATTATAAAATAAAGGTTCATGTGTTGACCGTACTCATCCGTTGAGATTAGTCATGTGTTGAACGAAGTATTTTAACAATAAAATTTACATCTTTATCATATATAAAATTAGAAACTAACTGGAAAATAGATATTCAGGGAATCGTTCTCTTACTAGTTTACGGTTGGAGTCTGATTTAATATCAAACGATAGATACCTTAATTTTTATAAAATATATTAAATAACAAAAATAGTCACACGTGGACAGTACTCATTCGTTGAGATTAGTCGTGTGTTGACAAAAATATAGATTCACATATTGAATGGAATAAATATTCATTTGTTGAATAGAATAACGGGATTATTGAAAGATATAAAGCTGTGTTGATTAGAGATGCGCTATTTTGACACGAACGATATTTATATTGATTATATTCGTTTTTAGAATTGAATTGAATATAAAACGAATTTGAATTGAATTGAATAGAAAACGAATTTGATTTGAAATGAATAGAAAACGAATTCGAATTAAATTGAATAGAAAACGAATTCGAATTGAATTGAATAGAAAACGAATTTGAATTGAATTGAATAGAAAACGAATTTGAATTGAAAACGAATTTGATTTGAATTGAATAGAAAACGAATTGAATTGAATAGAAAACGAATTTGAATTGGATTGAATAGAAAATGAATTCAAATTGAATTGAAATTTGAATTGAATTTAAATGAATTTTAAAATGAATCTATAGGGAAAAATTCAATTTTGATTTGAATTGGAAATAGAAGTTGAAATGTTTTGAAACGAACTTAAAACTATTTACAAAATTCGTTTTAAATAGGAATCGACGAAATATATATAATATATATATATATTATATATAATGGCCTGAATAGAACGCGCCGCGCCGCAGTAGTTCGTAAATTTCGACCATTGACTTCGAACGGACATTACGGGAGATCCGACCGTCGGATTCTCCTAAAACCGGAACCATTGGGTTCGTATCGAAAAGAGCTTTCTAACGAATATTAGGAATTTGAAATCTAACGGTTGGATTTGGAGATACGTCCAAATCAAATTTGGAAAAGGTCGCTGTAAGTGCAGTTCGATGGCCGTTGATGGAAATCGACTGTACGGGCCTTGATAAAATTATTAAAAATAGTAATAATTTGTGTAAAATCATAAGAAATGATTTGGGAAAAATTGGGATGAAGAACTCCCTATTTGAAAAGATAAAAATAGATTTTTATCGAAATGGACTAGTTTTGAACTAAGATTAAAACCCACTTATTTTTAAATAAATAAATTGGATTTGAAATGGGTTGTAAATAGAATTGATTTGTGGGTTTATCGTGAAGGGTGTTTTAAACGACACTTGTTCTTTAACCCGAAAATAAATAGAATGTGATTTGGGTTTGTCGTGAACTGTGTTTTAAATGATATTAGTTCTTTAACCCAGTGAAAGGAGTTTTAATGAATCTGCAATTAGATTGAAATGAGAATTGATAATCTAAATTATCAAATTTGAAAAATAAGCGAGAATGGAGTATCACCAGTTTTTCTCCAATGCGATAGTTAAATCTTTAATTAGATTTGAACGTGAAATGGTAATTAATTTCACCGATAACACCGTGGTGTTAGATATGGAGTAGTACCAGTTTTGCTTCATGGGATGAATAGGTTGGGATTGGGAAATAAAATAAATAATTACTTCGGTGTGGTTCGCTAATCTCGACTAGTTTGGAAAACCATAATTTGGTTTGAAATGACATCCAAAGGAAGATTAAAGGATAAATTTTAAAGAATTTATCTTGGATAAAATTAATGGGAACCTTTCCCTAAGAATATGAAATTTAGAAACTAGCTGTAGGTTAGCTAAGAAGAATGGTTTCCTAGTATTGATCTGATGTTGGTTTCGGCCTTCGGGGTTAATATTTGGGGAATTGTTCTCTTGCTAATTTAGGGTTAGTGACTAATGAATTGGAATGAGGCGTATGTTGTGTTTGTGTAACATTTGTTTTTCATATACGCGGGTTGTTCGGAAAGGCCGGGTATATACCCATTCTGAATAACCGATTCGACGATATGTCGAAGATGAAGACGGTGGTCGAAGACCGGAAGTCTTCACATCGTTTGGGTGATTACTGATGATCTTGATTGGGCTGTACACCCAAGATGAGGGAATCAGTTGGTGGTCGTCCAGACGTACTTGGAGATCGATGGATATGCGAGGAAAATGCCTCCGGTTTCGTTCAGACCCAGAACGAACTTGTAAATGGATTGTGTGTCTGACATTGGATATTATTCTGTGTTGATTGATTTCTGTTAAATATATATCTGTTTGGCGGCGGAGAATTTATTCTCTTGCTTAACGCCCTTCTCTGAGATATACGAGCTTAGAGGTTATATATCGATAGATATCAATCTCATGGCATGAATTGCCTGTGTGGCATGCTGAGTTGCATGGATCAAGGCTTCTGTTGAAAAGCAAAGTCTTGTGGTTGATGATCAAAGCACGGCCTTTGAGGCGTAGCTTTGTGTATAACGTGGATTCGCGAGCCTCACACCTCGGTATGAGTTAAAAACGGGATAAGGACTGCAGGGAGAGCACGACGTTTCTTTCTAGCTTTGGTGGTGTCAGTGACTTACCAGCCCTGACATTTATATACTTTTCACCTATGTGGTTGTTGGATGAGGCGCCTCGATTTTAGGACTGTAAGGACCGGGAAACGTGTGTTCAGGAATTGCCAATCCTCAAACGTAAGAGAGGACCGGCCCTGAAGCATCCAGGGGTTACCCAGAGTGTGTAGTCCCGAGGCATTTGCTAGAGTGTCTCGAATCGGAGAGGAGCTTGCCCCTTGCCTCGACTCATGACGGGAATCCAATTTCCAATACGTGTATTTCGGTTTTATTTTTAGAGCCTAGTATGGCGACATGATAGATGGTACCCATGCCGCCTAGGATTGATATTTATGATTGAAATTGTTTTGACACTATACACTTATAATAGTATCAAATGATTTGTTTTAAACGTACCAAGCATGTTTGGCTATTTTAAGGGAAAACCCTATCCTCCGGCTTGCGTTGCATTGTGTGATGGGACCTGGGTCTTATAATAGCTTCATTTTTCGAAAAAGCATTGCGCTGTTTATTCTATGCACTGGTATTCTTGGGAGGAAACCCGTTCCGTGTTATACGGCGTGGTCCCTTGAATTACTCTCTTTTAAAGCAAAGTTTTAAATAACTGTTTTAGTTCTCACACCAGTCACATGACTGACCTGGAGTTTATTGTTTTAACCTAAACTCTGGGGGCCCCGACTTTTCGCACGGGCAGCTAGTAGTTTTGGTTTTGCAGATTTATATTCACAGGATCCTGGTTTACAGCTGGAATGATATCCGGAAAGCTCTGTATCCGTATATCACCTTCAGTTATGCTTTGTATTATTTTTCCGCTGCTATGTAATTTATTGTAATCTCTGATATTTATCGAATGTAATTTATTCATTTATACTCCGTAGATTCTTGTATCTGATGGAATTGTTGTATTAACAATGAAATGTTCTTCCGTCTGCGTTCCTTTGTGTGTTGTTCTCAAAGTATCTGCTCTTTCCTTCACGGGGAAGTTACGGGTTCTCTCATTTGGTATCAGAGCTTTAGTTTACAGAGCTCGAGAACAAGATGCATTAGAACCATACGAAAGAATTCATCAGATATTGGATTAGTAATATCCAATTAGAATCACTCGTTAGAGATAGGATCAGTAGTATTCTAGAACGAGTGTGAAGAGTATATTTCTCAAATGAAAACAATTTTGTTTTGAAAATTAAAACCATTTTATACATGTTCGAATATTTATTTATTTTGAATTTGGATAATCCAATATATAAAAAATTTGCATATACGCGTCATGAACGTATATTCGTAGTTTTAATATACCAGATAGATATAGAATCACACTCTAGTCGCCCGGACATGATACTGATGATGGCACGCCATCACCAGTATTTATTTTCGTGTTTCGAAGGTGTGATATCTATATATTTCCATTAGACTGGTGTGAGAACCAAAACTTATATAGATAGATTTATTGTTGTGATTTGGCATCAAAAACATGATTTTCTGTATATATATCAAATTATGAATTTGAAAAGCTAATTCACTAATTGATTGATGTTTGTGTTGTTTGTTTATTTGTTTAATAATTTTGAACCATTATGCCTAATTGCATCAAATATTGGACTGTATTGAAAATTGGTCGCATTTGCTTGCATATACATGTACTTACATTGAACAGGTCATAGCAAGGAGGCTAGAGCAGAGAATAAAATTTGTTTTCCCGACAAATAGGTACATGTTTACTATATAATTTACTGTTTTGTATGGGTGATGATGATTTTATGAGCCTATTGGCTAGCCGCTTGGCTTTTTCTTTTTGAGACCAGAAGGCCTATATGGCAATTTCGGGATTTTCCCGTGGCTCCCGGTGCAGGGGAGGTTATGGCGAAATTTTTCGAAAATTTAGGGTGTTAGCCAAATTTTTGAAAAATTTGAAAAGTTCTTAGAAATTGAAAAGTTCTTAGAAATTGAAAAGTTGAAGAACTTAAGCCGTAATCAAAATTATGGAAGTTGAGTTGATTAGTTAAACAACTTTCGGCTTCGTTCCTTTTCGGGGACGAAAAGTTTTAAGTGGGGGAGATTGTAATAACCCGGAAATTCTGAGCCAGTTTAAAATTTTTATTTTGGCAATTTTAGCGAATGTTGAACATTTAAAATGAATTATTTTAAATAAAATCGACGAGAAATTTATTTTGAATAGAATTCGAACGTATATATTATATACGTCGTCGTTAGAATATAAATAATTATTTATAATTATAAAAGGAATTGAAAATGGCGCGGTAGTTCGATAATTCGATTTCAAACTTCAAATGAATGTACCGGGTGCAAAATAAACCGGATTTTAGTGAAACCAAAAATATTAGAATCTATTTGAGAATATCTTTCCAACGAACCCGAAAAATCGAGATTTCATAGCAGGAATCAAAGGATATGTCCAGTTGAAAATTCTGAATAGTCGCTATGGAATTCAGGCCCTTAAAAATGGGAATTTTGCAAACGACCTCGGATTTCGACGAAACCGCTTTTGTTCGATCCATGATGTCAAATTATTGCTAGATTCCAAATTTCATAATTTTCGAATCAATATGTGAGTGTGGCAAAGGAAAATGTGTTTGACCAGTTTCAGTTGATTTTAATCGACTGGAAAATGGCCATTTTTCCAACGGTCTCGGAATTCGACGAAACTAGTTTTGTTAGGACCGTATCGTCAATACGAAGCTAGAAAATATTTTTTTGGAATTTTTAGAGTTCGTATGTGACCCCGGTAAATTAAAATGCGCGTTTAAATTCAATATATAGAGTTATATGTTGATTTTGACGAAAATTGATTATAACGATCGAATCAGCTTATGATACATATCCCATTGTGTTCGGAATGGGGGTAATTAGCTATGGATGACAGGCGGTGGGCCTCGTTTAGGAGTCGTATGAAAAAGTCAACTTTTTGTAAATTAAATAAATTAATTAATTAAAAAAAAAGCTCTCTCCTCCACCCCTTACTTCCTCTCTGCCCCCCCCCCTTCGTTCATTCAAAAATAAAAATAAAAAGGGGAAAAGAGGAAGAAACGGGAGGAGCGCCGCCGCTCCTCCGACGAGCGCGCCACCGCGCAGCAGGCGCGGCAGCCTCCCCCTTCCCCTCCTCCTATCTTCTCACTCCAACTGCAATCCACCCACCTCGAACGCAAATCCCACGGCCACAACCCAGTCGCACCCTCCCCCTCCCATCGCAGCCGCCACCTGCGCCTCCGCCTCGTCCCCTAGGCCATCTCTCTCCTCCGCAGCCCCCCTGTAGAACGCGCCCTCCCCGAGACAACCCACCACCGCCGAGCTCTGAAACCCTCCCCACCTCAAAGATAAGGTAATTTATTTAATTAAATTAGTTTCTAGATTAATTTCAGTTTTCTTTTATATTGTAGAAGGATAAAAAAATATAATCTTTTATATTGTAGAAGGATAAAAAATATAATCTTTTATATTGTAGAAGGATAAAAATATAATCTTTTATATTGTAGAAGGATAAAAATATAATTTTTATTATATATAGAAGTTAAAAATATAATTTTCATCGCATGTAAGGTTGAAAATATAATTTTTATATTATATAGATAATAAAAATGTGATCTTTATATGGTAGGATATAAAAATTCGATTTTTTATGTAGTGAAAGACGACATTTTTAAAGTAGGAAAAGGTGAAATATTTATATTTGAAAAGGTGAAATATTTATAAATGAAAAGGCGAAATCTTTATATTAGAAAAGGCGAAATCTTTATATAGAGAATAGCGGTGTAAAAAAAGAATTTTTATCTGTATAGTATCGATGTAAAAATGGTATTTTTATATATTGAATAACGAAGTAAAAATGGTATTTTTATATATTGAATAACGAAGTAAAAATTCGATTTTTTATATATTGAATAGCGAAGTAAAAATTCGATTTTTATATATTGAATAGCGAAGTAAAAATTCGATTTTTATATATTGAATAACGAAGTAAAAATTCGATTTTTATATATTGAATAGCGAAGTAAAAATTCGATTTTTATATATTGAATAGCAAAGTAAAAATTCGATTTTTATATATTGAATAGCGAAGTAAAAATTCGATTTTTATATATTGAATAGCGGTATAAAAATGTGATTTTTATATACGTAGTGAATACGGGCAACGAAGGTGACAAAAAGGGAGAGAACGAAGATTTCTACATAGGATGAGTCGAGATGATTGGATTAGCTATCGGTGAGAACTTCTCACTCTAAATTTCTTTTTCTAGTTATATATATATATAATAGGATGCAGACGGTGCTTAGCAGCACCCGACACCCGTCATCCACAGACCATGGATGGTTTGTTTGTTTAATTGATGTGTTGTGAAATTTGTTTGTGTTACTGATGTGAAATCGATAATATAAATTAATGTGTTGAAATAAATCAATTATCGTTAAAAATATAATTTTTAACGTGAAAGTGAATAAATAAATATTTATAAACAAATCGGCCGATTTGTTTATATACACTGATTTGACTGATATTGATTGGGTCGATAAATTTTACACATCGCCCAACTGCACAAATAAAATCTGTGTTTGATTGTTTGAAACCCCACACGGGTATTGGGATAAAATACGGCATACATTAATCCCAATAATTAGTTGTATGTCGATCGATTGATTGACAGGCTGTTACAAGCGTTAGATATCTATATTTGATGCTTATACAGTGTAGTGCACTTTGGATGATGGTTAATTGTTTATCATTGCTATTATATACATGTGTTGTATGGAATCCATATAATTAACTTTATATGGTAATTGATTGGGCCTCATTCCAATTTAGAAAAAAAATTACATCTTTATTATTATAAAATAAAGGTTCATGTGTTGACCGTACTCATCCGTTGAGATTAGTCATGTGTTGAACGAAGTATTTTAACAATAAAATTTACATCTTTATCATATATCAAATTAGAAACTAACTGGAAAATAGATATTCAGGGAATCGTTCTCTTACTAGTTTACGGTTGGAGTCTGATTTAATATCAAACGATAGATACCTTAATTTTTATAAAATATATTAAATAACAAAAATAGTCACACGTGGACAGTACTCATTCGTTGAGATTAGTCGTGTGTTGAAAAAAAATATAGATTCACATATTGAATAGAATAAATATTCATTTGTTGAATAGAATAACGGGATTATTGAAAGATATAAAGTCGTGTTGATTAGAGATGCGCTATTTTGACACGAACGATATTTATATTGATTATATTCGTTTTTAGAATTGAATTGAATATAAAACGAATTTGAATTGAATTGAATAGAAAACGAATTTGATTTGAATTGAATAGAAAACGAATTCGAATTGAATTGAATAGAAAACGAATTCGAATTGAATTGAATAGAAAACGAATTTGAATTGAATTGAATAGAAAACGAATTTGAATTGAATTGAATAGAAAACGAATTTGATTTGAATTGAATAGAAAACGAATTCGAATTGAATTGAATAGAAAACGAATTTGAATTGGATTGAATAGAAAATGAATTCAAATTGAATTGAAATTTGAATTGAATTTAAATGAATTTTAAAACGAATCTATAAGGAAAAATTCAATTTTGATTTGAATTGGAAATAGAAGTTGAAATGTTTTGAAACGAACTTAAAACTATTTACAAAATTCTTTTTAAATAGGAATCGATGAAATATATAATATATATATATTATATATATAATGGCCTGAATAGAACGCGCCGCAGCAGTTCGTAAATTTCGACCATTGACTTCGAACGGACATTACGGGAGATCCGACTGTCGGATTCTCCTAAAACCGGAACCGTTGGGGTCGTATCGAAAAGAGCTTTCTAACAAATATTAGAAATTTGAAATCTAACGGTTGGATTTGGAGATACGTCCAAATCAAATTTGGAAAAGGTCGCTGTAAGTGCAGTTCGATGGCCGTTGATGGAAATCGACTGTACGGGCCTTGATAAAATTATTAAAAATAGTAATAATTTGTGTAAAATCATAAGAAATGATTTGGGAAAAATTAGGATGAAGAACTCCCTATTTGAAAAGATAAAAATAGATTTTTATCGAAATGGACTAGTTTTGAACTAAGATTAAAACCCATTTATTTTTAAATAAATAAATTGGATTTGAAATGGGTTGTAAATAGAATTGATTTGTGGGTTTATCGTGAAGGGTGTTTTAAACGACACTTGTTCTTTAACCCGAAAATAAATAGAATGTGATTTGGGTTTGTCATGAACTGTGTTTTAAATGATATTAGTTCTTTAACCCAGTGAAAGGAGTTTTAATGAATCTGCAATTAGATTGAAATGAGAATTGATAATCTAAATTATCAAATTTGAAAAATAAGCGAGAATGGAGTATCACCAGTTTTTCTCTAAAGCGATAGTTAAATCTTTAATTAGATTTGAACGTGAAATGGTAATTAATTTTACCGATAACACCGTGGTGTTAGATATGGAGTAGTACCAGTTTTGCTTCATGGGATGAATAGGTTGGGATTGGGAAATAAAATAAATAATTACTTCGGTGTGGTTCGCTAATCTCGACTAGTTTGGAAAACCATAATTTGGTTTGAAATGACATCCAAAGGAAGATTAAAGGATAAATTTTAAAGAATTTATCTTGGATAAAATTAATGGGAACCTTTCCCTAAGAATATGAAATTTAGAAACTAGCTGTAGGTTAGCTAAGAAGAATGGTTTCCTAGTATTGATCTGATGTTGGTTTCGGCCTTTGGGGTTAATATTTGGGGAATTGTTCTCTTGCTAATTTAGGGTTAGCTACTAATGAATTGGAATGAGGCGTATGTTGTGTTTGTGTAACATTTGTTTTTCATATACGCGGGTTGTTCGGAAAGGCCGGGTTTATACCCATTCTGAATAACCGATTCGACGATATGTCGAAGATGAAGACGGTGGTCGAAGACCGGAAGTCTTCACATCGTTTGGGTGATTACTGATGATCTTGATTGGGTTGTACACCCAAGATGAGGGAATCAGTTGGTGGTCGTCCAGACGTACTTGGAGATCGATGGATATGCGAGGAAAGTGCCTCTGGTTTCGTTCAGACCTAGAACGAACTTGTAAATGGATTGTGTGTCTGACATTGGATATTATTCTGTGTTGATTGATTTCTGTTAAATATATATCTGTTTGGCGGCGGAGAATTTATTCTCTTGCTTAACGCCTTTCTCTGAGACATACGAGCTTAAAGGTTATATATCGATAGATATCAATCGCATGGCATGAATTGCCTGTGTGGCATGCTGAGTTGCATGGATCAAGGCTTCTGTTGAAAAGCAAAGTCTTGTGGTTGATGATCAAAGCACGGCCTTTGAGGCGTAGCTTTGTGTATAACGTGGATTCGCGAGCCTCACACCTCGGTATGAGTTAAAAACGGGATAAGGACTGCAGGGAGAGCACGACGTTTCTTTCTAGCTTTGGTGGTGTCAGTGACTTACCAGCCCTGACATTTATATACTTTTCACCTATGTGGTTGTTGGATGAGGCGCCTCGGATTTAGGACTGTAAGGACCGGGAAACGTGTGTTCAGGAATTGCCAATCCTCAAACGTAAGAGAGGACCGGCCCTGAAGCATCCAGGGGTTACCCAGAGTGTGTAGTCCAGAGGCATTTGCTAGAGTGTCTCGAATCGGAGAGGAGCTTGCCCCTTGCCTCGACTCATGACGGAAATCCAATTTCCAATACGTGTATTTCGGTTTTATTTGTAGAGCCTAGTATGGCGACATGATAGATGGTACCCATGCCGCCTAGGATTGATATTTATGATTGAAATTGTTTTGACACTATACACTTATAATAGTATCAAATGATTTGTTTTAAACGTACCAAGCATGTTTGGCTATTTTAAGGGAAAACCCTATCCTCCGGCTTGCGTTGCATTGTGTGATGGGACCTGGGTCTTATAATAGCTTCATTTTTCGAAAAAGCATTGCGCTGTTTATTCTATGCACTGGTATTCTTGGGAGGAAACCCGTTCCGTGTTATACGGCGTGGTCCCTTGAATTACTCTCTTTTAAAGCAAAGTTTTAAATAACTGTTTTAGTTCTCACACCAGTCACATGACTGACCTGGAGTTTATTGTTTTAACCTAAACTCTGGGTGCCCCGACTTTTCGCACGGGCAGCTAGTAGTTTTGGTTTTGCAGATTTATATTCACAGGATCCTGGTTTACAGCTGGAATGATATCCGGAAAGCTTTGTATCCGTATATCACCTTCAGTTATGCTTTGTATTATTTTTCCGCTGCTATGTAATTTATTGTAATCTCTGATATTTATCGAATGTAATTTATTCATTTATACTCTGTATATTCTTGTATCTAATGGAATTGTTGTATTAACAATGAAATGTTCTTCCGTCTGCGTTCCTTTGTGTGTTGTTCTCAAAGTATCCGCTCTTTCCTTCACGGGGAAGTTACGGGTTCTCTCACAACTCAAGGTGGTATTGAGTTCGTGTGAAGTGATAGCTCTAAAGTGTTCTGAGCAAATTAATAGTCGTAATTGATAATGACTAGAGAGACGAAGGCCGAGGAATTATCGTTGTCGTAGATTCTAGCGGACTCAGAGCAGAGATACAATTGAAGACCAATTGTAGGTCAAGTGCCTTGGGCGTCATTTATGGCCTAGACACGTGTTGAATATAACGTGTAGCATGTGTTGAGTATAGCATGTGGAGTTTTGCTAGAACTTGGGCGTCATGTATGGTCCTTGTTAATTGACGGCAAATTGTTAGCCAGTCATATGATAACAAAGTTTCCAAAGCAAGGTTGGCGGTGGTAGCTAGAGTCAATCATGGGCATTTGAATGCATGATGTGATCATGATTGAGTTGCTTTGCCATATATGAATGGATGCTTTAATTCCCGTGACTGAATTGTTATTCCTTTGGGGGTATGGATTGTAAAGGTTTTATGTTTCCTCTTATTACCTTGGGCTGTTCATCCGGTTGTGTATGAGCAGACTTAGTAACAGGTGGCAGGTATTGCTTTAGTGAGGACGACGATGTTGATCGATGGCGAGCAGGAGGCTCACGTACCAGTTTTATTATTATCTAGTATTTGTTTTCGCTTTTTGCTGTTTCTCTGAGTGTTGTAGTGAGGCAAATTGTATAAACACTATTGTTGTTATCCACGTATATGGGAAATACTTTCTAGTTGTCATGAAAGTTTAGTGTTTTCTACTTCACTATCACTACTTGCTGTATATGTTCTATTATATTTTATCCTTGCGCTGTGAGTTTACACCAGGTATCATTTATCTACCATACCTTGATGATCATCATAGTTGCCTGGCATACCCTGCAGCGCATTATTCCTCTTGTATAGTGCGAGGGTTGTGGGCGGTCATCACATTTGGTATCAGAGCTCTGGTTAACGATTTTAGCCAAAGTTCAAGGACGTAATCACGTATGAGAGACATACTTGTAGATTTCAGTTAAATGCTTACTACATATATTAGCACATACAGTGGTAGCGGTTGTTTTCCTTTAGTAGTTTTTCTTGTAAGTAGTTAATCATTCTAATTTGCTGATTTAGAATAAGTGGATGACCATCAAGACATGTTTCTAGGGAAGCTAGTACTGGAGGGGTAATGGCGGGGCACATGACTACACGGCCATGTTTGAAGCTACGATGGAAACATGCCTTCGAAGGAACCCTCCAGTGATAGCTACAATTGAGATTGGAGTCCCAGTGCCTAGAGCTGTAGAATTTGCAAAGTTATGCAAAGACTTTTCTTCATTGGGAGGAAAATAATTCAAGGGCACTGAACCAATTGAGGAAGTCCAAAGGTGGATGGATACTTGTGTTCGAATTTTCAAGGACTTGGGCATTGATGATGCAACCAAGAGGAAGCTTGCATCAAGGCAGTTAGAGGGCAGAGCAATGGACTGGTGGAACTCTGTCACACTTGAGACCCCTGAAGAGGATGTTTCATGGGAGTTGTTCCAAGCTAAGTTTAAAGCAAAGTTTATCTCCACCGTTCAAAAATTTATTCTGTTTAAGAGGTTCGAGGAGTTTAAACAGATTGTCGCCCAGTTCTTGACTATATTTCTGACTTCGAGGCTTTGTCGAAGTATGCTCGTTCATATGTGGATACTCCTTATCAAAAGAACGAGAAGTTTGTCTTGGGATTGGATGAATATCTTGGGGATTAGCTTGTGGATCACCTTGATGATAGCTTTGAGAAGATCGACGAGAAGACTTTAAGGCATGAAAGTTTGTTCCCTAAGAAGATTCTGTTGTTGCACCTAAGGAGGAACAGAAACCACAGCAGGGTGGTAATAATAAGAAAAGGAAGCAAGAACAACAGAAAGGAAAGGATAGCCAAAAGAAGCGAAGGGAGAAGTGACTTACTTCAATTGTTGGCAGAAGGGCCATTTTGCTAAAGTGAATGCAAGAATCCTAAAGCTGAAAAGAAGTTCTTCAAGTGTGGGAAGCCAGGACATGAGAAGAAAGATTGTCCAGAATCAGCCAAAGGGAAGCAAGTGGTTAAGGCTTATGCTTTGGGGGGACAGTGCCATCATCTTCGAGGGCTCCTACTGCAGAGGAGATGGGAAAGGGTGTCGTGGTGCAAGGTACTCTTTCTGTTCGTGGTGTTTCAGTTTGAGTTTTGTTTGATACTAGAGCATCGCAATCATTCATTTGCAATGAGCTTGTGTGTCTCTTAGGTTTGGAACCCAAAATTTGTGATAGACCATTGATCGTGACAAATCCAATTGGGGGTTCGTCCAGTTTGTGCATGTTTTGTCGTGGTCTAGTGTTGTCGAGTCATGCTTTTGTGTGTGATTGCTTTGTTCTTAACTTCGCTGGGATTTGGATCATCTTGGGCATGGATTGGCTCAAGAGGTATGTGGCAAAGGTGAATTGTGAGAAGCTAGAGGTGAGAGTCGGGGATGTCGAATGGAGAAAGGTGTGATAAAGTGTAAGCTCAAAGAGGGTGTCTTCGTTAGCTGTCTATATTCTCTTGTGATTCCACAAGAAGACTTGTCATCTGTGTCGATCGCTAATGAGTATGAGGATGTCTTTGACAAGGTCAAAGGGTTGTCGTCGCATCGAGAGATCGAGTTTAGGATCGATTTGGTTGAGGGTGTTAGACCAATCGTTACGCCTCTTAGGCAAATGACACCTAAGGAACAACGAGAGTTGGAGGTGTAAGTTCGTGACCTTCTAAGGAAGGGATTCATTCAGAGAAGTGTTTCTGAATGGGGTGCACCGGTCGTGTTTGCAACCAAAGCAGATGGCTCATTAAGATTGTGTATGGACTATCATGAGCTGAACAAGGTGACTAAGAAGAACAAGTATCCGTTGCCAAGGATTGATGACTTGTTCGATCAGCTTCACGAAGCCTAAGCGTTTTCTCAAATTGATTTGGCAATAAGATTTCACCAATTGAGGGTGGCCAAGGATAGTGTACCAAAGACTGCTTTTAGGACACCGTCCGGATTCTTCGAGTGGTTGGTGATGCCATTCGGGTTGACTAACATGCCAGCGTACTTTGTGGATCTTATGAATAGAGTGTTCACAGATCAGTTGGACAAGTTCATGCTTGTGTTCGTGGATGATATTTTGGTTTACTCCAGGAATGAGGAAGAACACAAGATGCACTTGAGAGTTGTGTTAGAGATCTTGTGAAAGCGTCAGTTGAAGGCTAAGTTCTTGAAGTGTCACTTCTGGAAGGATGAAGTGAGGATCTTAGGTCATGTTGTTTCAGGAAATGGGATAGCGGTTGACCCCACTAAGGTGGTAGCAATCCAGGACTGGGATAGACCTAAGAATGCGTCAGATATATGGAGTTTCCTTGGGTTGGCTGGTTATTATCGACGGTTTATCTAGGATTTCTCCAAGATAGTTGCACCTTTGACAGGATTAACGAAGAAGAACCAAGTATTCACATGGGATGCAAAGTGTGAATAAGTGTTCGGGATCCTGAAGGAGAGATTGACGAGTGCTCCTTTGTTGACCATTCCAAGTGGGAATGAAGAGATGGTGGTATATACCGATGCATGTGGTTCTGGGCTTGGAGCAGTACTAATTCAAAAGGATAAGGTTGTGGCCTACGTGAGTCGACAACTAAAGCCGCATGAGAAGAATTACCTAACTCATGATTTGGAGTTGGCAGCGATTGTGTTTGCTCTGAAGATGTGGAGATATTACTTGTTGTGTAACAACCCGTAAAATGCGAGCCAGTTTGAAATTTTCATTTTAGCAATTTTAGCGAATTTTGATTATTTAAAATGAATTATTTTAAATAATATCGACGAGAAATTTATTTTGAATATATTTAGAACGTATATATTATATACGTCGTCGTTAGAATATATAATATTTATATATAATTATAAATAGAATTGAAAATGGCGCGGTAGTTCGATAATTCGATTTCAAACTTCAATTGAATGTACCGGGTGCAAAACAATCCGGATTTTAGTGAAACCAAAAATAATGGGATCCCTTTGTGAATATCTTTCCAACGAATCCGAAAAATCAAGATTTCATATCGGGAATCAAAAGATGTGTCCAGTTGAAAATTCTGAATAGTCGCTATGGAATTCAGGCCCTTAAAAATGGACATTTTGCAAACGACCTCGGATTTCGACGAAACCAGTTTTGTTGGGTCCGTGATGTGAAGTTATTGCTAGGTTTCAAATTTCATAATTTTTCGAATCAATATGTGAGCGTGGCAAAGGAAAACGCGTTTGACCAGTTTCAGTTGATTTTAATCGACTGGAAATTGGCCATTTTTCTAACGGTCTCAGAATTCGACGAAACTAGTTTTGTTAGGACCGTATCGTCAATACGAAGCTAGAAAATATTTTTCGAGAATTTTTCTAGTTAGTATGTGACCCCGGTAATTTGAAATGTACGTTTAAAATTCAATATAGTGATTTAAATGAAAATTCAAAAGGAAACTGATTGTAACGATCAAATCAGCTTACGATACATATCCCATTGTGTTCGGAATGGGGGTAAAACGCTATGGACGACAGGCGGTGGGCCTCGTTTCGAGGGCATATGTAAAAGTCAACCTTTTGCGAAATTAAATAATTAAATAATTTTTATTCCCTCCCTCCCTCTTATCTTCTGCTTGCCCCCCCCCCCCCCCGTTCGTTTTAATTCTAAACAGAAAAAGAAAAAAAGAAAAAAAACCCTAAGTATCGAGCAGCCGCCCCCCCTAGAGCGAACGCCGCCCTCCTCCGTCCGCCTCCACCTCCTTCCCAGATCGCGACGCCACCAGACCCAAGCCGCTTCCCCCCTCCGTCGATCGAAGACGACGAAGCAGCCCCCCCTGAAGCGCCGCCTTGCCGCCTGAGCTGCCGACGCCTCTTTTTCCTCCCTCCACTTCGCATACCTCGGTAAGATTTAAGTTAATTTATTTTATTTTTATTTTTGTTTTATAAAACTGATTTATAAACCGATTTAAAATTAATTACTGTATTTTTTTTTTTAAAGATTTGAAAACTGTTTTTTTTCTAGTTTTAAAAACTGAATTTTCTTAAAAAATAAAAACTGCATTTTTTAAAAATAAAATCTGTTTTGTTTTTAAAAAAGTATAAAAACTGCATTTTTATTAAAAGTTAAAACTGATTTCAAAGATTTTAAAACTGAATTTTTAAAAGAGATAAAAACTGAATTTTATAAAAATAAAAACTGATTTTGAAATAAAGATCAGATTTGTAGCGAAGTAAGTAAAAATCATATTTTTATATGTTGAAAGCAAAAGTAAAAATCATATTTTTATATATTGAATAGCGAAGTCAAAATTCGATTTTTATATATTGAATAGCATAGTAAAAATTCTATTTTTACATATGCAGAGAATACGGGTGAAAGCGACAAATAGGCGAAGATTTCTATTAAGAAGAGTCTTGAAGTAGGAAAGCTATATGTGAGAACTTCTCACCTTTCAATTTCTTTTTCTAGTTATATATATATACTAGGATGCAGACGGTGCTTAGTAGCACCCGACACAATCGTCCACAGACCATGGACTTGTTTGTTTGACTGTTTGGTGATTGATTGCGATATTGGTTTGAATGTGGTTTGTGGTGTGAAAAATCGAATCGATAAATTGGTTAGGATTAGACGTGCGCCGTTATAAGGCGAAGGAGTAAGGCTAGGTTAGACTCTTACTCCAAATTTTGTGGTTTGCATAACGAATTGATTTGATTGATGTGTGAATGGCGTGGGCCTTCACTAGACCGGGGATAAGGCTAGGCCTCGTCCCGTTTCTAGTATCGTGCCGTTATGCCGCCGAAATTTTCTAAAATATGTTAGAAAAATAAAAATATCATTTTATTTAAAGAACGAACTGAATAGAAATTCATAGGTTGAAATAAAATGTTTTATCGTTAAAAATATAATTTTTAACGTGAAGTGAATAAAATATTCATTTATAAACCGGACGGTTTGTTTATGCACACCTATTTGAATGACATTGATTGGGACGATAAATTTTACACATCGCCCAACTGCACGAATAAAATCTGTGTTTGATTGTTTGAAACCCCACACGGGTGTTGGGATGAAATTTGAAGTTCACTCATCCTGATTGAGTAAATATGTCGATCGATTGATTGACAGGCTGTTATAAGCGTTAGATATCTATATTTGATGCTTATACAGTGTAGTGCACTTTGGTTGATGGTTGATTATTTTTCAGTGCTATTATATACATGTGTTGTATGGAAATCCATATAATTAACTTTATATGGTAATTGATTGGGCCTCATTCCAATTTGAAAAATAAAGAATATTATAAAATAAAAGTTCATGTGTTGACAGTACTCATTCATTGAGATTGGTCATGTGTTGAACGAAATATTTTGATAATAACAACTATTTAGAAAAAAGAAATATTTGAAATAGAATATTTGAAAATAGAAATTTATGAAGTCGTGTTGATTAGATTGATGCCATTTTGACGTAAACGATATTTATATCGATTTTATTCATTTCGAAATGAATTGAATTGAAAACGATTTCGAAATGAATTGAATTGAAAACGATTTTGAAATGAATTGAATTGAAAACGATTTCGAATTGAAAACGATTTCGAAATGAATTGAATTGAAAACGATTTCGAAATGAATTGAATTGAAAACGATTTCGAAATGAATTGAATTGAAAACGATTTCGAAATGAATTGAATTGAAAACGATTTCGAAATGAATTGAATTGAAAACGATTTCGAAATGAATTGAATTGAAAACGATTTCGAAATGAAATGAATTGAATTGAAAACGATTTCGAAATGAATTGAATTGAAAACGATTTCGAAATGAATTGAATTGAAATTTGAATTGAATAGAAATGAATTTTGAAACGAATTTATAAAGAAGAATTCAATTTTGATTTGAATTGAAAAGGAAGTTGAAATTGCTTTTGAAACGAATTTAAAACTATTTATATAAATCGTTTTAAATAGAAATCGACGAAGTATATATTATATATATTATATATATAATATAATGGCCTGAATAGAACGCGCCGCGCCGCGGCAGTTCGGGAATTTCGACCATTTATTTCAAACGGACATTGCGGGAGATCCGACCGTCGGATTCTCCTAAAACCGGAACCGTTGGGTTCGTATCAAAAAGAGCTTTCTAATGAATGTTAGAAATTTGAAATCTAACGGTTGGATTTGGAGATACGTCCAAATCAAATTCGAAAAAGGTCGCTGTAAGTGCAGTTCGATGGCTGTTGTTGGAAATCGACTGTACGGGCCTTGATAAAATTATTAAAAATAGTAATAATTTGTGTAAAATCATAAGAAATGATTTGTGAAGATTTGGGATGAAAAACTCCATATTTGAAAAGATAAAAATAGATTTTTATCGAAATGAACTAGTTTTGAACTAGAATTATAATTCTATTTATTTTTAAATAAATAAATTGAATTTGAAAAGGGTTTTAAAAATAACCAAAATTTCCAATGGTTGCATTGGAGTGGATTTGAATCGAAATTGTCTTCGGAATATTTCGATGTTGGAATTCGTGATTATACAGGTGTTGTTATGGAAATTTGAAAGATATATATTTATATCGCTATTTCCAATACGACATTTGTTAGTCGTAGAATTCGATATTGAATATAAGCCGATATATTTTCTATTCAGAGCCTTGTATTGAATATCGAATGTGATTTGGGTTTGTCGTGAATGGTGTCTTCACTAACACTGTTCTTGAACCCAGTTGAGAAAAGATTAAATCTTTTTATTTAGATTTAATGAAGTGTACCAGTTAAATAATATTTAATTGGAACTGATATTGATTTTTGGGTTTATCGTGAACAGTATTTTAAATAACACTTGTTCTTTAACCCGATAATTAATGAATGGGATTTTGGGTTTATCGTGAACCGTGTTTTAAATGACACTGATTCTTTAACCCAGTCGAAGATTAAAACTAAGTGGAGTTTTAATGAATCTTTAATTAGATTGAAAAGATCAAAAATGGAGTATCACCAGTTTTACTCCAGGCGATAGTTAAATCTTTAATTAGATTTGAACGTGAAATGGTAATTGAATTTACCGATAACACTGTGGTGTTAGATATGAAGTATTACTAGTTTTACTTCATGGGAGGAATAGGTTGGGATTGGGAAATTAAAACAAATGATTACTTCGGTAAGGTTCGCTAATCCCGACTAGTTTGAATTGATATTCAAAAATAGGTTAAAGAATAAATTCAAGGAATTTATCTTTGATAAAATTAATGGGAATCTTTCCCTATGAATGTGAAATTTAGAAACTAACTGTCGGTTAGCCAAGCAGAATAGTTTTCTGGATATTGATCTGATGTTGGTTTCGGCCTTCGGGGTTAATGTTTGGGGAATTATTCTCTTGATTAATTTACGGTTAGTGACTAATGAATTGGAATGAGGCGTATGTTGTGTTTGTGTAACACTTATTTAAAATATACGCGAGTTATTCGGAAAGACCGGATTTATCCCATTCTGAATAACTGATACGACGATAAGTCGAAGATGAAGACGATGGTCGAAGACCGGAGGTCTTCACGTCGTTTGGGTGATAACTGATGATCTTGATTGGGCTGTACACCCAAGAAGATGGAAACAGTTGGTGATCGTCCAGACGTACTTGGAGATCGATGGATATGCGGGGTACTAGGTGCCTCCGGTTTCGTTCAGACCTAGAACGGACTTGTAAATGGACTGTGTGTCTGACATCGGATTTCATTCTGTGTGACTGATATCGGTTGCATAGGATGGTTTGCCTATGTGGCATGCTAAGATGCAAATGATCAAGGCTTCTGTTGAAAAGCAAAGTCTTGTGGTTGATGATCAAAGCACGGCCTTTGTGGCGTAGCTTTGTGTAACGTTTACCTCGCGTGTTTCACACCAGGTATGAACCAAAAACGGGAGACGGACCTCAGGGAGGGCCTGCGTTTCCTCCTAGCTAGAAGTGGCGTCAGTGGTTTTACACGCCCTGACGAGTTTGACTTATGTGGTTGTTGCTGTTGCGAGGCGCCTCGGATTGATCGGTCGTTCTCGAACCGATGGAGTCATTTAGTTGGCTCGCTTACGCCCCAAAGGGCGGCGAAACGTAGTGCTCAGGCATTTTTAATCCACTCCGTGTGGACCGGCCCTGTCGCTCCAAGGGTCGATGCGTTCTGATCCTGAGACTCGGGCTAGGCAGTCTCGAATCGGTTGAGGACTATCTTTTGCCTCGGTTCATAGACGGAAATCCAATTTCCAAATACGTGACTTTGCGGTTTTATATGTAAACCTATATATGGTGACATAGTGGGATGGGGCACTCATGCCGCCTATGATTGATACTTATGATTTGAAGTTGTTTTATACACTATGCACTTATTATAGTATCAAATGATTTGTTTTAAACGTATCAAGCATTCTTTGGCTGTTATAAGGTAAAAACCCTATCCCCCGGCTTGCGTTGCATTGTGTGATAGGACCTGGGTCTTATAACAGCTTCATTTTTCTTTATTTAGCATTGCGCTGTTTGTTTTATGCACTGGTATTCTTGGGAGGAAACCCGTTCCGTGTTATACGGCGTGGTCCCTTGATTTACCTAATGATTTAAAATAAAGATTAATAACTGTTTTAGTTCTCACACCAGTCACATGACTGACCTGGAGTTTATTGTTTTAACCTAAACTCTGGGTGCCCTTATTTTGACACGGGCAGCTAGTAGTTTTGGTTTTGCAGATTTATATTCACAGGATCCTGGTTTACAGCTGGAACGATATCCGGAAAGCTTTGTATCCGTATATCTCATTCTAATTGTGTATTGTATTATTTTCCGCTGCTATGTATTTAAATGTAATTTAAATCTCTGATATTTCCGTGTAATATTCTTTTATACTCTGTATATTCTTGTAATCTGATGCATTGTTGTAATATACAATGAAACGTTCTTCTGTATGCGTTCTGCTGTGGTTTGTTCTCGAACTATCCGACGCTTTCCTTTACGGGGAAGTTGCGGGTCTTTACACGTGGTATCAGAGCTTTGGTTTACAAAGCTCAGAGAACAAGGCATATTAGAACCATACGAAAGAATTCATCAGATATTGGATTAGTAATATCCAATGGGGATGACTCGTTAGAGATGGGATCAGTAGTATCCTAGAACGAGTGTGAAGAGTATATTTTTCAAATGAAAACAAATTTTTGTTTTGAAAATTTAAGTCAATTATTCGTATTTGATTATCTCTTTATATTGAGTTGGACAGTCCAGTATATAAAGATTTTGCGTATACGTCTGATCCGCGTGTAATTGAAATTTTAATATACTGGATAGATATAGAGTCACATTCTAGACACTCGGGGATAATTCTGATGATGTGGCCACATCATCAGTATTTATATTCGTGTTTCGAAGGTGTGATATCTATATATTTCCATTAGACTGGTGTGAGAACCAAATCTTATATAGCTAGAACACTTTGTTGTGAATTGGCATCAAAAACAAGATTTTCTGTATATGTATCAAAATTATGAATTTGAAATGATAATTCACTAATTGATTGATGTTTGTGTTGTTTGTTTATTTGTTTGCTAATTTTTAGCCATTTAGCCTAATTGAATCACATATTGAATTTTATTGAAAATTGGTTGCATTTGCTTGCATATACATATACTTACATTGAACAGGTCATAGCAAGGAGGCTAGAGCCAGAGAATAAAATTTGTTTGCCCGACAAATAGGTACATGTTTACTACATAATTTCCTGTTTTGTTTGGGTGATGATGATTTTGTGAGCCTATTGGCTAGCCGCTTGGCTTTTTCTTTTTCTTTTTGAGATCTGAAGGACCGGGGAAGCTATTTGAAATTCCCCGATGCTCCCATTGCAGGGGAGGTTATGGCGAAATTTTTCGAAAATTTAGGGTGTTAGCCAAATTTTAGAATATTTGAAAATTCTCAGAAACTGAAAGGTTGGAGAATGGAAGCCGGATCGAACGTAGAGTTCAATAATCAAACCACTTTCGACTTTGTTCCTTTTCGGGGACGAAAAGTTTTAAGTGGGGGAGATTGTAACAACCCGTAAAATGCGAGCCAGTTTGAAATTTTCATTTTAGCAATTTTAGCGAATTTTGATTATTTAAAATGAATTATTTTAAATAATATCGACGAGAAATTTATTTTGAATATATTTAGAACGTATATATTATATACGTCGTCGTTAGAATATATAATATTTATATATAATTATAAATAGAATTGAAAATGGCGCGGTAGTTCGATAATTCGATTTCAAACTTCAATTGAATGTACCGGGTGCAAAACAATCCGGATTTTAGTGAAACCAAAAATAATGGGATCCCTTTGTGAATATCTTTCCAACGAATCCGAAAAATCAAGATTTCATATCGGGAATCAAAAGATGTGTCCAGTTGAAAATTCTGAATAGTCGCTATGGAATTCAGGCCCTTAAAAATGGACATTTTGCAAACGACCTCGGATTTCGACGAAACCAGTTTTGTTGGGTCCGTGATGTGAAGTTATTGCTAGATTTCAAATTTCATAATTTTTCGAATCAATATGTGAGCGTGGCAAAGGAAAACGCGTTTGACCAGTTTCAGTTGATTTTAATCGACTGGAAATTGGCCATTTTTCTAACGGTCTCAGAATTCGACGAAACTAGTTTTGTTAGGACCGTATCGTCAATACGAAGCTAGAAAATATTTTTCGAGAATTTTTCTAGTTAGTATGTGACCCCGGTAATTTGAAATGTACGTTTAAAATTCAATATAGTGATTTAAATGAAAATTCAAAAGGAAATTGATTGTAACGATCAAATCAGCTTGCGATACATATCCCATTGTGTTCGGAATGGGGGTAAAACGCTATGGACGACAGGCGGTGGGCCTCGTTTCGAGGGCATATGTAAAAGTCAACCTTTTGCGAAATTAAATAATAAAATAATTAAATAATTAAATAATTTTTATTCCCTCCCTCCCTCTTATCTTCTGCTTGCCCCCCCCCCCGTTCGTTTTAATTCTAAACAGAAAAAGAAAAAAAGAAAAAAAACCCTAAGTATCGAGCAGCCGCCCCCCTAGAGCGAACGCCGCCCTCCTCCGTCCGCCTCCACCTCCTTCCCAGATCGCGACGCCACCAGACCCAAGCCGCTTCCCCCCTCCGTCGATCGAAGACGACGAAGCAGCCCCCCCTGAAGCGCCGCCTTGCCGCCTGAGCTGCCGACGCCTCTTTTTCCTCCCTCCACTTCGCATACCTCGGTACGATTTAAGTTAATTTATTTTATTTTTATTTTTGTTTTATAAAACTGATTTATAAACCGATTTAAAATTAATTACTGTATTATTTTTTTTTAAGATTTGAAAACTGTTTTTTTTCTAGTTTTAAAAACTGAATTTTCTTAAAAAATAAAAACTGCATTTTTTAAAAATAAAATCTGTTTTGTTTTTAAAAAAGTATAAAAACTGCATTTTTATTAAAAGTTAAAACTGATTTCAAAGATTTTAAAACTGAATTTTTAAAAGAGATAAAAACTGAATTTTATAAAAATAAAAACTGATTTTGAAATAAAGATCAGATTTGTAGCGAAGTAAGTAAAAATCATATTTTTATATGTTGAAAGCAAAAGTAAAAATCATATTTTTATATATTGAATAGCGAAGTCAAAATTCGATTTTTATATATTGAATAGCATAGTAAAAATTCTATTTTTACATATGCAGAGAATACGGGTGAAAGCGACAAATAGGCGAAGATTCCTATTAAGAAGAGTCTTGAAGTAGGAAAGCTATATGTGAGAACTTCTCACCTTTCAATTTCTTTTTCTAGTTATATATATATACTAGGATGCAGACGGTGCTTAGTAGCACCCGACACAATCGTCCACAGACCATGGACTTGTTTGTTTGACTGTTTGGTGATTGATTGCGATATTAGTTTGAATGTGGTTTGTGGTGTGAAAAATCGAATCGATAAATTGGTTAGGATTAGACGTGCGCCGTTATAAGGCGAAGGAGTAAGGCTAGGTTAGACTCTTACTCCAAATTTTGTGGTTTGCATAACGAATTGATTTGATTGATGTGTGAATGGCGTGGGTCTTCACTAGACCGGGGATAAGGCTAGGCCTCGTCCCGTTTCTAGTATCGTGCCGTTATGCCGCCGAAATTTTCTAAAATATGTTAGAAAAATAAAAATATCATTTTATTTAAAGAACGAACTGAATAGAAATTCATAGGTTGAAATAAAATGTTTTATCGTTAAAAATATAATTTTTAACGTGAAGTGAATAAAATATTCATTTATAAACCGGACGGTTTGTTTATGCACACCTATTTGAATGACATTGATTGGGACGATAAATTTTACACATCGCCCAACTGCACGAATAAAATCTGTGTTTGATTGTTTGAAACCCCACACGGGTGTTGGGATGAAATTTGAAGTTCACTCATCCTGATTGAGTAAATATGTCGATCGATTGATTGACAGGCTGTTATAAGCGTTAGATATCTATATTTGATGCTTATACAGTGTAGTGCACTTTGGTTGATGGTTGATTATTTTTCAGTGCTATTATATACATGTGTTGTATGGAAATCCATATAATTAACTTTATATGGTAATTGATTGGGCCTCATTCCAATTTGAAAAATAAAGAATATTATAAAATAAAAGTTCATGTGTTGACAGTACTCATTCATTGAGATTGGTCATGTGTTGAACGAAATATTTTGATAATAACAACTATTTAGAAAAAAGAAATATTTGAAATAGAATATTTGAAAATAGAAATTTATGAAGTCGTGTTGATTAGATTGACGCCATTTTGACGTAAACGATATTTATATCGATTTTATTCATTTCGAAATGAATTGAATTGAAAACGATTTCGAAATGAATTGAATTGAAAACGATTTCGAAATGAATTGAATTGAAAACGATTTCGAAATGAATTGAATTGAAAACGATTTCGAATTGAAAACGATTTCGAAATGAATTGAATTGAAAACGATTTCGAAATGAATTGAATTGAAAACGATTTCGAAATGAATTGAATTGAAAACGATTTCGAAATGAATTGAATTGAAAACGATTTCGAAATGAATTGAATTGAAAACGATTTCGAAATGAATTGAATTGAAAACGATTTCGAAATAATGATTTCGAAATGAATTGAATTGAAAACGATTTCGAAATGAATTGAATTGAAATTTGAATTGAATAGAAATGAATTTTGAAACGAATTTATAAAGAAGAATTCAATTTTGATTTGAATTGAAAAGGAAGTTGAAATTGCTTTTGAAACGAATTTAAAACTATTTATATAAATCGTTTTAAATAGAAATCGACGAAGTATATATTATATATATTATATATATAATATAATGGCCTGAATAGAACGCGCCGCGCCGCGGCAGTTCGGGAATTTCGACCATTTATTTCAAACGGACATTGCGGGAGATCCGACCGTCGGATTCTCCTAAAACCGGAACCGTTGGGTTCGTATCGAAAAGAGATTTCTAATGAATGTTAGAAATTTGAAATCTAACAGTTGGATTTGGAGATACGTCCAAATCAAATTCGAAAAAGGTCGCTGTAAGTGCAGTTCGATGGCCGTTGTTGGAAATCGACTGTACGGGCCTTGATAAAATTATTAAAAATAGTAATAATTTGTGTAAAATCATAAGAAATGATTTGTGAAGATTTGGGATGAAAAACTCCATATTTGAAAAGATAAAAATAGATTTTTATCGAAATGAACTAGTTTTGAACTAGAATTATAATTCTATTTATTTTTAAATAAATAAATTGAATTTGAAAAGGGTTTTAAAAATAACCAAAATTTCCAATGGTTGCATTGGAGTGGATTTGAATCGAAATTGTCTTCGGAATATTTCGATGTTGGAATTCGTGATTATACAGGTGTTGTTATGGAAATTTGAAAGATATATATTTATATCGCTATTTCCAATACGACATTTGTTAGTCGTAGAATTCGATATTGAATATAAGCCGATATATTTTCTATTCAGAGCCTTGTATTGAATATCGAATGTGATTTGGGTTTGTCGTGAATGGTGTCTTCACTAACACTGTTCTTGAACCCAGTTGAGAAAAGATTAAATCTTTTTATTTAGATTTAATGAAGTGTACCAGTTAAATAATATTTAATTGGAATTGATATTGATTTTTGGGTTTATCGTGAACAGTATTTTAAATAACACTTGTTCTTTAACCCGATAATTAATGAATGGGATTTTGGGTTTATCGTGAACCGTGTTTTAAATGACACTGATTCTTTAACCCAGTCGAAGATTAAAACTAAGTGGAGTTTTAATGAATCTTTAATTAGATTGAAATGATCGAAAATGGAGTATCACCAGTTTTACTCCAGGCGATAGTTAAATCTTTAATTAGATTTGAACGTGAAATGGTAATTGAATTTACCGATAACACTGTGGTGTTAGATATGAAGTATTACTAGTTTTACTTCATGGGAGGAATAGGTTGGGATTGGGAAATTAAAACAAATGATTACTTCGGTAAGGTTCGCTAATCCCGACTAGTTTGAATTGATATTCAAAAATAGGTTAAAGAATAAATTCAAGGAATTTATCTTTGATAAAATTAATGGGAATCTTTCCCTATGAATGTGAAATTTAGAAACTAACTGTCGGTTAGCCAAGCAGAATGGTTTTCTGGATATTGATCTGATGTTGGTTTCGGCCTTCGGGGTTAATGTTTGGGGAATTATTCTCTTGATTAATTTACGGTTAGTGACTAATGAATTGGAATGAGGCGTATGTTGTGTTTGTGTAACACTTATTTAAAATATACGCGAGTTATTCGGAAAGACCGGGTTTATCCCATTCTGAATAACTGATACGACGATAAGTCGAAGATGAAGACGATGGTCGAAGACCGGAGGTCTTCACGTCGTTTGGGTGATAACTGATGATCTTGATTGGGCTGTACACCCAAGAAGATGGAAACAGTTGGTGATCGTCCAGACGTACTTGGAGATCGATGGATATGCGGGGTACTAGGTGCCTCCGGTTTCGTTCAGACCTAGAACGGACTTGTAAATGGACTGTGTGTCTGACATCGGATTTCATTCTGTGTGACTGATATCGGTTGCATAGGATGGTTTGCCTATGTGGCATGCTAAGATGCAAATGATCAAGGCTTCTGTTGAAAAGCAAAGTCTTGTGGTTGATGATCAAAGCACGGCCTTTGTGGCGTAGCTTTGTGTAACGTTTACCTCGCGTGTTTCACACCAGGTATGAACCAAAAACGGGAGACGGACCTCAGGGAGGGCCTGCGTTTCCTCCTAGCTAGAAGTGGCGTCAGTGGTTTTACACGCCCTGACGAGTTTGACTTATGTGGTTGTTGCTGTTGCGAGGCGCCTCGGATTGATCGGTCGTTCTCGAACCGATGGAGTCATTTAGTTAGCTCGCTTACGCCCCAAAGGGCGGCGAAACGTAGTGCTCAGGCATTTTTAATCCACTCCGTGTGGACCGGCCCTGTCGCTCCAAGGGTCGATGCGTTCTGATCCTGAGACTCGGGCTAGGCAGTCTCGAATCGGTTGAGGACTATCTTTTGCCTCGGTTCATAGACGGAAATCCAATTTCCAAATACGTGACTTTGCGGTTTTATATGTAAACCTATATATGGTGACATAGTGGGATGGGGCACTCATGCCGCCTATGATTGATACTTATGATTTGAAGTTGTTTTATACACTATGCACTTATTATAGTATCAAATGATTTGTTTTAAACGTATCAAGCATTCTTTGGCTGTTATAAGGTAAAAACCCTATCCCCCGGCTTGCGTTGCATTGTGTGATAGGACCTGGGTCTTATAACAGCTTCATTTTTCTTTATTTAGCATTGCGCTGTTTGTTTTATGCACTGGTATTCTTGGGAGGAAACCCGTTCCGTGTTATACGGCGTGGTCCCTTGATTTACCTAATGATTTAAAATAAAGATTAATAACTGTTTTAGTTCTCACACCAGTCACATGACTGACCTGGAGTTTATTGTTTTAACCTAAACTCTGGGTGCCCTTATTTTGACACGGGCAGCTAGTAGTTTTGGTTTTGCAGATTTATATTCACAGGATCCTGGTTTACAGCTGGAACGATATCCGGAAAGCTTTGTATCCGTATATCTCATTCTAGTTGTGTATTGTATTATTTTCCGCTGCTATGTATTTAAATGTAATTTAAATCTCTGATATTTCCGTGTAATATTCTTTTATACTCTGTATATTCTTGTAATCTGATGCATTGTTGTAATATACAATGAAATGTTCTTCTGTATGCGTTCTGCTGTGGTTTGTTCTCGAACTATCCGACGCTTTCCTTTACGGGGAAGTTGCGGGTCTTTACATGTTGGGAGTCCGATTCGAGTTGTTTACGGATCACAAGTCATTGGAGTATCTTTTCTCCCAAAAGGATTTGAATTTTCAGCAGCAACGATGGTTAGAGTTCCTGGCATTATATGATTTTGATATAGCCTATACTCCTGGTAAAGGTAACGCAGTTGCAGATGCGTTGAGTCGAAGACACACAAGTTTGGGAGCGATGAATTCGGAATGGAAGAGCCTTGAGTATTTGGCAAGGTTTGATTTCAGGCCAAAGTGTGAGTTGGAACCTGAAATGTTGGCAACCTTATCGTTAAAACCTACTCTCATTGAAAGGATTGGCAAGAGCCAAAATCGAGATGCAAAGCTTATCGAGTTTATCTAGAGACTAGAACTAGAAGATAAAGAGTTCGAAGTCGATCGAGAAGGTTGGCTTCGGAAGCAAGGGCGGTTAGTTGTTCCTGATATCGATGGATTGAGAGATGAGGTTTTGAGAGAAAGTCATCACTCGAAGTTAAAGGTTCATCCCGGTGGTAATAACATGTATCAGGACATGAAGAGAGTTTACTACTGGGAGGAGATGAAGCGGGATATTGGAAAGTTCGTTTCCAAGTACATGATCTGTCAGTTAGTGAAAGCTGAACAGAAGAATCCAAGTGGTTTGCTTCAGCCATTGGAAGTTCCTAAGTGGAAGTGGGAGCAAATATCAATGGATTTTATCGATGGACTACCTAGAACCAGGTCAGGAAATGAAGGAATTTGGGTCATTGTGGATCGTTAGACCAAAAGTGCGAGATTCATTCCTGTCAAGTCGACTAGGACGACATCGAAATTGGTTGAACTTTATGTGAGATGGATAGTTCGATTCTATGGTGTCCTAAATAGTATAGCGAGTGACCAATATCCATTATTCACGAGTGGATTTTGAAAAAGTTTGCAAGAAGCTTTGGGAACCGAGTTGTGCTTGAGTATAGCATATCATCCCCAAACTAATGGTCAAACCGAGAGATTCAATCGAGTTTTGGAAGATCTCCTGAGGGCTTGTGTGTTAGACTTAGGAGGATCATGGAAAGACCATCTATGGCTGGTTGAGTTTGCATATGATAATAGCTACCAGTCTAGCACTGGGATGGCACCATACGAGGCGTTGTATGGGAGACCGTGCAATTCTCCAGCATGTTGGTTAGAAACTGGAGATAAGTTGGTACTTGGGCCAGAGACGATTAGAGAGACCGCGGATTGTATCGAGATCGTTCGACAACGAATGAAGGCGGCCCAAGATCGCCAGAAGAGTTATGCTGATAAGCGTCGAAAAGATTTGGAATTCGAAGTTGGTGACATGGTTTTTGCAAAGATTTCTCCATTGAAGCATGTGGTTCGATTTGGGAGTAAAGGAAAGTTGGCTCTTAGGTTCGTTGGACCATTTCCGATAGTCGAGCGAATTGGAAAGCTCGCATATAGATTGGAGTTACCCTAGAAGATGTCGAACATGCATAATGTGTTCCATGTGTCATTTCTACGGAAGTTCGTGCATGATTCGATTGTGGTGGTATCTCCAGAGCAGCACGAAGACCTAGAAGTAGAAACTGCTGTTGCGAAACTTCGTAAGCTACTTCGTGTTTGGGGCATGACACGAAACATCTTAGGAGGACGACGCTTAAGCTGGTAAAGGTAAAATGGAGTGAAGATGATGACGATTGTATGTGGGAGACAGAAGAGAGCACGAAGGCGACTCATCCATTCGTCGGTAGGACCCTTTGATATCGGGCCATCATTATATAGTTGTATCTTATTGATTGTTCGATAAAATTCTGCGTGCTAGGATTAGGCTATGGATGCATGGCTTGATGGTTACTAGTTTGGATGATAGAATTGGCTTTTCATAGATGAAAGGCATGCAGAATTATAGTGATTTCTTGCGTTTGCTTGGAATTTCGGGGGCGAAATTCTAAAGGGGGGAAGGATGTAACAATCCCGTTTTACGTATCGGAAGATCGTAAAATATTTTTATTTTATTCCCTGAGGGTTGGATCATTCTCATCTTTTAATATGTTGCTTATGGGGATGTGAGACATGTCCATAATTTTTACCGATTTTGTTTGTGACCATTTTCCCCCTGTTAGTCTTGTACAAGGTAGAACTTTTGACTCAAGTCGAATCAGAGGGTAAGACCCGTGCCATTGGAAACGAATTGATGATTGCCTTCCCGTAGAGTGGTTACATTAAAGATTTGGCTCAGTGGTTTGGGAGGAATCGCTATTTTAAGGTTTTTCAGTTGGTCGTTCAGGTTTTGGGAGCTAAATGGGTTGATTTGGGAAGGCCCATTAGTGGGCTGGTGGAATCCTATAAATAGGGGATGAGAGTGGAGGGAAAAAGTTTACTTTCCCGTTCTCTCATTTTGAGGCATTGATCTCCTTCTTCCTCTAACACCTTTCCACCATTAAAAATCCAAATATAATGTAACACCCCACGTCCATTAATGTCACTCACAAAGGGAATGCATTAACTTCCATGGAGGTTTTAAGTGAATATAGAACAGTAAAATTACAACAAGACAGATATAAAATAGTACTTGGAAATTCAAAAACTTTATTTCATTGTAGCAGAAGTCAAAACATGTTTGATTACATCATAACACCATATTCAATGTCAAGTACAATATCTATCTTGATAAAACAAGTACATAATCCCATTACATGAATAGCCATTAAAAAGAAAGATAACAAGCTGGACTTTACTTCAGCAGTCCAAGCTTTCCAGTAGATAAGCGATCCAACTAGACTCCACTAGAACTTGGCCCAACCTGCGGACCTGAAGGGAGAAAAAGGATGGAAAAGAGGGGGTCAGACATAAAGTCTGGTGAATATGATAATTCTACAATACTATTACCAAAATAACTGGACTAAGGCATAAGCTGGAAAACAAGAAAATGTCTATGAAGAGCAGATTAAGGACATAGACAATCGCTAAAGGCAACGTTATAGGCGCTCCTAAATACTAAAGGATAAACACTATACTGCACCACACCAGTCACCCTAAATATTCATCCCACTTAGCTTCACTTAGAAACTTTCCCAATGGCTTTACGTACCCCTAGCTGACTACATAGGTGCCGCCTGCCCCTATCTCCACTAAGTGTACCCTACTTCCCATTATTCGATCGGCTCCCTAACTCGTAGATACCCGTGCTGGCCCCATAGTGGGGTGTATCACTCCCCTAAAGTGGCAACCTGATACAACGGACATGCACGGCTTATACCTACACGATGCAACAACGTCTTACCTACCAGCCCGGGTCCACACACGCATATGAAACCCGTTGGACTTGCGTTGCCACCGCTCCCTGTTTTGGCCTCTTATAGTCAAACCCAGTATGCGTGTCCCGTCCTCGACTTGGGTCGAGCCCACAAAGATACGTTTTGGGATACTGGTTGAAATGGGCCCCCACTATTTACCACAAGCATTCCACCTAAGCTTGTCCCCATTAGTCCATCCCACTTAACCCACTTAGTCATGTTCATTTACATGTGTGTTTGGTTAAGTCTAATCGTATTTCAAATGCCTCTAAAGGCAACCACCAGATTCCTCATGCCACCCAAGGCACCTACTTAACCCCCATGTCCCACCTTACATGATTATCTGGTTAAGTATTTCTTAGTTCATTAAGGCCATAACCTCATAAAGACCTCTCACATTAGACTGGCATTTATGGCAGCTGGATTTGCCGGGCGGGTCCGGGCAGTCTTACACCATAAAAGAGTCTAACCTCGTGTCTTTACAACTGTTATGCTTTAGTTTGGGCCTAGGACCTCTCACATTGGGCCGACATTTGTGACTACTGGATTTGCCGGGCGGGTCCGGGCAGGTTTACATCACAAACGGGTCCAACCTCGTGTCCTAAGCATTGATTATTAATAATAATCCACTTTCCCCCAATTTTAATAATTCCCTACTTGAATTATTAATTACTTCCAATTTTTAACAATGTCCATAATTGAATCAATTATGGACATCCATTCATGGTATGCAAAATCTTACAAAATTGCACCCAATTTATTAATTCCTAATATTACCCCTACCCCACGTTTGAACGTTTATTCGCAAAATATATGTTAGACTCGAATAGCCTAACTCATAGCATAAAAGAGATTATCATAATAACAACATGTATATGTGACCAAATGAATCATAATAAGGGGTGAAACTTGCATATGTCCAACTTGCATAGATTATACATGTCATGGACCTAAAGGTGTCAACTTGTTCAAAATTCACCTAATATAATCTCAATCAATTTTCATAAATTTACATATGAACATGTGTGAATCAACATCATCTAATTTTTTAACAACATGGTTTTATATGGGTACACCTAACTCAATAGGCAAATTCCCATATTCAAGTTTTATTTAATTATAGTTTCAAGTTTATGGGTACACCTAACCTAATAGGCAAATTTCCATAAACAAGATCCATTTAAATTTAAAAAAACATAACTTTAAGCATGTTCCAACAACATCATGATTTTACAACATAATATAGCATGATTTATAACATGGCATAGTATGATAGTATAACATAGCTTGACATGATTCTCAACATAGCACGACATAGCATAAGAGAATTTACAACATAGCATGACATAGCATATATAATTTACATCATACGACAATATAATAACATAATAAGAGATCCACAATATATAGAATTTACAATTACAAATCACGTCACTTTCTTGTGATCCATTCATAACTGAGTCAAATTAGTTTGTAATAGTCTTGTGAGAATCATCATACTCACCAACAAAAGAAAAGAATTAGAGAAAGAGAGATCTTTTGATTTGATTTGTGTAGATTTAGTTGTAGATGATTAGGCTTCCTCTTCTTAGTTTGTGACGGCTATGCTGAACTCCATGGCAGCAGCATGACGGTAGCTTCTCTAATTTTACAAGTGATTTAGGTCTAGGGTTTACCCACTTATTTATAGATTTTAGAATTCATTTAGGCCATTAGATTTAACCTAGAAATAACCGCAGCCGTTCAGACAAGATGGGGTTTATCTTGTTGACTCAGCAATGAGTCAGAGGTGACTCAGCAAACACTCAGCATATTAATAAACTTCTATTCATGTCATAAATATATATATATATTTTCTACAATGTACATATTAGATACATCCCCCTTTACTTATTATTGGTTTTATATACATGTTAGATACATCCCCTCTCTCACACACTTATTAATATTTTTATATTCATATTAGATACATCCCCTCTCTTACACACTTATTAATATTTTTATATTCATATTAGATACATCCCCTCTCTTACACACTTATTAATATTTTTATATTCATATTAAATACATCCCCTCTCTTACATACTTATTAATATTTTTATATTCATAATAGATACATCCCCTCTTCTACACACTTATTATTATTTTAGCAACTTTAGTGTTAATAGAAAATTCGGGGTGTTACATTCTCCCCTCCTTTTAGGATTTCGTCCCCGAAATCTTCAAGTCTGGAAGAATGTATATCCTACCATCCAAACGTCCATCTACTCATCCATCATACACAGGCATCCATTGTCCTTACAGACTTCTAATGCTTTCATGTTTAAATGCACAGTGTGTGTATATGTCCGTATCTAATGCAAAATCAGGCGGTCCACTGATTCAGTTGACCTCCTTAATGCAACTATGATCGTGCCATGCATCCATTATGTATGCAAAAGATTCTTAATGCTACATAATACTTCTATATGCGTGCACAACCATCATCTGAATGCAGCATCCACATGATAATACAACCATCGTTCATCCATTTTACTAAATACATCCATATATATATGCAATATGCAATATGTAGTGACTGAGCCGATCTAGTGCCTAAAGTGTGTGTGTATATGCATCCACGAGCAACCACTAGCAAACACTTGCATCCATTTTGCATCCATCATACATAACATGTCTCAAACACATGTTTCAACCATAGGATTATCCTAACTAAAGGTCAAAGATACTAATGAGAGGACATACTAAAGATAAGATAAGATAAGCTAAGCGATAAAGGAGAAATTAAAAGACATACCCTCAAAAAGAAAAGGGTACAACGAACGCATCTTCTCTTCTGTCTCCCAAGTTGCGTTGCTCTCATCATCTCCCCATTGCACTTTAACCAGTCTGACCTCTCGATTCCTCAACTTTTTGATCTCCGACCCAAGAATGCATGTAGGAGCTCGTCTAATTGTTGCATCACGCTCTATTTCCACCTCTTTAAGCAAGCTCGGCTCTACCACCTCCGCGGTCTTGTGCAAACACTTCCTCAAATGTGATACATAGAATACGTCGTGTATTCCACTAAGTTTCTCAGGCAACTCCACCCTATATGCCATCATCCCAATCCTGTCTTTTACAGGAAACGGCCCTACAAACCTTGGTGCTAATTTCCCCACGGACCCAAAGCGAACAACATTCTGTAACGGAGATACTTTGATAAAAACCATGTCCCCAATGTCAAACTCAAGATCTGTCCTCCTCTTATCAGCATACGATTTTTGCCTATCTTGTGCTGCTTTCATCCTCCTTCGAATCAACTCAATCTTCTCCGAGGTTTCCCTAACCATATCGGGCCCAAGTAGGATTTTATCGGTAGATTCCCACCAACATGTAGGCGAACGGCAAGGCCTTCCATAAAGAGCTTCGAAAGGTGCCATGCCAATACTAGACTGAAAGCTATTATTATATGTGAATTCTACTAACGGAAGGTGCTCTTCCCATGTACCCCCAAAGTCTAGGATACAAAGCCTTAAAAGATCCTCTAGAATGCGATTCACCCTCTCGGTCTGGCCGTCTGTCTGAGGATGATATGCGGTGCTCAAACATAGCTGAGTCCCTACCGCCTCTTGTAAACTCTTCCAAAATTCGCTAGTAAAGATGGGGTCACAGTCGCTTACTATACTAGAAGGAATACCGTGCAAACGAACTATCTCCTTAATGTATACAGAAGCCAACCACGGAGCAGTCCTCTTACTTTTCACGGGAATAAAATGGGCGCTTTTAGTAAGTCTATCTACTATAACCCAAATCCCCGTGTTACCCTTCCTTGATCTTGGTAATCCATCCACAAAATCCATTGAGATGCTTTCCCATTTCCATAGTGGAACTTCTAATGGGTGAAGCAACCCACCGGGTTTCTTTTGTTCTGCTTTAACTCGTTGGCACACCAAGCATCTAGCGACGTACTCGGCCACATCCTTTTTCATACCGGCCCAAAAGAAAACCCGCTTCATATCTTTGTACATCTTATCCCCGCCGGGATGAATGGTCATTTTTGAGTGATGAGCATCATCAAGAATGGCCTTCCTTAAGTCTTCGTCTTGTGGTACACAAAGTCTATTATCCCTTCGTAACCAACCCTTATCGTCTAGGGTATACCTACGAAGATGGCTTGATGACTCCCCCCCTTTGAGCTTTTCTACTATCTCAACCAACTGTGGGTCGTCTCGCTGTGCCTCACCAACCCGTCCTAGAAGTGTAGGTCTAACCTCCAAGGATGCTAACAGACCGGGTACTAAGTCAACGGAGGGTCTAAAGTCAAACATAGAGATGAATTCTAAGCTTTGTCGTTCAACAAACAACGGACTCAAGGACAACCTTTTCCTACTTAAGGCGTCTGCCACCACGTTACCCTTGCCCGTGGTATATGCTATTTCAAAATCGTAGGAGGCTAAGAATTCCATCCACCGTTGCTGCCTTAAATTCAAATCCTTCTGAGAGAATAAGTATTTTAATGATTTGTGGTCAGTGAACAGTTCGAATTTCTCACCAAGAAGATAGTGACGCCAAGACTTAAGCGCAAAAACAATTGCGGCTAGCTCTAGGTCATGCGTGGGGTAATTCTTTTCATGAACCCTCAACTGCCTTCCACCATAGGCTATTACTCTTCCCTCTTGCATGAGGACCGCGCCAAGTCCCGTCCCACAAGCATCAGTATAGATGGTAAACGGTTTATTCCCGTCTGGCAGCACTAAGACTGGGGCTGAAGTTAAGGCTCTCTTTAAACGTTGGAACGCATCATCGCAATCTTTGTCCCACGTAAAAACCAGGTTCTTCTTCGTTAACCGTGTTAATGGAGCTGATATTTTTGCGAAGTCTTTGATAAACTTCCTATAATAGCCAGCCAACCCCAAGAAACTTCTTACTTCGGTTGCATTTTTAGGGACCTTCCAATCTTGGATGGCCACCACCTTTGCGGGATCCACTGCTATCCCTTCTTTGGAAACCACGTGCCCTAAGAACCGTACTTCCTTCCTCCAGAAGTGACACTTAGAAAATTTTGCCTTAAGGTTATGCGCTCGAAGGGTTTCCAACACTTCCCTAAGATGTAGGGAGTGCTCTTCTTTATTCTTAGAAAAGACTAAGATGTCATCCACAAAGACTACCACGAATTTGTTAAGGTATTCCCTAAACACCCTACTCATCAAATCAACAAAATATGCAGGGGCGTTTGTCAAACCAAAGGGCATCACTAGCCATTCATAGAATCCGTCAGGAGTCCTAAAAGCAGTCTTATCTATACTATCCTCAGCCACTCTCAGTTGATGAAAGCCAGTGGCTAAGTCCAACTGCGAAAACATTGAGGCGCCAACTAACTGATCAAAGAGATCGTCAATCCTCGGCAGTGGGTGTCGGTTCTTTTTAGTAAGCTTGTTTAGTTCTCTATAGTCCATACAAAGTCTAAGAGACCCATCCGCCTTTGTGGCAAAAACTACTGGAGCACCCCACTCCGATATACTATGTCTTATGAACCCCTTCTCAAGCAACTCCTTTACTTGCTTATTGAGTTCTCTCCTTTCACGAGGAGCCATGTGGCGCACTGGCAAAGATACGGGTTTAGCATTATCCACAAGATAAATTCGAAAGTCTATCTCCCGCTTTGGAGGTAAGCCCTTCACCTCCTCAAACACATCCGGATATTCCCGGACCACTTCTACCGATCGCAGGTTCTCTACAGACGCGTCAAGCGATTCAAGATAACTTAGCATAACGGAATTTATGGGATTACAAAAGATGTCGAGAGCATTACCAAGGCGAGTCACAAGCCTAACTACTCTCCTTTCACAATCAAGAATGGCCCTATTTCTAGACAACCAATCCATTCCTAAAATTAGCCCATAGCCCGTGAAGCCCAATACATAAGCATCACATCTAAATTCAACGCTAAGTATAGAGATTTTCAAATCCAAACATATCATGGTCAAATGAGCCGAACCCCCAATCGGATTTGAAACGACCAAGGGATCTTCTACTAAACTGGTGTTCAAGTGCAGTGATTCAACTAATGATGCAGAGATAAACGAATGTGCGCCAGAATCGAATAAGGTACGGACAGGATGATCAAACAGAAAAACTAAGCTTTCAACAGAAATTGTTCTACCTCTTTCTTGCAGCGGTGGGGCCGCAATAGCCTGAACTTGCCCCCTTGCCTGCCCTGGTGCCATAAGAGCCTGCACCTGTCCTCCCGAGGTAGACCCTGCCCTCTGCCCCTTCTTTGGACAGTCCTTTACTAAATGTCCCGCATCTCCACAATGAAAACAACCAGTCTTCTTTTTCTTTCTACAATCTTTGCTGAGATGGCCAGGCGTCCCACAATTGAAGCATTTCTTCTTCCCTTTGCCATTATTGTTTTTACCACCCTTCTTATTTTGCTGTTGGGGTTTCTTCTGATCCCCTTTCTTTTCAACTGCCTTATCCTCATGCATAAGTGTCATTTCTACTAGCTTTTCAAAGGTGACTCCCATAGGGATGTGGGTCATAGCCAACCCTTGCAACGGTTCATTCAAGCCTCTAACGAACCTCAAAGCTTTCTTCTCTGGCGTGTTCACCAACTCCAAGCCAAACCTTGCTAACTGATTAAATTTATTGACATATTCCTTTACTGATGAGCTCCCTTGCTTTAGTGCCAGGAATTTTTCCATATTTAAGTTCTCCTCTGCCCTTGAAAGAAACTTTGCCTCAAACCTTCGTCTGAAATCCGCCCATGAATCAACTGGACGTTCCCCGTTAGTGACCTCCCACCAAAACGAGGCCTCTCCCTTCATTAACCAAGCAGCTAAACGGACTTTCCTCCCATCTTCCACTTCAAAGATATCCAACAATTCCTCAGTCTCCTTAAGCCAATCTCTGGCCTCCACAAACGTCTCAGTCCCTTGAAAAGTTTTTCCTCCCATAGCCTTGAATTCCTTGCACGTCTTTGCAAAAGTGTCAACACGAGGAGGAGGAGGAGGAATGGGTGCAACTAGGGGTGGAGGAGTATCCGCTGGGCCTGCAGTGGTGGCCGTAGCCTCCAAGTATCTCCTAAACCACCCTGGAATCGTCACACCTTCTGGGAGATTAAGATCTTCAGCCATGCTGAAACGAAAAAGGAAAGATTCAAAATGGAGAATTCGAAAGATAAAGATAAGGATGTGGCTATTTGGGATTATGTTTTTCATAAAAACTCTCTTTAAATAACATGTTTTTTTTTTAAAGCACTTCTTCCAAAAATACTTTAGAAAAAAATATTTTTCTAAAAAAAAAATTCATCTGTTCTGGTAACCTTATGCTCTGATACCACGTGTAACACCCCACGTCCATTAATGTCACTCACAAAGGGAATGCATTAACTTCCATGGAGGTTTTAAGTGAATATAGAACAGTAAAATTACAACAAGACAGATATAAAATAGTACTTGGAAATTCAAAAACTTTATTTCATTGTAGCAGAAGTCAAAACATGTTTGATTACATCATAACACCATATTCAATGTCAAGTACAATATCTATCTTGATAAAACAAGTACATAATCCCATTACATGAATAGCCATTAAAAAGAAAGATAACAAGCTGGACTTTACTTCAGCAGTCCAAGCTTTCCAGTAGATAAGCGATCCAACTAGACTCCACTAGAACTTGGCCCAACCTGCGGACCTGAAGGGAGAAAAAGGATGGAAAAGAGGGGGTCAGACATAAAGTCTGGTGAATATGATAATTCTACAATACTATTACCAAAATAACTGGACTAAGGCATAAGCTGGAAAACAAGAAAATGTCTATGAAGAGCAGATTAAGGACATAGACAATCGCTAAAGGCAACGTTATAGGCGCTCCTAAATACTAAAGGATAAACACTATACTGCACCACACCAGTCACCCTAAATATTCATCCCACTTAGCTTCACTTAGAAACTTTCCCAATGGCTTTACGTACCCCTAGCTGACTACATAGGTGCCGCCTGCCCCTATCTCCACTAAGTGTACCCTACTTCCCATTATTCGATCGGCTCCCTAACTCGTAGATACCCGTGCTGGCCCCATAGTGGGGTGTATCACTCCCCTAAAGTGGCAACCTGATACAACGGACATGCACGGCTTATACCTACACGATGCAACAACGTCTTACCTACCAGCCCGGGTCCACACACGCATATGAAACCCGTTGGACTTGCGTTGCCACCGCTCCCTGTTTTGGCCTCTTATAGTCAAACCCAGTATGCGTGTCCCGTCCTCGACTTGGGTCGAGCCCACAAAGATACGTTTTGGGATACTGGTTGAAATGGGCCCCCACTATTTACCACAAGCATTCCACCTAAGCTTGTCCCCATTAGTCCATCCCACTTAACCCACTTAGTCATGTTCATTTACATGTGTGTTTGGTTAAGTCTAATCGTATTTCAAATGCCTCTAAAGGCAACCACCAGATTCCTCATGCCACCCAAGGCACCTACTTAACCCCCATGTCCCACCTTACATGATTATCTGGTTAAGTATTTCTTAGTTCATTAAGGCCATAACCTCATAAAGACCTCTCACATTAGACTGGCATTTATGGCAGCTGGATTTGCCGGGCGGGTCCGGGCAGTCTTACACCATAAAAGAGTCTAACCTCGTGTCTTTACAACTGTTATGCTTTAGTTTGGGCCTAGGACCTCTCACATTGGGCCGACATTTGTGACTACTGGATTTGCCGGGCGGGTCCGGGCAGGTTTACATCACAAACGGGTCCAACCTCGTGTCCTAAGCATTGATTATTAATAATAATCCACTTTCCCCCAATTTTAATAATTCCCTACTTGAATTATTAATTACTTCCAATTTTTAACAATGTCCATAATTGACTCAATTATGGACATCCATTCATGGTATGCAAAATCTTACAAAATTGCACCCAATTTATTAATTCCTAATATTACCCCTACCCCACGTTTGAACGTTTATTCGCAAAATATATGTTAGACTCGAATAGCCTAACTCATAGCATAAAAGAGATTATCATAATAACAACATGTATATGTGACCAAATGAATCATAATAAGGGGTGAAACTTGCATATGTCCAACTTGCATAGATTATACATGTCATGGACCTAAAGGTGTCAACTTGTTCAAAATTCACCTAATATAATCTCAATCAATTTTCATAAATTTACATATGAACATGTGTGAATCAACATCATCTAATTTTTTAACAACATGGTTTTATATGGGTACACCTAACTCAATAGGCAAATTCCCATATTCAAGTTTTATTTAATTATAGTTTCAAGTTTATGGGTACACCTAACATAATAGGCAAATTCCCATAAACAAGATCCATTTAAATTTAAAAAAACATAACTTTAAGCATGTTCCAACAACATCATGATTTTACAACATAATATAGCATGATTTATAACATGGCATAGTATGATAGTATAACATAGCTTGACATGATTCTCAACATAGCACGACATAGCATAAGAGAATTTACAACATAGCATGACATAGCATATATAATTTACATCATACGACAACATAATAACATAATAAGAGATCCACAATATATAGAATTTACAATTACAAATCACGTCACTTTCTTGTGATCCATTCATAACTGAGTCAAATTAGTTTGTAATAGTCTTGTGAGAATCATCATACTCACCAACAAAAGAAAAGAATTAGAGAAAGAGAGATCTTTTGATTTGATTTGTGTAGATTTAGTTGTAGATGATTAGGCTTCCTCTTCTTAGTTTGTGACGGCTATGCTGAACTCCATGGCAGCAGCATGACGGTAGCTTCTCTAATTTTACAAGTGATTTAGGTCTAGGGTCTACCCACTTATTTATAGATTTTAGAATTCATTTAGGCCATTAGATTTAACCTAGAAATAACCGCAGCCGTTCAGACAAGATGGGGTTTATCTTGTTGACTCAGCAATGAGTCAGAGGTGACTCAGCAAACACTCAGCATATTAATAAACTTCTATTCATGTCATAAATATATATATATTTTCTACAATGTACATATTAGATACATCCCCCTTTACTTATTATTGTATTTATATACATGTTAGATACATCCCCTCTCTCACACACTTATAAATATTTTTATATTCATATTAGATACATCCCCTCTCTTACACACTTATTAATATTTTTATATTCATATTAGATACATCCCCTCTCTTACACACTTATTAATATTTTTATATTCATATTAAATACATCCCCTCTCTTACATACTTATTAATATTTTTATATTCATAATAGATACATCCCCTCTTCTACACACTTATTATTATTTTAGCAACTTTAGTGTTAATAGAAAATTCGGGGTGTTACATATAAGGAGGGAAATTATATATCTACACCATTGTAGACTAGATCTACATCATTTCAAAGGTGAATTCATTGGATCGAGGAGTTTGATTCTTGTCCGGATTCATATTCTATTATTTTACCTTGAATTGGAGAATCGGTGAGTGATTTACATCTCTCACATGAATGCAATGAAGTATATGAGTGTTTGTGCATGTTTCCCATCAATTGCATGTGCTTTACCGTAGATCTATATCATTATATGGCCATTTTCATATGAATCACCCTATGATCCAATTTAGCAAGTTTAACCAGTTGATTTTATACCTTTTCATATGTTTATGCAAGTTAAATCTCTCATTTTGATCATATGTTCATTTTAATGGTTTTTGGTGAAATTTACATCATTTTTGTGATAATCATCATATTCATGTTGATTAGCAATGTTATGACATGTTTATGATTGTTATTGATGATTTGGTTGAGTTGGTTTCGTCGGATTCGTCGTTTTGCGAAGATTTGGTCGAAATCGGAGTTGAATTGCAATATGCAGGTTTTGGGTCGGCCATAAGTTGGATCGGCCATAAGTTGGGTCGGCCTAATGTTGGATCAGCCTAATGTTGTATCGGCCATATGTTGAGTCGGCCTAATCATAAAAAGTGGATCGGCCATAAGTGGGTCGGCCTAGTGAGAAAAAGTGGATCGGCTATAAGTGGGTCGGCCTAGTCAGAAAAAATGGATCGACCATAAGTGGGTCGACCTAGTTAGAATAAGTGGATCGGCCTAGTCAGAAGAAGTTAGGTCGGACCAAAGTTGGGTCGGACCAAAGTGGGTCGGCCTATTCTGGTCAGTCATTTCTTCCATTTCTGGGCAGCTATTTCTAGTCGGACATTTCTGGTGATGATGTGACTTCAAAGTGAATTCAATTGGGAAGTTTGGAAGTGTTGAAAAGTGTTTGTTGTTTGTTGTATGCAACAAATGGGGAGACAACTCAAGGATGTATTGAGTTCATGTGAAGTGATAGCTCTAAAGTGTTCTGACCTAATTAATAGTAGTAATTGATAACGACTAGAGAGACGAAGGCCGAGGAATTATCGTTGTCATAGGTTCTAGTGGACTCAAAGCAGAGGTACAATTGAAGACCAATTGTAGGTCGAGTGCCTTGGGCATCGTGTATGGCCTAGACACATGTTGAGTATAACATGTAGCATGTGTTGAGTATAGCATGTGGAGTTTTGCTAGAACTGGGGTGGCGTGTGTGCTCCTTGACAATTGACGGCAAATTGTTAGCCAGTCATACAATAACGAAGATTCCAAAGCAAGATTGGCGGTGATAGCCAGAGTCAGTCGCAGACGTTTGAATGCATGTTGTGATCATGATTGAGTTGCTTTGCCATATATGAATGGATGATTTAATTGTCGTGATTGAATTATTATTCCTTTGGGTATATGGATTGTAAAAGCTATCACCGTCATGTAACGAGGAAGTAAACTGAGAGTTCTTCTCTGGAGCTGGGTAGATTTGTTGATTATTTACCCATTCTCATATGCTTTATTGATGAAATTTATTAGCTGTTTTATTGCTCACTAAAACTGTTTTCTAACTCAAGGTTTTATGTTTCCTCTTATTACCTTGGGCTGTTCATCCGGTTGTGTATGGGCAGACTTAGTAACAGGTGGCAGGTATTGCTTTAGTGAGGACGACGATGCTGATCGATGGCGAGCAGGAGGCTCACATACCAGTTTTATTACTATCTAGTATTTGTTTCCGCTGTTTGCTATTTCTTCGAGTGTTGTAGTGAGGCAAATTGTACAAACACTATTGTTGTTACCCACGTATATGGGAAATACTTTCTAGTTGTCATGAAAGTTTAGTGTTTTCTGCTTCACTATCACTACTTGTTGTATATGTACTATTATATTTTATCTTTGCGCTGTGAGTTTACGTCGAGTTTCGTTTATCTATCATACATTGATGATCGTCCATAGCTGCCTGACACACCTTGCAGCGCATTATTCCTCTTGTATAGTGCGGAGGCTGTGGGCGGTCGTCATAATTTTATTCATTTTTAAAATGAATATCGAGAAGATTGAATTTCAAAATATAACATTTTGAAAATATTATCCCTTTGAGATAAAATGCAATGTTCAAGTTTAATTAAATTGGTAGTGGAAGTGAAATCGTTTTAAAAGGAATGCATAAACATTTTATAAAATACGTTTTAAATGGAATATATATATATATATGTGTGTGTGTGTGTGTGTGTGTGTGTGTGTGTGTGGCTTGAATAGGACGCGCCACACAGCGACCGTTCGCGAATTTCAACCATCGACTTCAAATGGACGTAACGGGAGATCCGACCTTCGGATTCTCCTAAAACTAGAACCGTTAGGTTCGTATCAAAAAGATCTTTCCGATGAATATATGAGATTTAAATTTGAACGGTTAGATTTTGAAATATGTTCAAATCAGTTTTGGAAAAGGTCGTTATGGATGCAGTTTGGTGGCCGATATTGGAAACCGACTATAAAGGCCTGATTAAAATTATTAAAAATATGAATAAATTATGTAAGATTATAATAATTGGGTTGGAAATATTTTTGAAATAAATATTAGTCATTTGAAAAGATAAAAGAAATTTGTATCTGAATGAACTAGTTAATAACTAGAATAATAATCCAATGATTTTCTTGAAGTAACAAGATTTTGGTTTGTTGTGAATGGTATCTACATTAATACCGTTCTTAAATCCAGTTATGAATGGAATAATTCTTTTAATTAAGGTTTGGAGAAAGTTTTCCAATTTACTTAATTAAATTGGAATTGAATGGAATTCGATTAATACTAATCAATATGAGTTTCTATGAAGGAAAGCATTTACTATTTATGGAATAAAAGGCCTTGTCATTATTCCACTTATAATGTTGGTCGGATATGGAAATTTGTATCGATTATAAATTGTTCAGTTTATCATGAAGATTCCATATTAATGGAAAATGGTTTTGGGTTTATTGTGAATGGTGTTTTTACATGACATTTGTTCTTTAACCCAAGTAAAGGCGAAATAAATTTCCTAAAGTTGAAAAATCATTAAGTAATGATTTTTGAAGATTAAAACTGAACTAGAGTTTTAATAAATCTTTAATTAGATTGGAAAGTGAATGAGATAATTAAATTTATCAAACAAGAGAAATGATCGAGATGGAGTACTACCAGTTTTACTCCATGCTATAGTTAAATCTTTAGTTAGATTTGAAACGATAAATGGTAATTAAATTTACCAATAACCCGATGGGTGTTAAATATGGAGTAACACCTGTTTTGCTCCATGGGATGAATAGGTTGGGATTGGGAATATTAAAATAAATGACTACTTCTATAAGGATCGACAATCCCGACTAGTTTGATAAACCTTAATTTGGTTTATGTTGTGAAAAGATAAAATCTTTTGAAATGATATCGAAGGAAGATTAAACTATAAGTTTAAAAGAATTTATCTTTGATAAAATTAATAGGAATCTTTCCCAAAGATAATGGAATTTGAATAAAATAATATTCTGGATTGGAATGAAATGTGTGTTATTTTTATACATCGCATGGTTATAAGATGCGTGAGTTATTCGGAAAGACCGGGTTTAACCCATTTTGAATAACTTTTACGATGATTAAAAGTCAAAGATATGAAGATGGTGGTTGAAGACTGGAGATCTTCACATCGAATGGATGATTAGTGATGTCTTGATTGGGCTAATACCTCGAGACAAGGTAATAAGTGGTGATCATCCAAACGTAATTGGAGATCGACCGGATATGCGAGGACCTCTCTCTTATATTGGACATACGGGACGAGGAATAAGGTGCCTCTGGTTTCGGTCAGACCCAAAACGAACTTGTAAATGGATCATGTCTGACATTGTATTGTGTGCTATATTTGTTGATCTCTGCTATATATATATATATATATATATATATATATATATATATATATATATATGTTAGATCGAAATTTGGACCTAACACCCAAATTGTTATGAACTGTAGAGAATTCTAAGTGAAGAACAAGGAAAAAGAAAATAACACTCAGAATTTATAGTGGTTCGGCGTTAACGAGCCTACGTCCACTTTATATCTTATTGATTATGCTTTAAAAGCTAGTACAACAGTTATTTCTCTCAATATTTCAATGGTTTGACAACAATGGCGGACTCAGTATTCACTATTGCCAAAAAGCTCTCGAAAAATGCCAAGCTCTGGGCTATTTATAGCTGATTTTGTCGGACGGATCGCGGACACGTGGCACGAATCCCGAGATTTTCGGATCGCATCGCCACCATTGAAGAAACAGTCAAACTAGCCGTTGTGAACAGGTGTCGTCAGATCCGTGCGATTCGGATCGCTGAAGACCAGCTCGTGGTTGAACGGGTCAGGGGATTCGGTTCGTTACAAGGGATCGGATCGCCTGTAGGTGACGCTCGTCGACGAGATGGGAACGATCCGTTCCTGGGCGAGTCGATAAAACGCGATCCATTCTTGGGCGAGTCGATAGAGCGCGATCCATTCTTGGGCGAGTCGATAGAGCGCGATCCATTCTTCCACTTTCTTGGGGGACTTGGTTTCCTGGTTTCCTTTTATGAATGATCCTGGATGGCTTGGTCAAAAAGCGAGCCAACATTTTGCCCCCTCGAAGTATGTTTTATTGATGATGAAACATGCTTCGAAGATGCTTATTGACTCTCTCCTGAAAGGGTGTAAGTTAACAGTCGCACTGGTTCAAATTGACACGTGCGTGAATCGGATCGCCATAGGACGACACGGTCCGATTCGGTCATCTGCTCGTCTCGTGCTGAGTTCCCAGGGTCCTGTGCGATACGGGACGCATCTTCCTTCGAGTCGTGTCGGGCTTTGAGTTTTGTGGGCCATCATTTCAAAGCGGTCCGTGGGCTTTTTTGCGATTCCGTCTTTGGATCGTGGCCCGTGGGGCGTTTCGTGGACCGAATAAGACAAAGGAGGGGAGGCAAACGGTCACCTTCTTTGCCTATATAAGCCGACGCTCCCCTCTTCATTTTCCTTCTTTCTCCTCTCTGCTGAATCGTCTCGCGCGAGCTATCGAACAACGAATCCAACCCTTTAAAACTTTCGAAAATCCAAGAATTCTCTCAGTTTTTAGAAAGGTAACTTTATAGAAAGCACTCTCATACTACTTTCCTGAATTTCTACGGCTGATTCCAGAGAGAAACAATATAAATCCTCTACTTTCCGAAATAATCACCAAGTCGCCATGGCCATTGGACGTGGAGCTCAGAACTTGAGGATGGGAAGGAGATGAGGAAGAAGAAGGATGCAGAAGGAGAAGGAAGGCCGACTCGGATCGTGGTCAATGATTGAGGACGGAAGCAAGTGGCGAGACGAAAGATTGAGAGGGCAACCAAGGGTCGTACCACGGTAGTCGCAACGGTTCGTGAGGGAGCCTTCCCTTCGCCCGGCGATTCGATGAGGGGCAAACTCTCTGCTCTACGATCCGGAAAGGGGCGATCCCTCTGCCATGCGAGTCGAAGGGGGGGCGATCCCCCTGCCGTGCGAGTCGAAGGGGGCGATCCCTCTGCTATGCGATCCGTCTCACGGCTGGTGATACGAAGAAATTTCAGTCTTTAATCAGCGCCTTGTCGCTACAAAACTCTGGACAGTTAGGATAGAGCCTTGACGTTGATCTCTCTGGACTAAATGACTTCATGATTTGACTGCATATGACGACTAACGACCTTTAATAACCTCGACTGCTTTCATGTTTTATTATCGTTTTTAATAATGCGCACACACAAGCACACACAGCAGCACTTGCACACACGGGGGACGGGTAGTGTTGATCTTATCGTTCATATTTTCTCGTCCTAGCAGCAATGTCGAACGACCACTCTTCCTCAAGATCTGTAGCCGAAACGGAATCCGAGACTCCTGAACAGCATAATCCTCAAATTCCTCCAATCAATCCAGAAGGTGAAGATTCTGGGTCCGAATATGAAGCCACAGAATCAGATCCGACAGAAAGCACGTCATCCAGCAACAACTCCGAGTCTGACGAGCGAGCTCCGGACGAAATTCCAGGCGCAGTCGGGATAGATAAATTCTCTGACTCTCTAGCGTCCAAGCTCGACGAGATAAAACTCAAGAGAATCTGCTTAAGACACGGCATTCCTTGGGACGATGTCTTAACACCTGGAAGCGAAGACAGGCCCCATCTAGCACCGGAAGGGTATATGTCGATCAGTCGGACAATGTGCCTAGTAGGAGCTATTCCTCCGTTTCCTCCAATTGTCATTGAAACTCTGAGACGATTGGGCATTGCCCCGATGCAGCTTCATCCAAACGCCTACGCGTCTCTATACTCTTTATACGTTGCTTATGCGGAAATCTTGCACGCCGAACTCAAATTCAGAGACCTGGTGTTCTTCTTCCTCTTCAAGCACCGTTCTTCTGCAACCCCCAACTTTTCCTTTTTTGAATCAGTGGCGAACAGGAAAGTTCTGTATGACGGATACAGCAACATCGGGGATCCTAAGTCTGACTGGTTTTACATAAGAAGACAGGCTGGATGCTCACAGAGATGGCTCAAATCAAGTAAATTTTGATCGCCTAGTTGAATATTTTGCTTGGAGAGTCTAAGTAATAACACTCTTCCGCTTTTTCCTTTGTCTTAAACAGATCATGTCTTCCCGAAAACAGAGGGTGCATTATACAACAGCCGGTTATCCATTCTTTTGCAAAGCAGATCCGACTTTTTAAGGATTAAAAAATGCATTACGGACGACAACCTTCATAAGCATCGCCTCTTGGATAGGAAATTTGGACTTGGAACTGGCGGCAAACCTTATAAATATGTGCCCCCGACGGAAGGAGAGGGAACTTCACAGGCGGTGGAAACAACCAAATTTCACAAAAGTCCTTCTCCGATAGTCATCCAAGACGACGAAGACTTGAATGTATACAGGGGGGATGTGTCCCGTGGTGATGTGTCGAAGGAAATCCCTACCTCTGCTCCAATGGAAACCGTCGGTGATGACGAATTGACAGAAGAACAGTTATTCGACGAGCTGAATAAAATCCCTCTGCCCGACATTGAATACACGGAAAAAGACTTCGGCGAGGAGCCTCTCTTTTCTGCTCCCGAAGAGGCGACTGATTCAACAAGGGGACGTAAAACGGGCCAGACGAGCCTGTCTCCAGGCCCGGGTCTGTTAGGGGGAATTATATGGGATGCACACCTCACACACACTGCCTGACCGTGCACTATTATGCTGTGGATATTCAATGTGATAATATGCTCTTCTTTTTTTTTTTTTACAGGAGCGATGTCGCGCAGGAAATCTTATTCGTTCCGTTCTCTTCGCGAAGGCACCCCCAGCCTTCGTTCGGGTACTGAGCGCCCTCGCGGTCCTTCTCACAAGCCGAGCTCTTCGCAACCTCGATCTCCACCCAAATCAACTTCTACCAGGCCTTCGAGTCATCCAACAATTCCGACCGGGGGGAAGACACTTCCAAAAGAGTTGACTCCTCCAAAGAGTGCGCCTTCCCACAGTCGGTCGTCCAAAAGGCGTCACGACTCCAAAGATGGGGACAGAGGTTCATCCAAAGACACTGAGCAAGAGAGGAGTAATATTGTCCCCACCAGCCAACCAGAATTAGCTGCCTCCGGTTCACGGGACTACGTTCACGGTCCTGAAATCCAAGGTAGGCTGGAAAAGTTACGGGAACAATTTCCAGGAATGTTCTTCGATAGGATGGTCTTTGTTCCTGCCTTGGAACCAGTTCCTAAAAACTGGGATAAAGAAGTTATCGGGCATATCCGTCACGTGGCCAAGCAGTACGAGGCGATGAAGAAGCACGCACTCAACCTTTCGTAGGTTATCCGAACACTCGAAATAGAAGCTCACAGGTCTAAAGCAAGACTCGAAAATAATGAAAGGGCTAGGACAAAATTAGAGAAGGACCTGGAAGACACCCAAGCCCAGCTTGCTTTGGCACAGAGAGACGCCGCAAACTATAAAACTGAATTAGAAAATGCCAAGCAGCGCTTTCATTCAGAACTGGATTCCAATAGCCAGGAAAAAATGGCCTTAAAAAAGGAAGTTGAAGACCTCAGAATGGCCAACATCGAATTGGTAACGGCAAAAGGCCATTTTTTGATGGAGAAGGCTGCTTGGGAGGCGGAAAAAGCGAGCCTAAAAGAAAGGTTGGCTCTGGCAGAGGCGGAAAAAGTGATTTTGAATGATCAGGTGGCAGACGCGGAGGGACGGGCAGCTCTTGCCGAAAAGAACGTTGAGAGCGCCATTGAAATGGCCACTGCCTCCAACAACAAACTCCTTGAAAGAGAGAAAGAAATCGAGGGGTTTGAGGAGATGATCTTTGATTTCCTCGGTCAGGTTCTCAAGACTCGCAATATCTCATGGATCCCGGATTATCATGTCACTTTGGCCAACTTATGGGATGCCATCGTCGAAGGTGAAAAACATAGACTAGGGGTCGAAGAGATCAATGAAGATGAATTGATGAAGAGCATCCTAAGGGACAACGAGCCTGAGGATCTGGCAGAGGGTCGTCGCTTAATCCTGGCGGAAATGGAGAAGGAGAGAACCATGGCTAAAGGAAAAAGCAAAATTGACGAAGGTTCCAGCTCCGCCCCGAAGTCTAAAACCTCCGAAGTTGAGGAGTATCATCCTGACGATCCGCTGATCCCCTTAGGCTTAACTCCCGTGGCTGTTGGAGCATCCGGATCTACTCAAGAGGGAGTATCTGCTGAAGGTACCTTTCTCTATTCCCAACAATTTACTAAAGCGATTGCGAATTGTCGTCGTCTAACAGGACAACCCATTGAATTAGTAATGTGTGTCTTTCATAATGCAGGTGGCGAGCCCGCCGACAAGGGTGTTGGAAAAGAGAGAGAGGTGGAGGAGGGGATCGTCCTGCCGGGTGCTGAAATCGATGTTTCAGAGCGAGTCGAGGCCGCAACAGCTGAAGGAAGCATCTCGGTGCCTAGCGCCGACGTACCCAAAGATGCTGAGACTATCGAGGCTTTAAAAGACTTGGATGGTCGGCATGTGGATGATGAAGAGGATATCACCGGCACCAAGAAGGCCGACGATGATGATGATGATGATGAGGAACCCCTGGCCAGCCGAAAAGCCAGACAAGAGAAAGAGTTGGCTTTGAAGAAGGTGGGGGATGAGGCTTTGGATGTGGTCCCTCTTGCAGAGTTCGATCCCAAAACTGGGATGATTATGAAAATCCAGTCCAAGTCCATCAGCCGGCAACTTCACTTCGCAAACCCTGATGACTTCCCGGCTTCCCTCTCCGGCAGAAGCAAGGGAAAAGATGGGGGAGAGGAAACCTCAGAGGAGTCAGATGCTCCCCTCGTGGACAAGCGGAAAAGGAAGAAGGGGGATCCATCTGAAGCCGACAAGGAGAGGCTGGAGAGACAGAAGCGAGAGAAGATATCAAAGCATAAATAGGATGTTTACTGATATTTTGCCTTTTAAGCTTCCCACTGGCCAGGAAGTGTAATTGTGAGACTGGCCCTCACTTTAGTTTCCAACTTGTTTTCACTTTGCTGATTTGCAGTACATAAACAAGGATTTGTTTCTTCTTACATCATTGTGATCCTGTATTCATAGAAATTGTCCACATTTAGTCGTTAGCCAGCTATTAATAATTATAAGTCAGTCAATCAACAAGAAGAAGAATGTTCATGCTATGTTACACTTGTTATATCAAAGTTTAGTGTTCGCATAGGAGTGCGTGATGCCCCCTAATCAATTGTTAGAGTTTTATGCTTGGCGATTCGTTCGTTCCCCGATCCTTCAGCGGGGAAGGAGCTATTTCTCAGCGCTCAATCGGAGACGCCTTTATACTCTCTCTCTCTCTCTCTGGAGAGTTAGAGTTCGAGCTCAGCGATTCATTCGCTCCCCGATCCTTCAGCGGGAAAGGAGCTCTTTCTCAGCGCTCAATCGGAGACGCTTTTATACTCTCTCTCTCTGGAGAGTTAGAGTTCGAGCTCAGCGATTCATTCGCTCCCCGATCCTTCAGCGGGAAAGGAGCTCTTTCTCAGCGCTCAATCGGAGACGCTTTTATACTCTCTCTCTCTCTGGAGAGTTAGAGTTCGAGCTCAGCGATTCGTTCGCTCCCCGATCCTTCAGCGGGAAAGGAGCTCTTTCTCAGCGCTCAATCGGAGACGCTTTTATACTCTCTCTCTCTCTCTGGAGAGTTAGAGTTCGAGCCCGGCCGTCTGCGATCATGCATGCTCCTCAAACTCGTCTCAGGCTTACATTTTAATCCAAGCTCCGAGGATTAAAACCAGTCGGACGAGGAACTAGAGCATTTACCAAGGCTTTGGGTTCCTCTGGTTAGTTTACGATAGGAACTGTCGGCACCGGACTTCGGGTACCTGCAATATTCACACTGATTTTCATAGGCAAATAAATAAAGACGCAGTAAAGGTAAATGGCACACAGTATTTTTATAGTGGTTCGGTCGAATCATGACCTACGTCCACTTTATAATCTCTTGCTTTAAGAAATCAGACTGTTCTAGGCAAGTCATGCCCTGTACATAGTTTTTTTTTTTTTAACAAAACAAAAGAATAGATTTGAAACTTCTCATGTTAGATATGGCCGTAGATGTTGGGCATTCCACACTCTGGGGATCTCCTTTCCATCTACGGTTGCCAGCTTGAAGGTTCCGTTATCAAGCTTGCTGAGAATAGAATACGGTCCTTCCCACTTCGCTCCCATATGAGTCGGGGGTGGAAAGACACGTTTCAGAACCAAGTCTCCGGGTTCCAAGGTTCGGGCTCGGACCTTTTTGTTGTAATATCGGGCGACCTGTTGTTTGCATCTCAGAGCACGCAGGTCGGCTTCATCCCTCTTTTCTTCGATCATATCCAGGGACTCAAGGAGCAATTCGTTATTGGACATTGGATCATAATAGGTCACCCGATGAGAAGGTACCTTTATCTCAATCGGGATGACTGCTTCCGCTCCAAAAGCAAGGGAGAACGGGGTATGTCCCGTTGCTGATTTATATGTCGTCCTGTAGGCCCATAGTGCCAAGGGCAATTCGTCAGCCCACATGGCTCTAGCCCGCTTCATTCTTCTTTTCAGAATGGACTTAATTACTTTATTTACAGCTTCAACTTGCCCGTTCGATTGTGGGTGTGCCACAGATGTGTATCGATTCTCGATGTGGTATTTTTGGCAGAAGTTTCTGAATTCAGCACTATCAAATTGAGTTCCGTTGTCTGTTATCACAATTTTTGGAATCCCGAATCGACAGATGATGTTTCTCACGATGAAGTTGATTACCCGTTTAGTTGTGATTGTAGTTAGTGGTTCTGCCTCGACCCACTTAGTGAAATAATCTACAGCCACAATGGCGAACTTGGCTCCACCCCTTGCTATGGGGAGACTTCCAATGATATCAATTCCCCACATAGCAAATGGCCACGGGCTCATCATTGTTTTTAACTGGCTCGGAGGCGCTCTGGGTATCTTCGAAAATCTCTGGCATGCATCACATCGTCGTGCATATCTTACTGCATCCTTGTTTATGGTAGGCCAGAAGTAACCATGCCGTAATATCTTTTTTGCCAAAGTTTGCCCCCCGGTATGGTCGCCACATTCGCCTTCGTGGACTTCTTGCAGCACACGTTTGACGTCATCGTGGGCTATACACCGAAGGAGGGGCATTGAATACCCTTGTCTATAAAGGACTCCGCCTTGCAGTACGTATCGGGCGGCTTTACGAATCACTTTTCGCCTCTCGCTTTTCCTGGTCGGAAGCGCTCCATCCATTAGGAAATTCTTTATAGGGGTCATCCACGACTCCTTTTCTGGTTCCGTCTCTAGTACTAGGTCGATTTCCATCTGATCAATGCTGGGAGACCGCAGTACTTCAACGGGGGCCAGCCCTGTCACTTCAGGATCGTTGGAACTAGCCATCTTTGCCAACTTGTCTGCCTGTTGATTTTCTGACCGCGGAATATGAGATATGCTGTAGTGATCAAATTCATTCAGCAGTTCTCTCACTTTCTTTAAGTATAGAATCAATCTTGCACTTTTAGCTTGGAATCTCCCAGTAACTTGGTTCACAACTAACTTGGAATCGCAGAAGATGTTCAGTTTTGTGACTTCTAGCACCTTTGCAATCTTTAATCCGGCTATCAGAGCTTCATATTCAGAATCGTTGTTAGTGGCCTGAAACTCCATTCGGATGGCATAAGTTATCAATCGTTTCTCGGGGGTTTCAAGCACTATTCCAGCGCTGGATCTTTCGTTATTTTTAGCACCATCAGTATATAATCTCCAGACATCAGGGTCGAAAAGTAATTTTGAGGGTTCCACTTCTTCGTTTGTTATGTCTTCTTCAGGAACAGTGAATTCTGCTATGAAGTCAGCTATCGCTTGCCCCCGAATTGATCGTCTGGGCTGAAAGTTCAAGTCAAATTGACTTAACTCAATATTCCATTTGAGTAATCTTCCAGACGCCTCTGGTCTCTGTAGAACTTGCTTGAGTGGGTGATCAGTATATATGATAATAGGATGTGCTTGAAAGTAGTGCCGAAGTTTTCTGGAGGCAATCAGTAAACTATACGCCAGTTTTTCCATCCGTGGATAATTACGCTCTGCCGCTGTTAATTTTTCACTCACGTAATACACAGGTCTTTGGACCTTCTCCTCTTCCCTTACCAATGCTGAGCTGACTGCATGAGATGATACTGCCAAATACACGAATAAATCCTCGTGGTCTATTGGTTTAGATAGAATTGGAGGTTTCTCCAAGTGTCTGAGCAAGTTCTGAAACGCTTCCACGCAGTCAGGTGTCCATGTAAAGTGGCGTTTTCCCCGCTTTATTAATTCGAAGAATGGGATGCACTTATCCGTAGCCCTGGAGATAAATCTGCTTAGTGCGGCCACTTTTCCAGCAAGGCTTTGCACGTCCTTAATTTGCCTAGGTTCCTGAATGTTCCTGATTGCCGTGATCTGGTCCGGATTAATCTCGATACCGCGCGAACTGACAATGAATCCTAAGAATTTTCCAGAAGCAACACCGAATGAACATTTGGTGGGATTGAGTTTCATCCCATACTTTCGAAGAATGCCGAACATCTCTGCCAAGTCAGTAGTGTGTTGAAAGGATTGCTTGGATTTAACCAACATATCGTCGACGTATACTTCCATCGTTTTCCCGATTTGGTTATAAAACATTCTGTTGACCAAACGTTGGTACGTAGCACCTGCATTCTTCAAGCCAAAGGGCATCACTACGTAACAATATAATCCCAGATCAGTGATAAAGCTAGTATGCTCTTGGTCCGGAACATGCATCGGAATCTGATTGTATCCTGAATAAGCATCCATGAATGAAAGAAGCTCGTGACCTGCCGTCGAATCTACCAACTGGTCAATTCGAGGTAATGGAAAACTATCTTTGGGACAAGCTTTATTTAAATCCGAGAAGTCGATACACGTTCGCCACTTCCCATTGGCCTTCTTTACCAGGACTGGGTTCGAAATCCAATCTGGGTAAGTTGAATCTCTGATAAATCCATTGCTCTTTAGTTTCCCAACCTCTTCTTTCAAGGCAGCGGACCTCTCTGGGCCCAGCACTCGCCTTTTTTGCTTCACTGGAGGATATTTGGGGTTAATGCTCAAAGAATGGCTCATGATTGATGGGGATATCCCGCACATGTCCGCATGGTTCCAAGCGAATACATCCAAGTTGTTCTTTAAGAAAGTCGTCAATTCTTCGGCAAGAGTCGGACTTAACTGGGATCCAATCTTAAGGACCTTCTCCGGATCACTGTCATCGATTGGCACATCCACAGTTGCTTCGTTGGGAGTTGCCGTTCTGCCCCCGGGTTCTTGATCCTCTCTGGGATCTATATCCTCGGGCATCACTCTAGGCAACTCTCCAACAATTATCCTCTTTGATTGCTATAAGGTTTCCACCCCCAAAGGGGGAGGAGTGCCTTTAGTTTCGATATCCCCGCCATTGCGAAGCAACTTCAACTCGGCAACATAACATGCTCGCGCAGCAACTTGATCCCCTCTGACGATACCAATGCCGGCTTCTGTGGGGAACTTCAATAGCAAGCACCAGGGGGCTATACAGGCTCTGAATTTTGCGAGGGCCGGCCGGCCCAAGAAGGCATTGTATGGCGATTCGACATCCAAAACCACAAAGGGAAGGATTCTCACTCTCTGGTGTTCTCCTTCCCCAAGTGTAACTGGCAATTCTACGTAACCCATAGGTGCGGTGGATGCTCCGTTGAATCCACGAATCCATCCTTGGCAGGGCTTCAAGTCTTTTATCTCAAGATTCATCTGGTCAAAGGCTTTTTTGAAAAGGATATTAACGGAACTCCCGTTGTCCACCAGTACCTTATGAACAGTGGCTGGCCCAATGGGTATTGTGATTACAAGTGGATCTTCAGTTGGAGCATGGACCCCAATGCTTTCTCGCTCTCGGAAAACAACATCATCAGTCATCATCTTTTGCTGCTTCACCGGAACACTGTCCTCGGGGTTGCTACATTCCCCTACTTCGAGGTGTTGTTTGGCTGCGTTGACATATTGATCTAAAGCTTTGGAACTGTGCCCAGCAAGGTAAAGTCCACCGATCACGGTGTTGATTACAATATTCTTTCCCTTTTGCTGAGCAGTTGGCCTAGCAGCAAGTTGATTTTGATTCTGATTCGGGGCCTGCACTGCTTGCCCCCTGTCCCTAGGCGCTACTCTGTATTCGTCTAGCTTCCCTTCTCGAAGCAACCTTTCGACTACGTCTCTTAGGTGACGGCATTCATTCGTCGAATGGCCGTGAATTTGATGAAAGAGGCAAAACTTCCCTGTCTCACGCTCTTTTTCTGTCGACTCTCTAGGAGGTGGCCTCTTATTCTGGAGGACTTCATACGCATCCATGAAGATATTCTCCAGAGTATCATTTATGGGTGTATAACTTTCAAAGGCCCTGGGACGAGTTCTTCTCCGGGAGTCGTTCCCTCGGCCCCTCTTCCGGCTGTTGCCGTTAGCATTGTTATTGTTGTTACCCGGTCGGCGACCACCCTGGTTCTGATTTCCGACGTTAGCCTCAACTTTCCCCGGGCTGTCTCCAGTCTGTTTGATGGCGACATTACTCTGAACTTCTTCCTTATCAGTTGTTTTAAGCTTTCGGTTCGCGTATACCTCTTCCCGGCGTAGATGTACGTTGGCTTTCTCATAGAATAATTCTCTGGTGTGGGGTGGTTTGCCTGCCAAGTACCTCCCGAATTCAGTGTCCTTATCCACCCCATCAATTAGTGCTGCGACAATGGTCGGCTCATGAGGATCTTTGACCTCAGTGGCGGCCAAATTGAAACGGTCCAGGTACATCTTTAGACTTTCGCCTGGTCGTTGTTTGACAAGAAATAGATCGATCACGCTTTTCGTCTTCTGTGCGTAGATACGGAATTGCTCTACGAACTTCTCGCTTAGTTCCCTGAAGCTAGAAATCGATCTGGCCGGCAGGCGAGTAAACCATAGCAAAGCCACGTCTTCCAGGAATATGGGAAACGCTTTACACTTAACCGCGTCAGAAGCGGCGGCGGCAGTCATCGACCAAGAGTATCTCATTAGGTGCTGAACAGGATCAGACCTCCCTGCATATCGGTTCATTTGTGGCATGTTGAAACGCCTTGGAAAAGTTTCATCTAAAATATCGTCAGTAAAAGGAGTATGACTGCGGTCAATCCCCCAATCTTCGTTCCGCTGTCCACGGCTGTCAGCCAAAATCTGGCGAACCATGGCTGCAACGTTTGCACTAGTCAAAGGAGGTTCGGGGTCAGTGCCTCTGGCCCGACGAGGTTCTCTGATCTCTCTTCGGGGAGTAGCTACAAAGTCCGGGGCTTGGACGGGGCCTCGCTGCCCCCTGTTATCATGAGTATACGTACGGTGACGGGGCTGAGGTGGTCTGTCACGCACAGGACTGTTCACACCTCGAGTCCTGAGGGTCGTTGCTTGACCATCCATATTACGGTCTGAGGGTCTTGCCCCCAATTCTTCTTCTTCTTGTGAGGGCAGGGTCCCGAACCGAAGCTGTTCTATGTTTTCGGCTCTTTCATACGGTCGCCGCGGAGGTCTCGGCGATCCTTCAGACGAAGAGGAATATGCTGGAGTGAGTGGACGAACTGGCGATGTTCTTTGCCTTGTTAACTCGTCAAGTCTTCTATCCATAGCCGTCAGGTTTTGCCGTAGGATAGAACTTTCCTGCCTTTGGGCGGCTAACTCATCAAATAACCTATCCCACATTTCGACAAAGCGGGAAAGATCCCCCTCAGTGACAGGAGCAGCAGGATCGTAGTGGTCATCATCATCCTCTCTTATGGGCAAAGCGCTCGGACCGGGTCGAGCAGAAGCGCCAGGACGATAGGAGTGGGTTATAGGTTCTTTTCCAGGTCGAGTGGTGTTCTGACCATCAGTTCGGGTAGTTGCGGTTCGTGGAGGGCGGTTCGCTGCGCCCCCCTGAGATCGACTCGTGGTCGTGGTGCGCGGAGTCTGCGAGGTATTGCCCCGGGATCGAGTAACGACCCCCTCAGTAGCACGGATCGTCTCGTTCTCATCGACTCGGAACGAGGTGTTTTCATCGGATCGGATCGCCCCCTGCGCTCCGCGATCCAGAATCTCTTCGTTGCCCAGCTCGTGTACACTCTCCTCGATCGTTTCGTTGGTCTGCGAAACTTTAGATCTTTTTCCAACCATGATATTCGAATCGCTGGAATCTTCAAGAAAACGAATGACGAAACTTTAAGACTGAGTTTCTCAGTGGAAGCACCAAAAATGTTAGATCGAAATTTGGACCTAACACCCAAATTGTTATGAACTGTAGAGAATTCTAAGTGAAGAACAAGGAAAAAGAAAATAACACTCAGAATTTATAGTGGTTCGGCGTTAACGAGCCTACGTCCACTTTATATCTTATTGATTATGCTTTAAAAGCTAGTACAACAGTTATTTCTCTCAATATTTCAATGGTTTGACAACAATGGCGGACTCAGTATTCACTATTGCCAAAAAGCTCTCGAAAAATGCCAAGCTCTGGGCTATTTATAGCTGATTTTGTCGGACGGATCGCGGACACGTGGCACGAATCCCGAGATTTTCGGATCGCATCGCCACCATTGAAGAAACAGTCAAACTAGCCGTTGTGAACAGGTGTCGTCAGATCCGTGCGATTCGGATCGCTGAAGACCAGCTCGTGGTTGAACGGGTCAGGGGATTCGGTTCGTTACAAGGGATCGGATCGCCTGTAGGTGACGCTCGTCGACGAGATGGGAACGATCCGTTCCTGGGCGAGTCGATAGAGCGCGATCCATTCTTGGGCGAGTCGATAGAGCGCGATCCATTCTTGGGCGAGTCGATAGAGCGCGATCCATTCTTCCACTTTCTTGGGGGACTTGGTTTCCTGATTTCCTTTTATGAATGATCCTGGATGGCTTGGTCAAAAAGCGAGCCAACAATATATATATCTGTTTGGTGGCGGAGAATTTATTCTCTTGCTTAATACCCTTCTCCGAGACGTACGAGCTTAGAGGTTATATATTGGTAGAAATCAATGGTATAATGTGGACTGATAAGATGTAAATGATCGAGGCTTTTGTTGAAAAGTAGGGCCTTGTGGATGATGATCAAGCATAGCTTTGTGTATAACGTTAATTCGTGAGCCTCACACCGTGGTATGAGCTAGAAACGGGATAAGGGACGCAAGCAGTGCATACATTTCTTTCTAGGTAGAAGTTGTGTCATGGTATGGAGCCCAAACATTTTTACTTATGTGGATGTTGGATAGTGAGGCGCCTCGGATGTAAAGCTGAAAGGCATAAGTGGTCAACGTACTAACCAATTTGGAGGTCTAATATGACCAGGAAACATATGTTCAGGAATAACCAATCCACAAAAGTAAGCATGGACCGGCCTTGCAGGATCCAAGGGTTGCCCATAGGTGTGATCCTAGTTCATCTTGCTAGAGGTGATCTGAATCGGTAAGGAGACCATCCCTTTCCTTGACTCATGATGGAAATCTATGCGACTTATCGGTTTTAGTTGTAAACCTATATGGCGACATAGTAGGATGGTGTACTATGTAGTCTATGATTTATACATTTATATTTGAAGTTGTTTTCCACACTATGCACTTATAGTAGTATCAAAATGATTTGTTTTAAAGCGTATCAAGCATGTTTGGCTGTTATAAGGTAAAACTCTATCCTCTAGTTTGTGTTTGCATTGTGTGATGGGACCTGAGTTTTACAATAGCATCATTTTTCCAAAAAAGCACTGCGCTGTTTACAAATGGTTTAATTTCAGAGTATTCATGGGAGTGAACTCGTTCCGTGACATACGGTGTGGTCCCGTGATTTACCCTATTTTAAAGTAAAGATTTAATGACTATTTTAGTTCTCATACCAGTCCCATGACTGAACAAGAGTTTATTGTTTTTGCCTAAACTCTGCGTGTCCATATTTTCCACACGGACAGCTAGTAGTTTTGGTTTTGCAGATTTCTATGTAACAGGATCCTGGTTTGCAGCTGGAGCTATATTCGGAAAGCTTTGTATCCATGTATTTCTTTCAGTTGTGGTAGTTTATGTATTTTCGTTGTGCATTGTATTTATACATTTTTATTCCGTTGCTATGTAAATTATTAATCTTTGAATTTATTTGATATTATTTTTCTTCTGTGTAATATTTATTCGTGTTCTGATATTCTTGTACTTTGATGTAAATTATTATAATAGCAATAAAAAGTTCTCATGTTTGTGTTCTGATGCTTCATGTTCTCAACGCAATCCGCGTTCCAGTTCGGTTCAGGCCGGGCAGGGATTTTGGGTTGCAACAATTCCAATTAAATCAACAATCTAGACCAAAATCAACCAAATTAAAATAATATATGTCAATTCAAAAACAATTCTTGAACCTTCAACAAATCCTTAGAAACTTTAAAACTCCCCCTTAATCTAATACAAGACTAAACCTAGCCTGAACTCTAATTCCCTTAAAACTATAATAAGACTTCAGTCTAGACTAAGAAATAACTCTGATAAGATATTCTTAAACAATGATATAAGTTAAATAAAGCAATTTAATCCAAACAATCAATCAATTTAAGTTTTATTGTCACAAAACATCAATTCGAGTAAATTCAAACATAAAGCCAAACATTTCTTGTAACGTCTATTTATCCTAAAAACCTATAAAACTCCTATTAACCACAAATGCATAAGTATATTTCTAACACACCTATCAACCACTAATGAAAATCAACCATATCAAATAAGTCAATCAAGTTATTCATGTCAAACAAGTCAATTAAGTCAAATAATTCAAACAAGTCAAACACATAAATCAATCAAGCTAAACAAGTCAATCAAGCCAATCAATTCAATTAAGCCAAACAAATCAAACAAGTTGATCAAGTCAAAGTAAATATGTTATGTATTTGATTAATAATCCTATATATTTCTAATTAGACAAAAACTCCTCGTACAGTATGCTTGTTGTGGAGTTAAAGTTAACATGTAATGCAGTGTGTTGGTTATAATGCAATATGTCATATGCAAAGCTATATGAAGTGATATATTGAATGAAATGCAACTTGTGATGTGAATGATTTTATTTTGAGATGCACTGTAATTTATAATAATGATGTATGATATGAAATAAGATGTGTATGATAATATGTAGAATGATTTAGTGATGATATCTATTTTTGTAGAAGATATTCAAAGTGTTACATATATTATAAATTATTTCAATCAAACAAAGGTAATATTAATTTCTAGACTTAGGTTAATGATACTAATGAAAGAAATTAAGAGTTTAATGGTAATTTAAAATATATTCATCATAGGTGGTAAAGTATTTAGAATAGTTCTATGAGAAATATGGAGTTAAATAATCTTAGCAGGTTGTTTTTTTTTAAATATAGTAAATAATGAAGATTAGTTTAAAGGAAAATAAAATTTTATCATATGAAGTAAACTACTTTGATATAAACATATATTCATAATGGTATATATAAATCTAATAAAAAGTTAATGTATTGTTAGATATACATCAATCTTTTAATACAAATTAAATTTAAATTAATTTACTAAGGAAACAATAAAATTTTAAACTTAAAATTAGAAAATTATTATAATATAAAATCTATAATTATAAGAAAATTAATTTTTGATAAAATCTCGTAATATAGAGTAAACTATAAAAATATATTTTATATACCAAAGTTTAAATATACAAGTTTTATAAATCTAATAAAATAAGATAATCAAAATTAGTATTCACTTTACAATGTAATCCAAATCTTTATGTAATTATAGGTGAAAAATATATATAAGTTAGACTATGTATGTTTAAACTACATATAAAAGATATATAAATTTATATTTTATAACAATATCAAATGTTTGAAAACTTTAAATTATTTCAAGTATATATCTATATAATTTTATTGATTTATATAATTTCAATTTATATATTTTTGGAGCAAAATATATAAAAAAATAAGTAGATAAATAAAATTGATAATTAAAGTTTGAACATACATTTTCATATTGAAAAGATGTCCTTTCAAATTTTCAAATCCAAATCAAATAGTAATGAAATTTAAATTTAGAATAAGAAAAGAATTTAATTGGATTGGTATATTGATAAATATACTATAGTGTATCAACATATGAACCAAATTATCTAAAATTATAAAAGAGTTATATTTATATACCTAACAATGTGCATGATGTATATTTTTAAATATAATGGTAATTATGAAATTATTGTAAAGCGTACCTCTTTTTGCAATCCTCCATTTTGTTGTTCTTCCAGTATCATGAACCATACATTTACATCTTTTAGAATTTGACGATGAAATATGCTTTATTGCGACATGCTCGGCTTTTTAATCAACATAATATATTCATTTGCTGAGTTTGAAGACCGTATGAGAAGGATACCAATGATTTAGTAGTTTAACCAACTTGGCGCCAAAATTTTAAATTTGAATTTTGAATTTTGAATGAATGGACACTTCAACTACTATAAGCTCAAAAGTCATATCCTTTCATAAACTTTTCTCTTCTTGATTGATGAATGATCATCTTGGTGTCTTTTGGCCAGTAGTCATCAGACATAACTCTTCCTCTACAAAGCAACACAGCTTTTCAAAGAATCAAGTGTCTTTTCGAAATAACTAATTGTAATTCTAAATAATAACATCATGATGATTCTGTGACATATCATATAAAAAATAGTATTAAAAAATTATTTTAAACTTTTCAAAAGACAGATTATGATAACTTTATTTTTCAACATAATAAAATGCAAACATATCTAATACCAATGCAATGCATGAATTTAAACTAGTGTTATAAATCATTTCAAAATCTGCCATTTAATATTTCCAAAATTTTGATGATGAACTTTTGAAAACCTATGCTCTGATACGAATTGTTAAGGATGCGGAATGCAGATCTTAAGGTAAAACTAACACTAGAGGTGGGGGGGGGGGGGGTGAATAGTGTTTATGAGGAATTTAAAGAAATCTTAAATTAACTTGAATTTCTATATGAATCACACAATGATTATCACACCACAAATAATCTTAAACACAGAAATAATCACAGACACAGAAATAAGTAAATATAAAATGAAGAAAAGAAAGAACACACCGGATTTTATACTGGTTCAGATTACTCCTACGTCCAATCCCCCGCAACGCTGGATTGTAGAGAGTTTTATTGTTATTAATATCAAAGTACAATACCCTTGATTTCCCAGCTACAAGGTTAACATCGATTCCACCACCCTTGATTTCATGGCTATAAGGTTAACACCGCTCCCTTTTCTTAATTTCAGGGCTACAAGGAACACACCCTTTTCCAAACAATTCCCAAATGATTACAACAGCCCTAGTACTCTTCAATAGCACTTCCAAATTGATAGTAGTAGATAAAGATTGAGAGGAGAAGAAGTTTGATATAATTTGAGTAGTAATCGACAAAGTATAAGTGTAGAAATCAAGAAAATGATGTATATTAATTGTGGTATGTAAAGGGGTGAAGATGAAGAAGAAAGAATGATTAAAAATCAAAATCAACCCCTTTTTATAGTATCCCAAAGGTTGCAATGTTTCTGAACCGTTTCGAACATGAAAAGACACTTCCTTTGGAAAAAAAAATGACAGTTATATGTTGACATATGCAAAAATGTATGTCGACATATACACTATATTTTTGAGTTTTAAATCATTTTTAAAGTATTTAAATCAATATATTTATTCTGGAAATTCCTGAAACAAAACTAGTTGTTAAAACATTATTTTTCAAGCATAAAAACATAAGAATATGTTATTTAGACATATGATTAAAAACTTTATATATAAAGTGATATAAAAACTATATAATAACATATATATATATATATATATATATATATATATAGGAATTTATAAAGAGATGTTTATAAACTATATAAACAAAAAGGGTTTATGAAAACCTAGAAAATAAGAATATTTGAAATTATAATCAAATATAGACTTTGTAATATATATATATATATATATATATATATATGATTTAATAAAACTATAAAAATAAGAATACTTATAAATTAGGAAATATATATGGAAGAATAAATCTAAAAACATATCTGAGGTTAATAAAATAATTAGATCTAAAAGAGTATATTCATTAAGACCCATATGTAGATTGAAGAAATCAGAAAAATCTATAATTGTGAATCAAGAATACTTAAATATAAAATCATTACAGAACAAATCCAAATGTCCATGAATTAAGAATTCTCAAATAGAAAATAATTACAAAACAAATCCAGAGCTTCATGAATCAAGAATTATCAAATAAAAATTAATTACAAAACAAATCCATAAATGTAGATCTAGAAAATTTCAAGCTTAGACATGAAAAATAAAATAGGTCTAACAAGTTTTTTTTGCTGAAAAGGTGTTGTAAAAATAAAGAGAAATGAGAGGCCATTAGAGAAAGAATGAGGAGAAATTTTATTTACATTGGATCCGATAACAAACGTTACAGTGAAGATTTATTTATGGACATGTAAACGAAGATAAAATATACCATAATATTTTTGTAATATTCGCATATTCACCTTATAAATTTACATTTTTAATAATAATTACAATATCTTTGGTGTCACACTTTTTTGGTGTAAACCTGAGCTACCAAAAAAGCTTACATATATTATAAACTCGTCATTACTAAAATATCGGATCTCAGAAATAAATTTCATTTACTAATTCAACATATCAATCTAAAAATATTATCAATCCAGAAATATTATCAGATCATAATATAACTTAAAAATAGAATCTTACACATGAAATCATTTTATAAATTCAAAATATTTATCTATAAATATTAACAAGTTTTAACATCATTTAAAAATAGGATCTAACAAATAATCTTTGTATATAAATTTCTTTTTCATTAAGTAATAATAGAAGTCAAGAGACACACTTAAAAATCATAAGATATTGCAACATAAGTTTTTTTTTAAACACATGATTTTAACACCAAAATATACATCTTTAATAATAGTTTGTACAACTCTGATGTCACATTTTTTTGGTGTAAACATGAACTACCAAAAATGCTCTTATATATATCATAAACTTATTAATACTTAAACATAGGATCTTAGAAATAAAATTCACTTACTAATTCAATGTGTCGATCTAAAAATATTATTATATCATAATATCGCTTAAAATTAGGATTTTACACATAAAATTTATTTATGAATTCAAAACATCAATCTATGAATATTAACAAGTCTTAGTATCGCTTAAAAATATGATCTAACAAATAATCTTTATATACAAATTCATTTTTCATTAACGAAACGGGATTTTTAGGCATAAGGACAAAGTCAACCAAAAATTTATCCATAAGGACAAGAGGCTAAAATTTTAGCCTCAAGAACAATTTTTAGTATAAAGGGAGGAATTCAAGGCCCCACTATAATTTCATACTTTACACTAAACTCTGTCCTCATTTTTTTTTTTTTGTCTTTTGTCCTTTTGGCTAAATTTTTTGTTCATTTCGTCCTTCACATTGTTTTCCTGTAACTAACGAATAATAGAAATGACGATTCACATTTAAAAATAATAGGATATTGCAACATGAAATTTTATTTTATTTTGAAAAAACACATGATTTTAGCATTAAAATGTACATGTAAATAATTTTATTTTGAATGCATTAAACATATAAGATTTGTAAGAAAAACTCAGGCGTAAAGTGAATGTCGTAACGCTTATAAATTATAACAAAATTAACTTCAAATTCATACCAGAACAAAAGAAATAACCGATCGAGTTGCAGAAAGGGAAGCAGCTGGAAGAGATAAAGATGTAACAAAATCTGGTCGAAATTTTCAGAAAATTTTATTGATCAAGTTAACCGATTGAACCGAACAAGATGTTGCTTACGATCTATACGAAAACGTTAGTTATATGAAGTTAAAATCTGGAAATTTTCAAGATTTCATGTAACTTTGAACTACAATTTCTCATAAGAAAATTTGGAAGCTACTGAGTAGGAAAACAAAATTAGGTACATTGAAGGATAAAACTGTAAATACGGATATGGAAAATAAAATTAGGGACAAAGAACATAATTAAAATTAAGAGGGATATATTTTACAAGATAATTAAAAATAATAATGTGCAGTGGTAGGAGTCCACTCAACCCCGTCGACCCTGCCAAAAAAATAAAATAATAATAATAATGTGTAAAAAAAATTAGGGGATTTTAACCATAAGGACAAATTGTTTGAAAATTTTAACCAAAAGGACAAAAGAATAAAAATTTATTCAAAAGGACAAAACAAAGGAAAAAATTATTCAAAAGGACAAACAAAGGAATTTTAAAAAAAATTCTAAAAATAAGTTTTTTTTTTTTTTTTTTTTGCAGATTTTTAGGTATCAGTCTTTAGTTGCAGACACACAAAACAAATTGTAGGCTAAAAACTGATACCTTCAAGCACACAAAACTGATATCTATTTGCTGTAGAGTGCAAACCGATACCTACAGACATATAAAACTGATATATAAAATCTAAAGAAAAAAATTAAAATCTGAAATAATAATAATTAAAATTGTTCTTTGTTTTGTCCTTTTGAATAAATTTTCCTTTGTTTTGTCATTTTGAATAAATTTTTAGTCTCTTGTCCTTTTGATTAAAATTTTCAAATAATTTGTCTTTCATACTATTTTCCTGATAAAAGGCGAAAGAATAGTTCGCTCTTTGCTCAGGACGCAGCTGCGTTATACGAGAAAAGTTTCCTGGATAAGTTTCCACTTTACATGGTCAAACCCAGCCATAATAAACCAAACCCGGCTTTGGCCCAGTAAAATCAGACGGGATTCATCGCGGTAGGCATCCGCATATCAGATAGGAAACGGAATAAAATAAAATAAATAAATAAATAAAAATAAAAAAAGAACGCGTAGACAGACAGTGAAAGAGAAGCGCGGTAGAGAACTAAGAAGGAGAGCGAAGCGTGGTGGAGAAGGACAGAGAAGCGCGTGTTGATTTCACTTAGGCTTTAAGTAAGAAATCCTGATTCTAAATGCTATCTTCTATTTTCTATGCAATGATTTATTTCAGTTAGCAATTTGGGAGAAAACAGAATCGATTGATTTGATTGTGCAATTTGATCTGGGACTTCAAGTCAGAAACCCTAATTTTTAAATGCTATGTTCTATATTTTATGTGTTGACTTTTTTTCAAATAGAAATTTTAGAGAAGATAGGATCATAAACTGATTTGATTGTGGTTTTTTTATTCAATAAATTGATTTGAAATTTGCTATACATATTTGAACTCAAATTTTATGGAAGATGAGAACACGTGTTATTTGCTATAGAAAATTGACATTAGGAAAGTAGGAACAAATTTAGTTTTTCGGCAAATTCTGTTTCAACCCACCATTTTAGTTGAGGATTGTTAATGACACCACCGATTCGGTTAAGGGGTGTCATTTTGTTAAGGGGAAACCGACGTTGGAAAATTTGTTAAGGGGCAACATCAGGCAAACTTTTACGGGACAAAAATAACCCTGTAAAAACGGTAAGAGTATACCGTTTTTATTTAATAAAAACGGTTTCATTAGACCATTTTTTCTATTTCTATAAGAAACTTTAACAAACAACGAAAACGGTAAGAGTATACCGTTTTCAGTTTAAGGGTATTTTGGTCTTATTATTTCGTATTGTTAAGGGGTGTCTAGCCTGTAGCGTTCGCCCCTTAACAAAAATTAAAAAAGCCACTTTCGTGACACCCCTTAACCAAAAAAGGGGTGTCATTAACAATCCCCTTTTAGTTAGTAGCCCCCAAATCATGAAATAATCGGTAAACCCACAAATTTAGTTAGTAGCCCCCCGTTTTTTTTTTAAAAACCAAAAATACCCTTACATGTAGGGGGACTACGTGGTTTTTCACTGTACCTCGTAGTTGCCCTACGTGGTTCAACAAAGTATCACGTAGATGATCTTCGTGGTTTATTCATGGATCACGTAGACATACTACGAGGTACACCAAAAAACCACATAGTGCAACTACGAAGTGTTCAAAAACTGGGAAAAAAATATAACAGAAAAAAGGCAGTTTGGTCATCGTATTTTTTTGATAAAATGGAGGGCTACTAACTAATTTTGTGGGTTGAAATAGAATTTACCTAGTTTTTCTCTACTTCATTAAAAAAAAAATATTTTTTTTCTTTTCAGTTAGAAATTTTGGAGTAGATAGAATAAACTGATTTGATTGTGGTTTATTTTTTTTTTTCAATAAATTGATTTGAAATATGCTATACATATTTGTACGCAAATTTTATAGAAGACGGGAACATATGCTATTTGCTATAGAAAATTAATTGTAGGAAAGTAGGAGTTTTTTTTGATTTTTCTCTACTTCATTAAAAAAAAAAAAATCCAGTTAGAAATTTCGGAGAAGATAGAATAAACTGATTGGATTGTGGTTTTTCTTTTTGTTCAATAATTTGATTTGAAATTTTCTATACATATTTGTACCCAAATTTTATTATATATACACACACAGACACCCCACCGTAATTGTGCTACCGAAATAAAAGCAATAGACTAGTTATAATTTACATGTTATTGAATACATCGTCTCTTTGGGTTTTGATTATCAAATTATTTTAGATATCACAATGCTTATATGAAAACAACCATCCACAAGTTCTAATAGGAAAAAACAAAAAAGAAATGAAGAAGTAGCTGGATCATTAAGAGGGTCTCTTTATAAATATTTTTTCAAAAAGACAAATTTGGTTGGTAATTCGAGACAATCTTGTGATTTTGATTTGATGATATAGAAGAAAATGAGATTGTGGTAGATGAACAAATTAATAATACGGAAGAAAATGTGCATGGTACCGAAGTTTCACCGCAACAAATAGTAAATGAGATCGATATCCCGTGTTTAGATCATTTGAAAGAAGCAGAAGTGATGATTTCGGAACAAATTTTGAATGTATGATCCAACAGCTTGGGATAGTATTGATACAAATACGAGAGATCTCCTCGTTGAGAAGAGTCCTATTAGAGAATTCAATTTAACATACCCTCAAGATGAAAATTTTAGACATTTCTCTTCAAGTTATTATAAAAGAAAAATGAATAATGGAGAATATCATGATAGAATATGGCTTGTTTATTCTATTATAACAATGTTATTTTCATTTGTCTTATTTGTATGTTCCAATGTTGGTTCGTAGTAATATTGAGTTTTTGAAAAATAATTAAGGTTGCTTGCAAATATGAATCTCGTTCAATATCATTGTGTACATTTTACAATATGGGGCATCATTTAATAAATCGCATTGGGCACTCTAAACCTCAGAACCGGCTCTGATAAAATCGATTCAACCCAACTTGAACCAAACCTAATGTCGGTTGGGTACGGTTCAAACTATGTTTAACCCGCAACTAAGGTTTGGGTTCCGGACGCCAATGGTTCATGTATAAATTCCGTTCATACATACGCGGGCGCAACTGTAAAGCAATGCTTGGTGTCAATCATCTTCCTCCACTTAGTGTTTATAATAATAAAAAAATCCAGATATCGGAAGAGGCAAAAATATCTGAAAATAAAAGTGAAAATAAATCAACTTTCCTCTGAATCCTAGATTCTTCAATTCAGATTAGCTGCGGCCGCAGATGCTTGTTCTTCTTATTCTTCCTTTTTTTCTTATTTTTTATTATCGCTGAATCGATATCGTGATGCTAGACAAAATCGTTTTGGAACGCTCAATCTCGCGATTTTGTACTCACTGCTAGTTAAGATTTTAGGTGGTTGAGATCTAGTATTGTGTCTCAAAAATCATGAGTCTAGCTTGCTTATCAAAATACTAACTACTAAAACAGTCTATTCAATCATCGAATCAAATAACATAAACTGAAATCAAAAGCGGATAAAGAAAGTTTACCGTGATGACCTACATCACCAGTGATTAAACAGTTTCTTGTACAATAGTCAAATTAGAGGTTAAGTATCATAAATAAACGGGTAATCCTTTTAATCCAAGTAGAAATCACAATTGACACTCGACATATATTGAAAATTTATAAAGTAAGTGATATAGAGTTTTCTAATTTGATTTATATCTCTTGTTAGTTACAACGAAGGTTATAGAGATATTATTGTAGTATGGTGTTAAGGGCACCATAATTGACATGATTTGCAGTTATTAATACCAAAGTTGGTATTAGTAAGTACATATTTTGATGCCCTTAGCATAAACTATGGATGTGATGCTAAGGGCACCATGATTTTTATTTACTAATACCATTCTTATCATATCATCGTGTTTTATTTACTGAAACCATTAGTAAGTCCTAAGATATATGCACCATACAAACGAAGAAGTTTGATTCAAAATAAAGCTCTCAGTGCTCCCAACTGTACTTCTTTTCAATGTGATACAATTTGGCACATATTTGAATTTCAAAAATTCAACAATCCACCTCGAATTATATATATAATATCTATTTAAATATAAATCTTTTGCATTTATCAACAAGGAATTGGAAATTGTTGGATTTTCATGGCTCTAAGTGGACGATACAAAAGGTTGACCAAGTTCAAGTAATGTTCAAACTTGTTTCTACAAGGTGATGTCGTCATCATACTAGAAGGGTTTTCCTTGGTATGAATTTTTGCAACTAGATCTTATTTTGTTTCTTCTTCCACGTAGGAAAGAACCATCTAACATTTTTATGCTTCGAACATAAGCAACAATAACTTTAAATCGAAATAAGATATTGTTTGTTTGAAATAACTTCACTATCTTCAATATCACTGATGAATCATCTAATAGCTACAAATAGAATCCCTATTTGATCACTTTCGTCATAGATATTAAGTCGACTTCGGTTGTTGATGAAGCTACTATAGACTACAATTTTGAATGTTAAGAAATCAAATACTATTTGCTGAATATGGTTTGTTGTATTCTTGTGGTTATGTGATTGAATTTTGATTAGTCATGTGTTGCAAGATTTCATGAAAGAGAGATGTGTGTGTATGATTGGTAGTACGTAGCAATAGAAATCATTTTTGTTACAACAGAAGTTGTCGTGACCATGTGTGCATTCATGTGATGTTGGTAGCAACAGAAATCATTTTTGTTACAACAGAAGTTGTGACCATGTGTGTGCATTCAGGTGATGTTGGAATATATAATTGATTCCTGACATCGAGGAGCGTTGGTCGGTTAACTTACTCCTTCACGCTCACAATATAGCGTGCACATAAGAAAATGTAAGGAGCGTCAGAGAATTCGATTTGGTATCCTAGCTAGTTGTCGTATTATATATTTAGGCATTAATGGTGGGTTCTTTTGAAAAGTGTTGGGCTAAACTTGATAATAATCATGCAATTACCGGATTTGATGGAAGGAGATATTTTCGTGTTTGAAAGACGAAGATAGAGACAATATTGTAAAAAAGGGAAGATTTTTAAGATAATTTCTGATATTAACAAACTAAAAGACCTAAAAATAGTTTTAGGGATGGAAGAGTTGCTCCTTACCATTATCCAATTAAGCTTATCAAATGAATTTCTTAGGAAGTTCTTTTGTGACAAGTAGGCGAAGGAACTATGAAAGATGTTATCGGATGCCTATTAGGGTAGGTCTCTCATTAAGTGTTAATTCATTTTTTAGCCAAAGTAGATTTCTACTGGGGTTAAAAAATTAATGTGGGACATAATGATTACCATACTTAAATACTTAAAAGAGGCAGAAAAGCAACTGTGAAATAGAAAATGGAGCTAAAGTGACAAATTGTTTTCTCCACTCTTCCCGCCTTTCGAACATCTTGCACCTCTTATGTTACAACTCGTAATCAAGTGGTTTTTCTAGAGTTTGACGAACAATTCCAAAGACTGAAGAGAAAATGTTGAAGAAAACATGATAACTCAAGTGATTCAAGAAGATCACTAGAATCAACTCAATGTCAAAGGAAAAAATCTTGAAACAACTCAAAACGAAAATTTAAAGTAAAAAATGATTTGATTTAAGATTTCACAAGCAAAATAATCCGGCATCTAGTCATTTAACTCAGTACTGAGTAATTATATTGACCCGTGGCTCTCTAGTTTCACTTGTGCAACTTTGAACCACCTTCTAGACTTCAGCATAGGCGAGCTTCTGACCCCATACCTTATTTCTCTATAAATACTAGTAAAGACAATAGGATTAGTTTAGGGTTTAAATTCGGTAGTTCCATCATTGTTTTGGTCCTTCCTTGAAATCTACTTGTCTAGGGTTGGGACGAGGCTTAGCTGGTCCGCCTTAGTCCGACCTGCGTTATTCGGATATCATGAAATGCCTTATTACTGCAACATTAATTTGTTTTTTTTTTTATATAAGTGACTATGACATGAGTATTATAATATTCCAATCAGTAAGCATTAATTTTTTCGTTGTATTGAGTTGAATCACTGATAGCTATGCAATAACAGATGCACAAATTCTCAATTATTATTGTACACATTATTTTTATTATCTTGCTTTACTATTATAAACACATTTTTTATTATATCTTTTAGTAATAAAAAAGCACAAGTAAATAAATATGTTTATTAGCACACAATTTTGAATCAATACGTAGAGCTTCATCGGTTCTTGGGACGGGTTGGTTGTACCCTAATTCATATGGGTTCCAAGATTGAAGCAGAATTCTAGATCCGCATCGGGTTTATAGAGTGGTCTAGAGCGTAAAAACCACCTCATTGTCATATTTAAATACAATGTTTTAAATCTCGATTGAAGTCTGAAGCGAAATGAAACAGAAGATATCGGTTGATATCTCGTTTTTAATATATCAGACGATATTTAGTTCAAAATGATATTTCAAGATATCAACCAATTTTATTTTTTTGAAAAAAAAATAAAGCCCATCTGATTCTCAGCTCTTCAGCAGTTGTCATAGACCTTTGTTTTTTTTATCTAATTCTTCTCCTTAAAAGATCGACCTCACTCATCAAATAATCAAATTTCCTCATAGAAAAAATGGAACTTCGTTTTCCCAAAAAAATCGAACTTCACTTTCAACTCTTGATGGCATGCAGTTGCTTTCGACTCTCGACAGCTTGCTCTCACTTCCGACAAAGCAGCTTCGTGCTTTACTCTATGCAAGTATATTAGTTAGGGATTTTTCTATTTCAATGAAATTTTGTTTGTTATGAGGTTATGTTTTATTTGTAGTAAAGTTTGGTTTGTTATCATTTTTAAAGTTCATTTTTTTTTAATAAGTGGATTTTATTAAACTCTTTGTATGGACCAAAAATTACTTTTGTTGTGCACATATGTAGCCTCTTGCCTTATGCTTAGTTAAGTACATTTATAGTTTTTTACTAATCATATAAGATTATGAAATGGAAATCCTCTGATTTTAACATTTTTATGGCGGACTTGTTTAAAGTGACTTATAAATTGGACATCATGCTTTTTATGCAGTTTATTTAATAATTCATCAAATATTAAATAAATTGGCTTGAAATGTTTTCATTAACAATTATGTTGATGTGTTATTGTTTCACTGACAAATCAAGTTAGTTTTAATTTTATATATTTTAGTAAATGTAAATATTATTATGCGATTAAATTAATTTTTTAACATAAAATATTCTTCAATATGGTCTCGAGATGAACTTTAAGCTCCGAGATGTAAGTCAAATATCGACACCCGAGATGCGCTCGTCTTGCCCGAGATCTCCTCCGATACGATACCGAGTCAATAAAATCTCCAAGATGAAGCATGATCAATATCCGAGATTTAAAATCTTGCCTAAATATCAACCTATTTATAATTAAAGAGAGATCAGGTCTCCACTGTGTTCTTCAACTTGGAAATCTGCTGCTGCTTCATTTGTACTCTTTTACATAAACACTCTTAAACTCTATTATATGTCCGTACTCTCTTCCGTTAACATTCTTAAACTCTATTATAAATCCGTGACCACTAGATTCCGGTCAGATCTAAGATAGCTGATCTTAATCCGAGGATAAAACAACTAATAAAATAGGTTGAAGTGAATGTAGGTTGGAGATTACGTCAAGCGACTATGAAAATTCTTGTGTAGTCTTTTTTTCTACTTTGATTGTATTATAACAAGTGTTGTGCTTTCACCTGATTTTTGGGTGTTGATCATTTGAGTTGACATGCATATCGTTTCCAGCAGCAACTAGATTCCTTCAACATGAAGTATAATATTGACCTCATTGAACATTTGATGCTCACTTTAATTATAAATTTGAAAACAATGTGGGTTGAGATTACCGAAGTAACTGGAAGTCCCTAAGCAGTTATTATGCTTATTAAGGAGTACACTATTTGTGAACAGTGAATTTTATGATGTACGACTGAAATAAGATTAACCTGTCCGATGTGATTCACGCTGAAGCGTTAAAAGATAAATTGATTAGTACTTATTTAGTTAGTGAATTGAAAGGCTTATACAATCGCAGAGGGAGAAAAAAGAAGTTTAGGCTTGGTGGTGGATCGAAAAGCACAATTAGGCCTCAATCTAGGTGACTCTATAGTAGGAAATGTTGATATTATTACAAGAAGGTGAACTTTTGCTAAATGCCTAAAGCTAAAAGGAAAGAATAAAAAGCCCAAAGACAGACTTCGTATCTGCTGCACATACATCAAAGGAAAATAATTACACCAATACTTTAGTGTTTGTATTTTTTTTGGTATGAGCAAGTTATGATCTATTTATTTTGGCACATCTTACTACATGATTCATAATAAGAATTGTTTTTTTCCTCATTATTGTCAGGTTAATGGAAAAGTGGGTCTAATGGGTAATGATGTTTCATGTCATATGGTGGGTTTGAAAGTGTGAAAATTAGGACCTTCAATGGTGGTGTTAAAATTATTCCCGATGTTAGGAGTTCCCTTAATTTGGAGACGATCATTTCAGTGGAGCCTTGAGTATGTATGGAATGAAGATCGTAGTTGAATAGAGATTTAAGGCAACAAATATTTATATTATTCTTACGAGGAGTATGAGGGTAGGAATCTTTGTTTATTGAAGGAAGGTACAATTACTAGCTCTGTTTATTTAAAGGCCTTGTGTGTCATTTGGACATGAAAGATATAGGAGAATGCAATCTAGAGGAGTTGATAAAGGGGTTTTAATTGATGGTGTTAATTATTTAAAATATGATTTTTGTGAATGTTATGTTTTTAGAAAGTTGGCAAATATTTTATTTTGTACCAGAGAACACAAGTTCAAGGCTTTATTACATTATGTTCGTACAAATGTTTGGAGATCCTCTTGCTAATTTTTGGATGGTTTCATGTACTTCATTTCCTTTATTGATGATTTTTTCTCACCAGGTATGAATTTTCTCTATATAGTCTAATAATGAAACCTTTAACTGGTTTAAATAGAGAAATCTAATATTGATAATCAGTCATGAAAAATATCAGAGGTTCTTTTAGATGGTGACTGTGAACTCATCACAATAGTTCGTTGATGTTTGTGAGTTCGAGAGAATAAAGGCATCGCATCCCACTATGTGTTCCCCAATTCATTGGGGTTGCCAAAAAGATGAATCAGACACTATTAGAAAGGGGCCGTTTGAAATTGGCTGTAGAATGAAGGAATTTTACGCAGAGACTTTATCTATCGTGGCATGCATCATCAGCATGTACGTTTCTCTATTATTGATCAGAAAATTTTAGTCGTATCAAAATAAGAGCTTATAGATTTTTTGGTTTCTTGGAGTCTTAAAGATATTTAGCTTATGTACATGAGCAAATTATAGCTAAAATCTAGAGCTTGTAAGTGTATCTTCTAAGTTATATGAAATGAGTGATGGGGTATAGAATGTAGTGTCTTACCAAAAATATTGTTTCCAGGAGGCACGTGACTTCTAATCGAAGCGTTATTTTAAGGTGGAGTCTTCATTTGAAGACAGTTTAGGATAATTTTTAAATACTAAACACCATATGCTTTCCATAGACGTGCCGAGGACACCAGCGTTAATGGGAATAAAACATAACATAATACAGAGGATCAAAACTCAAGATGATGTTTTATCACAATTATACCATTTAGAAAGAGGAAGTCTAAATGGCTTGATGGTTTGTTGAATGAGCATGAATAATATCAATGTTGACGATGCTTTGACTATGATTCATGATGAATCCAGAGACTAGAGATATTATTGTTTCGTTGGTAGTTCCAGTTGATTACTTACTATGGACGAGGAGATCACATTTTTGGTGAAGAATCATACTTAAGAGTTGGTGTCTCTTCTTTTTTGGTAAAAAAAAAGCAATTGGATGTGAGTGAATATATAAAATGTAAGATGGCAATAGTGATTGTTGAAATACAAGACAATGTTAGTAGGTAATAGGTATGTTCAGAAGAAGGATGCTGAGTATCATGACATTTTTTTTCTCCAATCGTCAAACATACTTCTATTTGGATTTTATTGGCATTAGTTGGTCATTTTGATATGTGGCTTGAGCAATTATACGTCAAAATGACTTTCTTGCATGGTAATATATAGGAGGATATATAATTGCAAACCAAAGTTTCATTGATAGTAACACGTATTGTCTTATTTTGAATTTAAAAAAAAAAATCTCTTTATGAGCCAACAACCTCTAGCTCAAGTGAATATGGTATGCTGTTTTAGATAAAGATTCTAAAGGTTATGGATTCGAGCGCATAGACATCAAAATTAGTGTTTTGTTTAGGTGGTAGTACCCTCCTTATTTTTTTCTAAAATATCTTTATGGACTAAAACAGTCCACTAGACAGTTGTATGAGAAATTTGATGTTTCAGAAGAATATTTTAGAAACCAAAGTATCAATGTCTTTATTTCAGGTTAAACGGGCATGATATATTCTAATGTGCGTGGATGAGATTTGATTGTTGCTTAGAATAATGATAAGATATCATAATTGAGGCGGAGCTCGACAAAGAATTTGATATAAAGGATTTTAGAAAGACTTGTCTCAGGCTTACTCAAACTCAACATGTCGAGAAAAGCTTAATCTCGATTTGGTAAGAACGCCAAGTCAGTAGACAATCCATTAAGCTCCCAATCCTGGTTTACTACGGATATATCTTTTGTCTCGAAAGAAAATAATAAATGTAGGGCTACTATATATTGCGCTGGAGTAATTGATAGCCTTATGCATGCAATGATTTGTATAATGCTAGATTTGACTTATGCAATGAGTGTTGTTAGACAATAATTGTATAACCCATGCAAGGAACACTACCAAATGGTGCATTTGGATACTTAGGTATTTGCATGGTGCTTAGGTTTTGGTGTATTATTATATGCATGGTATCAAACGAGTCATGTAGGGTTGTATGAGGATTAAGCAAAATTGATCCTTACCCATTTATCATCCCTTTATTTTGATCAATTTATTGCGAAGGTTTATTTGACCCAACCCACTTATTAAGCGAGTTACGTCTTTGACCCATCTAAATGTACTTTGTTATTTTCTAATTACAACCGTTAATCTTGGAGAATTACAATATTTGTTCAAAAGATGAAGTGTTTGAGTGTTTCATATTGTCCGCAATTTAGGTGGGAGCTTATCGGTCGAAACCTCATCCGATCCGAGGCAGTATGAAGAAATCGTTGTAATTTGATTTTTTTTTTAAAAAATATAGTGATTTCGTGTGTAGGCGGGATTCAAATATGAGAACGTTGCTTGTTATATTTTAAACACAAGCGTTAGTAACCTTGGAGAGCTACATAGCTCGTTCACAAGATGAAGTATCTGAGTGTTCCATACTTTATGTAATTTAGGTGGGAGTTCATCGATCGAGGTCTTATCTTAGAAAACTACAACGTTCGTTCACATGACGAAGTATCCGAGTATTCCATATTGTTCCTAATGTAGGTAGTAGTTCATCGGTCGAAGCCCTGGTCGATTTCGAGACAGTATGAAGTTATTGTAGACCAAACAAAAAAATAGTGGATTTGTGTGTAGGTGAAGTTCAAATATGAGAATATGACATGTTATTTTCTAAGTACAGCCTTTAGTCACATTGAAGAACTACAACGTTTGTTTGCAAGACAAAATATCTGAGTGTTGCACATTATTCGTAATTTACATGGGAGTTTATCGGTCAAAGTCTCGTCCGGTTCCAAGACAGCATGGAATATGTTAATGCAATTTAAATATATAAAAAATAACGATTTTGTATGTAGGTAGAGTTAAATGGGTAAATCGATTACTCAAGTATAACTCTTTTGAAAATGGATCAAATCCTTTTATAACTCGTTTAATAAAAATTTATAAATGAGGTTGGGTAAATGGATAGAGTCATATTTCGATAGGTCTAACTGTAATTTTGATTATATAGGTAGGGACATGGAAAATCAGTTAGGCTATGTTTTCTCTAGGGATAGGCCCAATTTCTTTAAGGCCAAAGCGGTAATATGTGGTAGCTTCGTCGATTATTGAAACCAAATTGATATTGATTGTGAACGCTATTATAGAATGATTGTATTTGTTGCAACTATCAGATGATGTACCGGTGTTGCAGAAGAAAATGTAGTTGTTTTTGAATAGTCATGTCATCTAACTTTTTTGAAATCAAACCTATACACGCTCACATACAAATTACATTGATGTTGGAATTTTTTCTTCTTCTTCTTATGTTGGAGGTGGAAAGAACTAAACTGAGGTTGCATCAAGAACAACCCTTACAATATAATGAGTCAACGACCAATCGGTTTGAATGTTGTTCAGACTTGATCAGCTTAGTATCATACGCTTAGTATCCTACACTTGGCATCATGGAGCGTAAACCTAACAACTTCCAGCTCATTGTTGTGAAAGGTGGGTTTATTCAAATTGAGGTGTATTCTTGAATTGTGTAATTTAAATTGCATATAAGGTCAAAAATGCACAGTTGAGTGGACCATGAGCTTTATTTCAGGTTGGTCTTCTTTCTGTGTATGGTGCATATTTAGGGCTTATCCAATGGTTTTGGTATGGAAAAGATGATTTAAAAAACATCTTTATAACTTTCATTGCGACCAAAAGATTTTTAGCTAAAATCTGAGAAAATTGGAAGCCGTAGTATATTTACATAGGGATATAGGTATTTCAATATATTACAGTACTCGTGGTAATTCCAGCTTTTCTAACAAGGCTTAAAGAGATTATTCAATCATTTGTAATAAGTGAAATGAATAAAAGAGAAATTGAGTTTTCATGAATGTAGGTCAATTTGATTGAACCACATCAAATTTTCTATTACATTTTTTTTTTTTAATTTCTGTTTCTATTGAATTCATGATATATTGATTTGATTTGTTATTTGTATAAATTTATTAAGTTGATGTTTTAATTGGCATGCGCGATTCTTGATTCCTGTGAGTAAAATATTTGCAATAGATTAGTATTGGAGCCAATGGTTGGACTGTCACTGTATGATGTGAGAGCAACCAAGACTGAACTCTTTTAACATTGAAGATGCTCGCTAAGGTGGAGCTGTAGTTGGCAGCTTGTCCCAACTGCTTGGAGATGACTCATTGCGTATGCAGTTTGAACCAACTATTAAGAGGTGTAAGCGACCTAATTCAACCGTTAAGATTTTGTGTAATTTTAAGTTGACTTAAGCAGTGTTCTCTAAGGTAGAAATCTATTATGTTTGATTCACACTCTATTCATTTTTGGCTAGTCTCAAATTGCAATATTAAAGAAAGAAAAAAAGACATGAATGTGTGTGTACGTGCACACTGTCTCGTTTATGTCACCTTAGGTCCCGTTCTAGTTCTCATTTCCAAACTTGAAAGAAACAGATATGGCAAAATGAGACGTTAGGCAGTGTTTGGTTTAGTCATTTTTGTTTTTTGTTTTGTTTTTGCACATGCAAAAATGCGCACGACACATGTATATTATGAAAAATAACCGTTTTAGTAAACAAAGTTATCATGAAAAATAGAAAATAACATTTACTAATTTTTCGTGTTTTGAGAAATAAGAGATGTAGTAGATACAATCCATCATTCCATCGTTGCTTTGTTCTCTCCATGGTTTCCTCTGTCTTCCTTTCATCTTATCCTTCGTCCCTCCACATCTTTTATATTTTGTAACTATGTTGAAAACTCAAAACACAACTTATTTTGAGCCAAACGACTTATCCTTTTTTATATTTGACACTCATCTTGGCCAATATACTAAAATCTCGAACAAAAATTGAAATACGATGTCGTAAAATGTTCTGTTTTTCTTTTCTGTTTCTTTTTTTTTTATATGGATCCGAAAGAAACTGCATTTTAATGACTTTTTAATAGCTTTCAATTTTGTATATGTGTGCACGTTTACACAGATGAGAAAAAAAAAGGTTTTTTTGTTTTCTTTCAGTTTTTATTTGCAGATGAGTAGAATTGATTAAATATCAAATTAATTGTGTTACTGGTATCCCTGGGAAAAAGATGATATTGTTATTTCATGTAACTATGCATGCGGAAAAAAGCTTATATTCAGATAACAATTATCATAAAAATATTTAAAATCCCAACTTTTTTTTACTTAAGTTACCTCGAGAAAGTTGCAAGTTGGACTTTAAATACACCCTAGATGCGTTCATTTTGTTCAAGATCCAATTGGATATGATATATTATATGTAAAATTGCCTCGAGATGCTATCAATTTATGAAATTTTAAACCTGGTACTTGTGTACACATGCTTGATTGGTTGATGGTACATAAAAACCGTGGTTCTTTTATTTATAAGTGATGTTAAAAATATGTAAATACATTGAGAAATTGTTGGGATACTTAATCATGACGCTGTCACCAGTTCGTGCAATGGTTTTCTCGTTCATACTTAATGAAGTGCGCGCACAGGCAGATGCGAGGGGTGCCGAAATATTGAACATACCCTGATACATGTGCACTGTACATCTGAATAAAAATGAGTCCTAAGTCTTTAAAGTGGTTGTTCGATCTTGTGCGCATCATACTCTATATACGCAAAACCTTCTCTGCACTGTGATTAACTCCCACCTACACTTCTGATATTCTTTATGTGAACAAAATTTGTTTATTCATTGTGAATGCTTTATCTCTATATTATGTATGTTTTTAGAGTGTTTTGTTGTCTAAAGGAACATTCTTAAACAGGAAAGTCTATTTGAACACAATTTAAGGGCACAAAGTATGATATACAAATTGTGGACCATTGGATCTCCCTCCGAAGTCCACCTCTCATGTAAAGACAAACAAATCCAATGGTATACGACTTGTATATTAATCTTGTGTCATCAATTTGTGTTCAAATAGTACTTAGAAATATCAATTTATACTTCAATATAAACTTACAGTTTTGTAATTCGTTGAGATACCATAGGTTAAAATGGTAATTATCTTCTGCTATTATACACACGTTTCACTTATGTCCGATTGGTTCTGTATTTAGACAGCTACTGAAAACCTAAAGATGGAGGGTTGGGATCCAAACACCAAATCAACTCTGACCAAAATTCCTCTTCTATCAACTCGTGCTGGACCAAGAGATGGAGCAGCATGGACCCAAAGGTTGAAGGAGGAATACAGATCTTTAATCGCCTACACATCCATGAATAAATCGAATGACAATGACTGGTTTCGCATCTCTTCTGCTAATCCCGAGGGTACGCGCTGGACTGGTACATGCTGGTATGTGCACAATCTCAAACGTTATGATTTCGATCTACAGTTTGATATTCCGGTTACATACCCAGCCACTGCTCCTGAACTTGAGCTCCCTCAGCTTGATGGAAAGACACACAAGGTATATAATCCTCTCTGTCTTATGAGTTCATATGTTCCCAAATTGAGCGCCCTCTAGTCTCACTACGTCTGCTTTTATTTAATTTCATTATGGTAATGTGATTGAGCATACGGATATAATGAAGTTGGGCCCTGGAGCTCAACTCAGAAAAGAAAAAAAATGGTTTAATACAACCTTTTGTATCAGTTTTGATGCTGGAGAATTCTTTTTTTTTTTTAATTCTTTTATTTACCTACATGCTAAAATTAGTGCATTTACTACTTACTATTCAATAAACACACTAATTTTGGTTTGCTTAAGACGTCAAATGGACAAAAAGGCTGTGTATCGAAGTCGCCTGCAGACATTGAATTTATTGTGGTCAATGCAATATTAAATATCCCTGTTATGTTTGGTAACAGATGTATAGAGGAGGAAAGATATGCTTGACAGTTCATTTCAAGCCTTTGTGGGCGAAGAATTGCCCTAGGTTTGGGATAGCCCATGCTCTCTGCTTGGGACTTGCTCCATGGCTCGCAGCAGAAATTCCTATTCTTGTTGATTCTGGCATGATCAAGCACAAGGATGATGAACCTTTACCCGCTGCTTCAGCCTCTGCCAACCCATAACACGGCTGTTCAGTTAGCAGCCATAATGACATTGTTATATGCTACTTTATTTGGGATCTAGACCGAACCAGTCTTTTTTTTTTTTTTTTTTTTTTTTTTTTTTTTTTTTTCTTGTTTTATTTAACATTTATGTCTGAACGAGCGAAACCAATATTGTATTGGTAGATGTTTAAATGGAAAAAAAAAATCCCCAATACATGTTATACTGTTATGTGGTTGTTCCCTGAGGAGTGAATTTTATGCTTTATCTTTTTTCTAATAAGAATTGCTTTGGTGTTCTACTTACATACTTCGTGGTTTCTAAGCAATTTCTTTTGCCTGACTTGAATGATCCATATTTTCCATGAAGCAGTTAATGTTTCTTTTTCATTTTCTTATAAAAGAAAAGAATATGTATGCATGTTTGATCAGTTATGGAAAACCAATTGTCCCAGTTGATACTGTATCCATCGCAGGGGATTTGGGAGGCTAAAATGTTGAACTGGCAAGATTGCAATATTGTATCATCTTCTATTTGTAGTCTGTAGACGAGTTCGAAATTTGGGTTTGATAATACTTTGATGTGCATCTTTCCATTTGCGTCAGGCTGTACGCTTCACTCTTTTTATTTTTGTGAAGTGCGTATCGCACTGGAAAACCTTAGAGGCTGTTTGGTCTCTGCATTAATTTTTTAATATAAATTGTTGTTTCGTCTTCGTTAGATTTAATTTCTGGTTTCTTAAACTTAATTTCTGGTTTGTTGGGACTTGCTAATTATTTATTAGTTACTACTTTTTTTTTTCAGTGATGAATATTTTAGTGGATATTTATCTCAATGACGCATTTTAGAAAAAAAAAATATCTAAGGACAAACAACTTTTGTTATGTAAATCAAGGACTACTTCATGGAAAAAGTCCAAATATTTTAAACTAAGGACGTGTGTTAGTATTTCACAAATAATAAAAATTAATAAAAATTGTTGTAATATATAAAAGTGAATATGCTTTTGTGATATTTTATTTAGTCTCACATCATAGGGATAAATTTAACATCAGCTCCAAAGCCTATATATAAAGGAGGCAATGTAATAGAAATGTATATACTTGAAGTAATAAAAATAAAAATATCTCCCCTATTTTTTCTGTCCTCTCTAATGACTTCTTGTTTAACATATATTCTGTTTTACTTTATAACACGTTATCAGCACTAAACTCTAACCGATCTAATTATAGATCTTAAAACGGTAGATTATTTTTCTGACCTGATTGATTTGATTTTTCAAATCTCCATTTTTGTAAAATCTCGTCTCATTCTAGATTTAAATCTGTTGTGTTATCTTCTAGATTTTTTGTTTAGTCTTATAATTTTAGAACTCATATGGATCTACACTTTGAGATCTAGTTCTTATTTTGTTAATCATATTTCAGATCTCACTCCATTAATCATACTGTTGATCTCAAAATTATACTCAAATTATATACATCTGAAATCTCTACATGATTTAAAAATGAGATGTTGATTGTAGTGATTTATATTTTTGGATTTGACAAATTTTTGTTCTTCTCTATTCAAATAAATTCATTGAATTTAATTTGATTTTGTTACATAATTCATATTTCCGAAAGAAATGTTTTATTGTTTCTTAGAGAAACAAAAATAAATATAATACGTATCTGGAATATCGTATTAAGTTCAGATCTAATATTGATATATCACCAAAAGTGAATTATGAAAACAAATGAAAAATTACAAAGTATATTAATTCTTTGGAATCTAAAATAATATGAACCTGAGTTCATATGTTGAAGAAAAAAAATTTAAAGCCCGAAGCTTTCTTAAATGTTGTGACATGAAACGATTATACTTCCAGAAGAAGTTAAAAGAGACATACACATCATAATATGTGACAATAAAATTGGATTCAATAGAAAATCTCTAAACGAGTTTCATCTAACTGACATCTTTCATGTACAGTTTATATAACCGAATATCCTGAAGATATAGTATGCATATTAATCTTTTGAAGAGATGTTTTAGAGATTTAATTTTATATAGAAAATCCAACATCCTAGAAGAGATGTTAGAATATATTTTTATTGCATTGCAATTACATAAATAAAAGATATGTTCCCTGAAAGAATATCATACACTCTAGAAGTAGTGATTTCGTTTCTCTCTTAAATCTTATTTTTATTTAATGCACCTAATTTTATTACTGTATTTAAGGTTTGATATATATTTTTGTATATTGATATGACATTTCAATAGTTTGTATACATTTATCTCTGGAGGAAATAAGTTCATCCCAGAAGCGGTGATAACAAAATATCTTTAGAGGATATTTGTATATTTGGAAATGGTAAAATATCTCTAAAAGAGATCTGTTTATTTGAAAATAATAAAATATCTCCAGAAGAGATTTCTACAATTAAAGGCGATAAAATATTTGTAGAAAAAAATTCATAAAATTTCCCTAAATGGTGTTTATGGAATATCCCAGAAGCGATATTATATTCTGATATGTCTATAAATGGATTTTCATTTAAATATTTTCAAATATCAAAGATGATAATGCAAATTTAATGACTAAAGAAAATATGCATCTCGAAGATCATAAGTTAAGATTTAAATATTGATCTTAATTTAGCACATCTGAAGTGTATGCAGAAGCATTTTTTGTTATAAAAATGGAAAATTTAGAACTTGCAATTTCTATAATGGTAATAGATAATTTTGATATAAAAAAAGATCTAAAAGATTTTTATATGGATTGTATAATTTGAACTTAAAACATATAATTTTTATGTTGTGAATTTTATATATAGATTTGCAAGTTTATGGAATTATTCATATTAAAGAATGTAAAATTTTGGTTCTATAATTATGCACTTTTACTCAATTCTCGATTAAACATTATGCATATATATGGTATTTTAGAAAATATGATTATTGAGAATGCGGTACAACTATAAGTTGTTTATTTCAGTTTTGTCATTGATCAATACTACAGCTAGATCCAAATTTTATTATGTTGATTTAAGTAAAATTTATTTATTTGATTCATATATTTGAACCGTATAATGGTTATTTCCGTTATTTTTATAATAAATGCATTAAATGTATCGTTATGGTAATATATATTGTATTACCATATTATTATAAATGTGTTAAAAGCATTAGTTACTATAAGTTAAATGATGTATGCTTGTATTTGAAAAAAGAATAGACATATGTATTATTATTCGATGTATTTGGCAACTAATATCTAATGTAATGGAAGAAGTTGTATAAATCAGATCTAAGATCTGAAGTTTTGGATTATGAAAAAAAGAAACTTTTTGATGAAGTTTACAAGTTTGACATCTTGACAATTAGCAAGAATGTAAAAGCTTCTAAATTAGAAGTATGTTAAAAGGTTGAGAATCAGAAGTTCGTCATAAATTAATAAACTAGATATAATATGTATGTTTATATATATGCATAGGAACTTGAAGTTCCTTAATCAATGAATTTGAAATACTTTATAATTTAAAAGCCTGAACCTTTATTGAAACTGTATGAAATAATAACATTAATAAAATTGATATTCAAAGATTTCACAATTTTCAAAATGAGTTGTATCTTGCTTATATATTTATATTTACATATTATGTTGAAGAATAAATTTTAACAACTTGAAGTTGTTTATATATTTTATTTGAACCAGAAGTTCAATACAGTGGAACCAGAAGTTCAAAACAGTTTAACAAACTTGAAATTGTTTATATATTATTTGAACCAGAAGTCCAACATGGATTAACAACTCGAAGTTCTTCATATATTTCATTTGAAGCAGAAGTTAAATACAGTTGCAAATCAGATATTTTGGATATTATGAAACGATCTTTAAGATTCACGTTGACATTGTTTGATAAGAAAAAATTAATGATTAAAACATTATAAATTAACAATTTGTTCTAAAATCAATAACTTGAATGAGAGAGAATATGCAAATCAATTACATATGTAATACGTGGACGCACGTATATACACATATATGCAAATATTTAATTAACAACCTGAAGTTGTCATGAGCTCATATTATAAACTATGCATATATTATTTTATATTTTAGAAAGTCGATTGACATCAATATTGAATGAGCTGAAGTCATGTGCATATTCAAATGATAGAAAAATCCTCCAGGTCATTAGATCATTTAAAGGGAATAAGCAATACAATATGAATGCATCTTATCAACTAATAAGAGCATTATTCTCCTACAATTGAAATACATCTAATGTATTTGCTAGCTATAATGCTATAATGAATCAAAAATGAATCCAAAGTGGTTTATTATTTAAAGTGACAATGTTTGTCAATATTGAGGGAAAGGATAAAGGAATGATCGATGTTAAATATTTGCTAACATATAGAATTATGCATAGTATTAAGTAACTTGCATAAATTATCAATTATGTCTCTAATAGACTTTCTCCAATATACATTTGAATCCCCAAAAGATCAAAAGGTGTAAATTACAGCTGAAAATGTGGTATAAAAGTCAGTTCAAAATATCTTTGGAGTAAGTCATAAAGATGCGAAATAAAGGAGGTGAGTGTTCCTAAAGAAACATTTAAAGGTGCTTTGAAAGAAACTCATGACATAATTGTCAAAATAACCCCAGAAGTGGTTTAGGTACCTAAAGCATGATAAGTTTTGAGATCTCAATAAATTAAGTATAGAACTGACAAAAAATAATCATCGATGATAAATTAATAAATAATAAAGCGTTTATATTTATAAATGGATTAAAAATCCCATATTAGAGAGAAACATGATTGACCATCATGAAATTCTCCTAAATAAGATATATGGACATGTAGTCCATAAGATATGAACTTGTAGTTCATAAGATAAAAATAGAAATATATATAATGACAAAAGCACACGGAAGTTACTGAAGCACCATAGTGTGATGACCCCAAACTTCCACGATATGAAAGTAAGGAATAATCATTTGGAATACAATATAAATACAATAATACATATCACAGATACAAAATAGCAGAGGAAATTCATAGAGTAACAACATCACAGCAACGGAAATATAATGTCGTCAATCACAGAAAATCCACAGTCACAGAATTCTACATTATTACATCAAATTCGCAGAAAAGAAATAAGTTCCAACTCCAACTTAAACAACGTGGAATAAACCCAGTTTAATGTCTGAAATAAAAAGAAAGAGAAAAATGCAAAAGCAGCGAATGATAAGTCTTCCAACTCCTAGTCATCACCTCTCCACAAGCAAATCCAAGAGAAATAATAAGCAACTCCAAAGGGAAGGCTCCAAGCGAAAAATAACCTGTTTACTTGGCTGCCCATGTAGAAAGGAGGGCACCCGAGTTTGCAAAAAGGTGGAAACAAACAACGGGTCAGTCGTGGGACTGGTGTGAGAATTCTTATCGAATTAATTACTATTAATAGGGCAAATCCAAAGACCACGCCGCTAATGCGGAACGGGTTTACTCTAATGGATTGCCGTGCATAAAAGTGTCAGAATAAATGATAAGTAAATCGTACAACAACGCTATGCTTTTTAGAAAAATGGAATCACCATAAGACCCAGGTCCCATCACACAATGCAACACACACCAGAGGATAGGGTTTTACCTTATAGTGATTAAACATGATAAATACGGCAGATACGAGTTTAATATTATTATTAATATATTAAAACATTTCAAAGTAAATGTAGAAATCCTAGGAAGAATAGTATCCCATACTACTATGCCTCCATACTAGTAATACAATCAAATTCGTAGGGTCGTATTTGGATTTTGGTTTCCATCATGAGTCAAGGCTAGGGAGGAGCTCCTACCGATTCGAGACACTCTAGCTAATGTCTCAGGATCCCCCGCAGTGAACCCTTGGAAAGCTGCAGGGCCGGTCCGCCATACGAGTTGCGGATTAGTTATTCCTGAACACACGTTTCCCAGTCCTATAGGACCTATCATCTGAAGCGCCTCATTCCATCATCCACATAAGTAAAATGTTGGGCCGTGTTAAAATTCAATCACCACTTCTAGCTAGAAAGAAACGTGTTGCTCTCCCTGCGTTCCCTTCTCCCATTTTAGACTCCGCCGGTGTGTGAGGCTCGCGAAGTCACGTTGTACACAAAGCTATGCCTAAACAGGCTATGCTTTGATCGTCCCACAAGACCTGCTTTTCAACAAAACCTTGATCATATGCATTTTAGCATGCCACATCATCACCCCATACCGTACTACCAACCCTTTGTCGAAATATATGAACGAGTGTTAAACAAGAGAATAAATTCCCCGCCACCAAACATCCATACCTTCGACAAAAGATCAATAACGTGATATTTGATAGAGTATGATGTCAGACACACAATCCATTTAATAGCTTATGCTCTGGGTCTGAACGAAAGCCAAACCCGTGAAATCAACACATACGTTTGGGCAATGACCATGACCTTTGAATTGGGAGCAAGTCAAGTCAAGGCCTCAATCGTTGTCCATTCGAGGGAAGATTTACGGTCTTCATTCACCATCTTTATACTTCAAGTAACGTCGTTTGATTATTTAGAATGAGAGAACTCGGTCTTTCCAAATAATCCTCGTATATATATATTTTGAAATCCTTCTTATACATTAATAATTATTATTAACGATTCATTCCCATATTAATTATTTAAAATGATTAAATTTTAATATAACGACGCCTTAAGTCCATAGGCGACTATGGCGCTGCATTTCAACAATTTTGATTTTCACATTTCTCAGAATCTAACCGTTGGATCCTACTGTAATATATATCGTTGGAAAGATTTTTCCAAGACGGTCCTAACGGTTTCAGTTTCAAGAAAATCCGACGGTCGGATCTTCTTGTATAGTCGTTTAAAAGTACGATTTCAAAACGCGAATTACCACACCCTATTCGTTTAATTTTAATTATATTTATATATATATATATATATATAATCATTGAATTGCAATAACATCGTTTGATTAAAACAACGCCCTACACAACTACCGACACTCACCAAATTTTTAATTCATTTTAAAAAAATGAAAATAATATCACCGCATCCTAAATTCATTTCTTTCTTACATTGAAAATGTAAATTTTGATACACTCAAAATCTTTAAATTACATATAAAAATATAATTTCTAATGACAATGCAAACTCTACTCTTAATTCACATTGTGAAAACATGATTTGTAATTACAATGCAAACACTACATCTAATTTACATTGTAAAAATATCATTTTTAATTACAATGCAAACACTATATCTAATTCACATTGTAAAAATATAAATTTTAATTACAATGCAAACACTACATCTAATTTACATTGTAAAAATATGGTTTGTAATTACAGTGCAAACACTACATCGAATTTACGTTGTAAAAATATCATTTTTAATTACAATGCAAACACTACATCTAATTCACATTGTAAAAATATAAATTTTAATTACAATGCAAACACTACATCTAATTTACATTGTAAAAATATCATTTTTAATTACAATGCAAACACTACATCTAATTCACATTGTAATTACAAAGAAAAACGTAACTTTTAACATACAATATCATTTCACTTTATAATTTACATATAAAAATGTAAATTTTGACAAACGATGAAATTCACCTTTTAATTACAAAGAAAAATGTAATTTTTAACATTCAACGTTGATTCACTTTATAATTTACATATAAAAATGTAAATTTTGACATACGGTGAAATTTCTATTTTAATTACATTAAAAATAATGAAAATGTAAACTTTACATATGGTGAAATTCTTATATATTTACATTAATAAAAATGTAAACTTTACATATGGTGAAATCCCTCATTATAATCACATCTAAAAATGTTATTTTTAATTCATCGTTCAATTTCACATTAAAATAACATATAAAAATGTCATCTTGAATTCATTGTTCAATTTCACATTAAAATAACATATAAAAATGTCATCTTTAATTCATCGTTCAATTTCACATTAAAATAACACATAAAAATGTCATCTTTAATTCATCGTTCAAATTTACATTCAAACAACATATAAAAATGTCATCTTTAATTCATCGTTCAATTTCACATTAAAATAATATATAAAAATGTCATCTTTAATTCATCGTTCCATTTTAATGCATTAACATAACGGTTCAACTTCAACATCATATCATAACACAAAGTATAAGGTTCGACTTTGTGTGATAACATTCATGTGATGAATACATATAGATTTACAATTATCTATCATAGCAACATAGCAATATCATCAATCATATCTAAACAAAATAGATCTGAAAATTAACCATGGGATTACTGTGTCTCAACAAAGTAATTATTTAATTAATTAATTAATTTTGAATGAGGAAATTTCACATCTATCACTTAAAATTTCAGATCTACTATCATAACATCGCAACAATTCAGATCTGCAATTTATATTAACATCCATCGTCGATCCATTTGTTTTTGATTCCCAACTTCTCATAACGCAAGAACAACATCTAAATTAATTAAATTTATTTAAAAATAAATTCTCACCTTGATTAAAGCGAATAGAAAATCCAAAAATTCAGAAAATGGCCACACTTGATTTCAGCAATCTCTATTTGCTGTCACGGTCTCGCACAATCTGAAATTTTTCAGTTTGGGTTTCGTATGTGTTAATTATCAAAATTTGAACAAAATTAACTTTTAACAACTGCAGTAGTAACGCTTAAAAGCGTGGCAAAACTGAATTGAATTTACCTTTGTAAATCAGAAAAGTTCAAAACTTCAATTTGGAAATTCGCGAGTTGTAGTTGATGGTTTGAGGAGCGGTTTGCGGGAGGTGGAGCGGCTACGAGAGGCGCACGTGCGCCTGGCGTCTGGGGGGGTGCGGCTGCACCAGGTGGCGGCGGCAGGGGTCGAACGGCGGCCGGTTCGGGAGGCTGGGGAGGTGGCTACGGGCGACGAGGGAGTGCGGGTTTGGTATGAGATCGAAGAGCGGAGAGAGTACTTTAAAATGTTTCACTGCGTCGAGGTCTAATTCTCCATGGATTTGGAGAAAAGGAAGAGAGAAGGTTGGGAGTTGTAGGCGGCTATGGGTTTGAACGATCGGGAGAGAAAGACTACTGTAGCGTATGGTATATATACTAGTATTTAGGGTATTTCTATTTTATTTATTTATTTAATTAATTCTAGAAATTAGGGTTTCCTCGTTCGAACTCCGATTCGCGCTCAACGACTGTCGAACAATAGGTTTTGACGTCTTCTGAATGCAATGGCCCTATTGCCGAAGTCCAATTCTGAAGTTAAAAACATGTTTATATTATTTTCATATTAATTCTTTTATTTTAAATTCGAACGTACTTTCTAATTTTACCGGGGTCACATACGAAGTCAGAAAAATTCAAAAAAAAATCATTTTTGGCTTTCTTATGACGATACGATCCTAACAAAATTTATTTCATCGAATTCTGAGGCTGTTTGAAAAATGACTATTTTTCAGTCAATTAATTTGGACCAAAATTGACAAAACACAGTTTCTTTTGCCACGCTCACATACTAGCTTCAAAAATCATGAAATTTGAAACCTAGCAATAAATTTACATTCCGGACCCAACAAAAGTGGTTTCGTTGAATTCCGAGGTCGTATGCAAAATGTCAATTTTCAAGGCGATATATTTTCTATAGCGACCTTTCTGAAAATTCATTTGGCCATAACTTTTAATTCCCGCTATGAAACTTCGATTTTTCAGATTCGTTAGAAAGCTATTTATTAACAGATTTAGATATTTTTCGTTTCATCAAAATCCGGTTTATTCTGCACCCTGAGTAGTTAGTCAAAGTTCAAGTTTGTCTTTTCAAACTACCATCCTATTTCTAATTCTTTTTTTGTAATTTATTTGAATATATTTGCATTAACTTTGCTCGAAGTAAATTTCCATTCATAATTATTTGAAATAATTTATTTTAAATATTTAAACACCCCTAAAATCTCTAAAATGAAAATTTTAAATTGGCCCCAAATTCCGGGTTGTTACAGTCCCCCCGCTTAAGAACTTTTCGTCCTCGAAAAGGAAAAGGAAGAGTAGAAGGGTAGGAACCAACATAAAGAATAGAAATTAATTTAAGCGTACCTCAAAATAAAACTAATCGGGGATGTCCACTCTGCATTTGGGGTAGGCTTGTTTGATACTCTCCTCGGTTTCCCAAGTGCAGTCTCTAGGATCACCGCTCCATTGCACCTTGACTAGGTTGATACTTTTATTTCTCAGCTTCCTAGTCTCCTTGCCAATAATTTTCAGTGGTTCTCTTCTCACTGCAAGGCTTGGGGTAGACTCCAAATCTTGTTGTGCTGCTTCTTCCACAATCAGATCTGGATCATGGACATGCCTTTGAAGTTGAGATACATGGAATACATCGTGCACTCCAGGCAACAAGTCTGGCATCTGAATTCAATAAGCTAGGGTGCCAATCTTTTCAAGAATAGGGAAAGGGCCGATGAATCTAGGTGCTAATTTTCCTGTCTTTCCAAAACGGATAACACCTCGCATTGGAGCGACTTTCAGATAGACATAGTCACCCACATCAAAAGCTAGCTCTCGCCTCCTTACATCTGCATAACTTTTCTGTCTACTTTGGGCAGCCAATAGTCGTTTCTTAATAAAGTCAACTTTGTCCGAAGCTTCTCGGATAATGTCTGGACCCAACACAAGCCGATTTCCTTTTTCAACCCAACAAGCTGGCGATCTACACGGCCTACCATATAAGGCTTCAAATGGGGACATTTTCAAACTTGCTTGATAGCTATTGTTGTACGAGAATTCAACTAAATGCAAGTGATCCTCCCAAGAACCTCCAAAATCGAGTATGCAAGCTCGCAATAAATCTTCAAGAATGCGATTCACTCGCTCAGTCTGGCCGTCAGTCTGAGGGTGATACGCAGTGCTGAGATTCAACTTCGTTCCCAACTCATTTTGGAATACTTCCCAAAATTTACTAGCAAAGATAGGATCACGGTCGCTAACGATGCTACTAGGGACTCTGTGAAAAAGAAAAGATTAATATTTATTTTGCAAAAGACAATTTCCATTCAGATTATGACGAAAAGGAAAGATTTAGTTTTATTACCCATGTAGCCTGACGATTTTTTTGAAATAAATTTGCGCCAGACTTTGAGCAGTTCTAGTGGATTTGACAGGTATGAAATGAGCGGACTTGGTGAAGCGATCCACGATCACCCATATGCTTTCATTTCCTTTCCTAGTACGAGGCAGACCATCTATGAAATCCATGGAGACTTGGTCCCACATCCAATCTGGAACTTCTAATGGCTGCAAAAACCCTGCCAGCTTTTGTTGATCACTTTTTACTTGTTGGCATGTGGGGGCATCTACTCACATAAATGAATATATCCCTCTTCATAGACCTCCACCAAAATGTGCGCTTTAAGTCTTGATACATTTTTCTCACACCGGGGTGGATGCAAAGCTTTGATTTGTGACCCTCATCTAAAACTTCTCTTATGAGCTCGGGGACACCTGGAACACAAATCCGCCCGTGCAATCTGAGAACTCCCTTGTCATCTATTTGGAAGTCCGTGTTTTCACCTCCTTGAATTCTTTCAATCATTTTCCGAATAAACATCATTTTTATGAAGAGAGGCGATCTTATCAATCAAAGAAGGGGTGATGATGAGGCTTGCGACAATGACTTCCTTTCTACTAAGTGCGTCTGCCACAACATTGGCTTTCCCTGGCGTATATAAGATATCAAGATCGTAGGCCGCCAGAAATTCTAGCCATCGTTGCTGCCTTAAATTCAGATCCTTTTGATCGAAGAGATATTTCAAAGATTGATGGTCTGTGTATAATTCAAATTTTTCGCCCAAAAGATAATGTCTCCAAATTTTTAAAGCAAAGACTACGGCCAACAACTCTAAGTCATGGACACGATAATTTTTCTCATGCACCTTTAATTGACGGCTTGCATATGCAACAACTCTGCCCCTTTGCATCAGTACCGCACCAAGACCACCACTTTGAGAAGCATATGTGTAGACCTTTAAATCTTGGTTGCCATCGATGATGGTGAGTACGGGAGCAGTGGTCAAACTCACCTTTAGCTTTTGGAATGCCTCCTCACAATCTGATGTCCAATTGAACTTGGCATGCTTCTTGGTAAGCTTTATTAATGGGCTAGACAGCTTGGCGAAACCCTCGACAAATTTTCTATAATATCCGGCCAAACCTAGGAAGCTTCTTACTTCAGTGGGTGTACTGGGCTGCTTCCAATCTCGAATGGCAGCAATTTTACTTGGATCAACTGCGATTCCTTCTTTTGACACAACATGGCCTAAGAATTTTACTTCCTCTTGCCAAAATGTGCATTTGGAAAACTTTGCTTTTAGAACATTTCGTCGCAGAATTTCCAACACTCCCCTTAAATGCCCTTCATGCTCCTCCTTAGTTTTAGAATAGATTAGAATATCATCAATGAAGACTAGGACGAATTTATTTAGGACCTCCCTGAAGACCCTATTCATCAAGTCAACAAAGTAGGCTGGAGCAATGCATAGACCGAACGGCATCACTAACCATTCGTAGAATATAACGGGACCCCTAAAGGCGGTCAAAGGTATGCATTCTTCAGCAATGCAGAGTTGGTGGAAACATGTGGCTAGGTCCATCTTTGAAAACACCTTGGCTCCATTCAATTGGTCCATCAAATCATCTATGCGGGGCAAGGGATATTTGTTCTTCAATGTTTGTTTGTTAAGATCGCGGTAATCGACACAAAGTCTTAGCGTACCGTCTGATTTGGGGACAAACACCACAGCTGCACCCCAATTTGAAAAGCTAGGTCGGATGAGTCCCTTCCACAGAAGCTGCTTGGTTTGGGTTTGCAATTCTTCCTTTTCTTTAGGAGTCATCCTTCTGATAGCATGAACTACAGGTCTTGCATTAGGAACAAGATCAATCCTGAAATTGATTTCCCTTCGCGGGGGTAGGCTTTCCACTTCTTCAAATACATCCGCGTAGTCTTTGACCACGGGAATATTTTCTAAGGAAATGGGAGTGATCTCTAGGGAAGACCAGAACGCCTTTCTGTCAGATTTTGGCCCATGGCAAGGTATAGCAACAGTGTTTCCGAAACCTGTGTTCACCTTAACCATTCTTTATGAACATAACACTTCAGCGTCATATTTGGTCAGCCAATCGAGACCGAGGATGATATCAAACTCGGAGAAATTCATAATGATCAAATTAAATGGAAATTTGAAATAGGAGTAAGATACAGGCACTTTACAAAATAAATCTAGAGTGGTAGAACCTCCTACAGGGTTGTGAACATTTAGTGGTTCTTTAAGACTTCTTTGCTTTAGTTTCAATTTCTGGACCGCATTGCTAGAAATAAAGCTTCTCGATGCACCCGTATCAAATAAGGCAGTAACAGGGATATTTTTAACAGAAATGGTACCATCTAAAACATCAGGCTTACCTGCTCCTTCGAAAGAAGTAGGAGCGGAAGAAGATGGTGCACTTGCCCCTTCATACACATGTGCTACCTGCGCTCCTTTCAACAGCGGACAGTTTGGCTTGATGTGACCCTTCTTGTGGCAATTGTAACATTCCTTGGTGTCGTTGCTTCGGGCCTTCTTAGGATTCCTGCAGTCCTTACTGTAGTGCCCAAATTTTTGGCAGTTGTAGCATTGCACCTTTGACTTATCGCGCCCCTTAGCAGCTCCAGAGTTGTTTCCCTCAGTCTTCTTCTCTGTTTGCTTCCTCTTGTTGTTAGCTAAGCTCCTTTCCCTGTCTTGTTGAGAATTCTTCCTATCATTTTCCTCATAACGACAAGCGAACTCCACCAGCCTATTGAAAGAGAGGTCGATGTAGGCAGTGGCTCTATCAATATACTTCCTCGCAAGCCCATTTATGAATCTCTTATTCTTCTGAAAGTCATCGTGAACCAACTCAGGGGCATAGCGGGAAAGGTCTTCAAATCTTCGTACATATTCTGAAATGGTCTTGTCGCCTTGCTTCAGATTGGCGAACTCATCATGTAGCTTCTCTACCTCTTGCCTTGGAATATATTTGTCATTGAAAAGCTCCTTAAACCTCGTCCAAGTCATATTGTCTGCAATTCCTCCAACCGTGACAGTGTCCCACCCGTTTTGAGCTTCCTCCTGTAACAGCCATGAAGCCACTAGTCTTTTCCTATGATCCTCCAGCTCAAATCCTCCAAAAATCTTTTCACGGTTCCTCAGCCAAGCTTGAGCTTGTGTCACAGTCTCAGTACCCTTGAATGGAACCCCTCCCAAGTTTTTGTACTTCTTTGCCATCTTATCTAAATCAAAGGGTTGCGGTGGTGGTGGTTGCTGAACAGTAGCCTCCTCGGTTCCAGCAGCATTCTGCCTCCTTGCTCTAGCTCTAGCGGCTCTAGCGGCAGCGGTACTCATTTTTAGTTAGTTATGTACGATCAAGGAAAGAGTCAGAACAACTATATTGGTGATTTGAAGAGTTGATCAAGATAAAAGGACGGATAAAAGATAATGATAGAATGACTGACTATTATGTATTCACATGAAATGTTCGCCACAGAATATTGTGATTCTATGTAAACGAATTATCATAAATATGCTATATCCCAAAGCTAAGTTTAACCAAAGCTCTGATACCAACTGTGATGACCCCAAACTTCCACGATATGAAAGTAAGGAATAATCATTTGGAATACAACATAAATACAATAATACATATCACAGATACAAAATAGCATAGGAAATTCATAGAGTAACAACATCATAGCAGCGGAAATATAATGTCGTTAATCACAGAAAATCCACTGTCACAGAATTCTACATTATTACATCAAATTCGCAGAAAAGAAATAAGTTCCAACTCCAACTTAAACAACATGGAATAAACCCAGTTTAATGTCTGAAATAAAAAGAAAGAGAAAAATGCAAAAGCAGCGAATGATAAGTCTTCCAACTCCTAGTCATCACCTCTCCACAAGCAAATCCAAGAGAAATAATAAGCAGCTCCAAAGGGAAGGCTCCAAGCGAAAAATAACCTGTTTACTTGGCTGCCCATGTAGAAAGGAGGGCACCCGAGTTTGCAAAAAGGTGGAAACAAACAACGGGTCAGTCGTGGGACTGGTGTGAGAATTCTTATCGAATTAATTACTATTAATAGGGCAAATCCAAAGACCACGCCGCTAATGCGGAACGGGTTTACTCTAATGGATTGCCGTGCATAAAAGTGTCAGAATAAATGATAAGTAAATCGTACAACAACGCTATGCTTTTTAGAAAAATGGAATCACCATAAGACCCAGGTCCCGCCACACAATGCAACACACACCAGAGGATAAGGTTTTACCTTATAGTGATTAAACATGATAAATACGGCAAATACGAGTTTAATATTATTATTAATATATTAAAACATTTCAAAGTAAATGTAGAAATCCTAGGAAGAATAGTATCCCATACTACAATGCCTCCATACTAGTAATACAATCAAATTCGTAGGGTCGTATTTGGATTTTGGTTTCCATCATGAGTCAAGGCTAGGGAGGAGCTCCTACCGATTCGAGACACTCTAGCTAATGTCTCAGGATCCCCCGCAGTGAACCCTTGGAAAGCTGCAGGGCCGGTCCGCCATACGAGTTGTGGATTAGTTATTCCTGAACACACGTTTCCCAGTCCTATAGGACCTATCATCCGAGGCGCCTCATTCCATCATCCACATAAGTAAAATGTTGGGCCGTGTTAAAACCCAATCACCACTTCTAGCTAGAAAGAAACGTGCTGCTCTCCCTGCGTTCCCTTCTCCCGTTTTAGACTCCGCCGGTGTGTGAGGCTCGCGAAGTCACGTTGTACACAAAGCTATGCCTAAACAGGCTATGCTTTGATCGTCCCACAAGGCCTACTTTTCAACAAAACCTTCATCATATGCATCTTAGCATGCCACATCATCACCCCATACCGTACTACCAACCCTTTGCCGAAATATATGAACGGGTGTTAAGCAAGAGAATAAATTCCCCGCCACCAAACATCCATACCTTCGACAAAAGATCAATAACGTGATATTTGATAGAGTATGACGTCAGACACACAATCCATTTAATAGCTTATGCTCTGGGTCTGAGCGAAAGCCAAACCCGTGAAATCAACACGTACGTTTGGGCAATGACCATGACCTTTGAATTGGGAGCAAGTCAAGTCAAGGCCTCAATCGTTGTCCATTCGAGGGAAGATTTACGGTCTTCATTCACCATCTTTATACTTCAAGTAACGTCGTTTGATTATTTAGAATGAGAGAACTCGGTCTTTCCAAATAATCCTCGTATATATATATATATATATATATATATATATATATTGAAATCCTTCTTATACATTAATAATTATTATTAACGATTCATTCCCATATTAATTATTTAAAATGATTAAATTTTAATATAACGACGCCTTAAGTCCATAGGCGACTATGGCGCTGCATTTCAACAATTTTGGATTTCACATTTCTCAGAATCTTACCGTTGGATCCTACTGTAATATATATCGTTGGAAAGATTTTTCCAAGACGGTCCTAACGGTTTCAGTTTCAAGAAAATCCGACGGTCGGATCTTCTTGTATAGTCGTTTAAAAGTACGATTTCAAAACGCGAACCACCACGCCCTATTCGTTTAATTTTAATTTTAATTATATATATATATATATATATATATATATATATATAATCATTGAATTGCAATAACGTCGTTTGATTAAAACAACGCCCTACACAACTACCGACACTCACCAAATTTTTAATTCATTTTAAAAAAATGAAAATAATATCACCGCATCCTAAATTCATTTCTTTCTTACATTGAAAATGTAAATTTTGATACACTCAAAATCTTTAAATTACATATAAAAATATAATTTCTAATGACAATGCAAACTCTACTCTTAATTCACATTGTGAAAACATGATTTGTAACTACAATGCAAACGCTACATCTAATTTACATTGTAAAAATATCATTTTTAATTACAATGCAAACACTACATCTAATTCACATTGTAAAAATATAAATTTTAATTACAATGCAAACAATACATCTAATTTACATTGTAAAAATATGATTTGTAATTACAATGCAAACATTACATCTAATTTACATTGTAAAAATATCATTTTTAATTACAATGCAAACACTACATCTAATTCACATTGTAAAAATATAATTTTTAATTACAATGCAAACACTACATCTAATTCACATTGTAAAAATATAAATTTTAATTACAATGCAAACACTACATCTAATTTACATTGTAAAAATATCATTTTTAATTACAATGCAAACACTACATCTAATTCACATTGTAATTACAAAGAAAAACATAACTTTTAACATACAATATCATTTCACTTTATAATTTACATATAAAAATGTAAATTTTGACAAACGATGAAATTCACCTTTTAATTACAAAGAAAAATGTAATTTTTAACATTCAACGTTGATTCACTTTATAATTTACATATAAAAATGTAATTTTTGACATACGGTGAAATTTCTATTTTAATTACATTAAAAATAATGAAAATGTAAACTTTACATATGGTGAAATTCTTATATATTTACATTAAAATGTAAACTTTACATATGGTGAAATTCTTTTATATTTACATTAATAAAAGGGTGCGTTTTTTAGAGGTCCCTATTAGGTTTCAAAATATAAAAAAAACCCGGTCATAAACTTATTGTAAATTTAGTCCCTGTTTTTCGAAAATTCATCAAAAAAATATTAAAAAAATATAAAAAAATCACGTAAATTCGTATTTAAATAAAACATGTACTCGCCCAAAAATTCAGATCATAATAAAATCAAAACATGCATCAAAATCGAAAAAATACAGAAAACAACGAAAAATGCAGTAATTTGCATCAAATCATGCACATATTTGGAATACTTGCATTCATCTGTGCAAGTATTTCTCTGTTATTTTTTTACATGCAATACTTGCATACATGTGTGCAAGTATTTAAAATAGTTGCATACATGTATGCAAGTTTCCGCACATATTTTATTTTCACATGTAAATACTTGCATACATGTGTGCAAGCATTTCAAATAGTTGCACACATGTATGCAAGTTTCTACATACATTTTCAACTAAAACAGCTTCAGAAATACTTGCATACATGTATGCAACTATTGGCAAAAGTTGCATACATGTATGCAACTATTTTGCAAGTTTTAAATTCACAATACATCCCTGTAATTAATGTTTTCTCTGTAAACCCGCCCCCTATTTTAGCTGCCGCCTGGAATCTTCCGCCTGCCACTTTCCATACCTCCGCCTCTTTCGTTTTCTGTCCAAATTTTCAGGCGCTATCACTTAAAAAAAAAAAAAAAAATTCTAAAATCTGTAAACATTCTCGGAAGTCCACAGAAATTAAAAAAAAAAAGTTGCATCAATGTATGCAACTTTTACGAATAGTTGCATACATTTATGCAACTATTCGAATACACATGCATATATTTATGCACGTCTGTTTGAAAAATTGCATACATGTATGCAGTTTTTCTATATAACTGCATACATGTGTGCATATATGTCAAAATACATGCAAACGTGAATAAGTTGCACGTAGGTATGCAGTTTTTAAATAAATGCATCGGCAGATGCATGTTTTAACAATATGTGCATACATGTATGCATTTATACTGCAGTTTTGACGCAGATTTGAAATAAATGCATACATGTATGCAACTAATCGATTTATATGCATGTTTTGATGCAATTTACTGCATTTCGTTGATTTTCTGTATTTCGTGATTTCGACGTTGTTTTTAATGTTTTTTTGATCTGATTTTTTTCACGATTAATTGTTTTAATTAAATACGAATTTACATGGTTTTTTAATATTTTTTTTATATTTTTTTATATGTTTTTGAAAATAGGGACCTAATTTACAATAAGTTTATGACCGGATGTGAGCCTAATTAAGTTTCGTTTTAGGGATGTGTGCCTAATATTCACTTAATAAAAATGTAAACTTTACATATGGTGAAATTCTTATATATTTACATTAATAAAAATGTAAACTTTACATATGGTGAAATCCCTCATTATAATCACATCTAAAAATGTCATTTTTAATTCATCGTTCAATTTCACATTAAAATAACATATAAAAATGTCATCTTTAATTCATCGTTCAATTTCACATTAAAATAACATATAAAAATGTCATCTTTAATTCATCGTTCAAATTTACATTCAAACAACATATAAAAATGTCATCTTTAATTCATCGTTCAATTTCACATTAAAATAACATATAAAAATGTCATCTTTAATTCATCGTTCCATTTTAATGCATTAACATAACGGTTCAACTTCAACATCATATCATAACACAAAGTATAAGGTTCGACTTTGTGTGATAACATTCATGTGATGAATACATATAGATTTACAATTATCTATCATAGCAACATAGCAATATCATCAATCATATCTAAACAAAATAGATCTGAAAATTAACCATGGGATTACTGTGTCTCAACAAAGTAATTATTTAATTAATTAATTAATTTTGAATGAGGAAATTTCACATCTATCACTTAAAATTTCAGATCTACTATCATAACATCGCAACAATTCAAATCTGCAATTTATATTAACATCCATCGTCGATCCATTTGTTTTTTATTCCCAACTTCTCATAATGCAAGAACAACATCTGAATTAATTAAATTTATTTAAAAATAAATTCTCACCTTGATTAAAGCGAATAGAAAATCCAAAAATTCAGAAAATGGCCACACTTGATTTCAGCAATCTCTATTTGCTGTCACGGTCTCGCACAATCTGAAAATTTTCAGTTTGGGTTTCGTATGTGTTAATTATCAAAATTTGAACAAAATTAACTTTTAACAACTGCAGTAGTAACGCTTAAAAACGTGGCAAAACTGAATTGAATTTACCTTTGTAAATCAGAAAAGTTCAAAACTTCAATTTGCAAATTCGCGAGTTGTAGTTGATGGTTTGAGGAGCGGTTTGTGGGAGGTGGAGCGGCTACGAGAGGCGCACGTGCGCCTGGCGTCTGGGGGGAGGGGGGTGCGGCTGCACCAGATGGCGGCGGCAGGGGTCGAACGGCAGCCGGTTCGGGAGGCTGGGGCGGTGGCTACAGGCGACGAGGGGGTGCGGGTTTGGTATGAGACCGAAGAGCGGAGAGAGTACTTTAAAATGTTTCACTGCGTCGAGGTCTAATTCTCCATGGATTTGGAGAAAAGGAAGAGAGAAGGTTGGGAGTTGTAGGCGGCTATGGGTTTGAACGATCGGGAGAGAAAGACTACTGTAGCGTATGGTATATATACTAGTATTTAGGGTATTTCTATTTTATTTATTTATTTAATTAATTCTAGAAATTATGGTTTCCTCGTTCGAACTCCGATTCGCGCTCAACGACTGTCGAACAATAGGTTTTGACGTCTTCTGAACGCAATGACGCTATTGCCGAAGTCCAATTCTGAAGTTAAAAACATGTTTCTATTATTTTCAAATTAATTCTTTTATTTTAAATTCGAACGTACTTTCTAATTTTACCGGGGTCACATACGAAGTCAGAAAAATCCAAAAAAATCATTTTTGGCTTTCTTATAACGATACGATCCTAACAAAATTTATTTCGTCGAATTCTGAGACTGTTTGAAAAATGACTATTTTTCAGTCAATTAATTTTGACCGAAATTTACAAAACACAGTTTCTTTTGTCACGCTCACATACTAGCTTCAAAAATCATGAAATTTGAAACCTAGCAATAAATTTACATTCCGAACCCAACAAAAGTGGTTTCGTTGAATTCCGAGGTCGTATGCAAAATGTCAATTTTCAAGGCGATATATTTTCTATAGCGACCTTTCTGAAAATTCATTTGGCCATAACTTTTAATTCCCGCTATGAAACTTCGATTTTTCAGATTCGTTAGAAAGCTATTTATTAACAGATTTAGATATTTTTCGTTTCATCAAAATCCGGTTTATTCTGCACCCTGGGTAGTTAGTCAAAGTTCAAGTTTGACTTTTCAAACTACCATCCTATTTCTAATTCTTTTTTTGTAATTTATTTGAATATATTTGCATTAACTTTGCTCGAAGTAAATTTCTATTCATAATTATTTGAAATAATTTATTTTAAATATTTAAACACCCCTAAAATCTCTAAAATGAAAATTTTAAATTGGCCCCAAATTCCGGATTGTTACACATAGAGTGTCAACAACATGTTAAGTGCCAAGAGCATTATATTTTCAGATATAATTGAATTGATTAAAGTGGTGAAAGTGTTTAAAACGCTTACAATACCATGAAGGTATGAATGATGAAAGTATACAAATTCCAGAAGAATTTATATAATTTTGGTAGTGATAAAAAGCAAGAAATGTAGATTACAACATTCTTTTTTGTATTGTTGTGATGAAAATCTTGAAATAATTCATGATGAGTAGATCACTTTCTGCTTTCAAGAATTGTTGTAATGAAACTCTTAATATCCATTGAAGTGGTAGTTGCGATATGCAAAAATTATTATAATATATAAGTTCCTGAAGAACATAAATAACATTTGTTATTATAAAGAATACCAAGAATATGGATGGTAGATTACAACATTCTTCTAAGTATTGTTGTAATGAAAACCTTGATATACTTCAAGGTGAGTAGATTACTTCATGCTTACTGTTGTTGTAATAAAAATCTTGATATACTTCATTCTTCTAAGTATTGTTGTAATGAAAATTTGGATATACCTCAAGATTAGTAGATTACTTCTTGCTTAGTAATGGAAGTTGTCTTATTCATCAAACATGTATTGCAATATGCAAATCCGATTAAAGCAGAAAATTATAAGCACTAGAAGTGTATTCATAAATGAATATTAGTGACATGCAAATCATATAAGGAAGACGTTTTAAATAAGAAAACATGTCTGAAGCATGAAAATGCACATGAAGTTTTGAAAGAAAAACTTCATTAAGAAGTATTTGTAAGCAATTTGAGTTATTGAAACAAGAATACGAATTCAGAAGAAATTATTAAATCAGGTGGAGCATCCATAAGTATGATATAATGCACTCTTTTTCCTTAACTAAGTTTTTCCCTACTGGGTTTTCTTAGTAAGGTTTTAATGAGGCATGGGTCATGATCCAGAAGTATCAACCCAAAAGTAACATACAAAAATAAGTTATAATGTACTATTTTTCCTTATTTAAGATTTTCCCACTGAGTTTTTCTTATTAAGGTTTTAACGAGACATTACATTGATTCAGAAGTATCATACTACTTTTGACATAGTAAATATGACATTTTATATTGTACTCTTTTTCCTTCACTAAGATTTTTCCCATCGGGTTTTTTTTAGTAAGGTTTCGACGAGGCAACATTTTGATCTTGAAGTATCAAACATCTTTTGATGCAGTAGACTATTATTTATAAAGACAAGGCAATTTGCATGGCTCAGATTCAAGTGAATTATATCATGGGTGATAGGATGGAGCATATTTCTTCTAAATCTCTCTCCATACATGAACGAAAGGATAACAAGAAAGAGGAGAAACAAATTCAGTTTCAAGAAAAGTGAATAAATCTGTTCTCATAGGCAATTTCCAAACCAACATTCCAGAAGATGTATAAAATTGACATGGGTCGACTACATCAATAGACTAATTGAACAATGAGTTATAAACAAGGGGGAGCATATAAAATTATGCTATAATGCACTCTTTTTCATTCACTAATATTTTTTCCACTGGGTTTTTGTTAGTAAGATTATTAATGAGTCATTATCTTGATCTTGAAGTATCAACCCTTACGGTAACATTGTAAAACGTGTTACCTAAAAATGAAATAAATTTGCACTCTTTTCCTTCTTCATGATTTTTCCCACAGGGTTTTCATAGAAAGGTTTTTAATGAGGCATTGTTTTGATCTTGAAGCATCAAACTCCTTTAAGATTTTAATATGATATTCATAATGTCAAACGTTGCGTACTATTTTTCTCGTTCAAGGTTTTTCCCATTAGGTTTTCCTGATAGAGTTTTGAAGGCAATAGACAATAGCTGTATCGAGTGAACGGATATATGCAAGCAAGATAATAATAAGGGGGAGCAATCATCATATATGTTTTAAAAGGGACAACTTAAAGTTAGCAGAGCATTTGAAGACGCATATTCAAGAGGGAGTGTTGTAATATATAAAAATGAATATGCTTTTGTGATATTTTATTTAGTCTCACATCATGGGGATAAGTTTAACATCAGCTCCAAAGCCCATATATAAAGGAGTCAATGTAATAGAAATGTACACACTTGAAGTAATAAAAATAAAAGTTTTTCCCCTATCATTTCTGTCACTTCTTGTTTAACATATGTTCTGTTTTACTTTATAACACAAATGTATTTTTCTATGATTATAAGATTAAAAATTAATTATGAAACGTTTTTTTTTTTTTTTTTGTTTTGTAAATATGGAAGAAAAAACAATATAAGAAAATCATGACGGAAAGTTAAATGCATATAGCTTCGTTATTTATGGTCAGTGGCGGAGTTAGCCTCTTAATTAAGGTAGGACATGTTCATTCAAAAAAAAAAAAAAAAAAAAAAAAAAAAAGGCTATAACAAAATATTTGAAAAAGGAAATCTGCACATAGGAGGCCTGAAGTTTTTATACTTTTGTCCCAGCTTACTGGAAAATGGAGAAAGTAAAGACAACGTTGAAGAAAAGTTGACTAGAACAAGACAAAGAGGACAGACGAACACTTGACATAGGGCATAATTGCTCTTTCTAGGTGGAGCCAAAAGTTGTTTGATCATCATTTATAAAAGTAAAATTAAATTTTCAGATGGGACCTTGGGCCTATCTCATCTCTACCTACATCCGCCCCTGTTTACGGTATAGCTTTTTTATGGTGTAAATAACATTAGCTTTAAAATGATTTAATTCTGTCTGTATTTGAATGATACAATATAAAGCTACATTTTTATGTTATAAAACTATATTCATTTACCTTTCCAACCAGATTATTTTTATATGTTTATAACAACATAAATTGACTAAAATAATTTTAAATTTATATTTTTTTTCTTTCAATTTTGAGGGTTGTTTTATATTTATAAATTAATTTATTAATGATGAGAATTAAAGAGAACTTCATGATGCATTATAGAATTTGGCTTTTATCCTTAATTTAATTATTAAATTTAGTTGTCTTATTATTTAATATTTTTTGAAATGCGTCCCTAAAATTAAAAACACCAATATTTTGCTAAACTAAAATTAGTTATTTCTATTTATAAAGTAAACAAACAAATAGTTATCCGAGTTTTTATAAATTATTAACCCGTAAGCTAGCGGAATATATAACAATTGCAAATCTGAGATTCAACAACCAGATTGAAAATCTACTTCTTGCCCCATATGTTTTTTCAAATATTTGCATAATTTCAAGATTTATATAAAAGGCAAAATAATCCGATCAACCAAACAACTTCTACTGTAATTCTAAGATAGCAGCAGCCTCATACAGTCCACATTAAATTATGCAAGTTATATACAATTAACCACGCTAGCCAGTTGAATCACCTACACACACTACATTTTTAAGATAAAGATAACATCGTATTTCCCTATGTGGGATCACGTATATACATACATTTGTAAGATATAAAAGCTTATTTACTTCACATCACCGTTCTATACCAAGGTCCATGTACACTGCCAGAAACAGTAGCAAGAATGATAAGTTCCTTCGCCGCATTCACCACTTGATCCAACAGCAATGTTGCACCAGACTTTTTAAGTGCTGCTTCAGCTAATTTTTTCCCTTTGTCTCCATTACCACAAAGCACAACTGCCCTTGCTGCTAGGTAGATTGAACGGGACACTTTCATGAATACAGGATCATTGCTTTGCAGACTTTTTGTTAGTAATCGACCAATCATGTCTTTTCTGCTTTGCTGATCTGGACTTGAAGATGATTCTGCATTTGATATTGTGTTGATGATATCTTCAATGCCTACATCTGGCTTTTTGCTTATAAGCGCGGAGAGATTTTCGAATGTTTCGGAGATGATGGTCTCCAATTCTGATGCTGACAGAGATGGATTTTCGTTCACAAGGATTTGTCTAAGCATCAATATGCTACATTGTAAACAAAAAAGAGTCATCAGTCTTCCGTTTGAATTCATCATAGAATAAAATATGTGCATTATTCACCACAGCACTCCTTTTAGGGTTGTTACAGGAAATCCACATATGGATATGAGGGGGTCACAAAATTCGGCAGATCCCCACCCCCCCCAAAAAAAAAAAAAAAAAAAAAAATCCCAAAAAAACATCCCTTATTCTCAATTTGGAGTTCCTACAACAATCACCCTTTTTTTTCTTCCAGAAAACGACAAACGATGCATTTGCGTTCATACTAGAGCAATATAATTACATTCGTACCGCAAGGAAAAATAAAATCAAAAAAATTGAGAATAAAAAAGAGCATAACTTAAAAAACCATCGCTGATGCACAACAATATAATCTAAGTTTAAGAATGGGAAAATTTGTATGAAAGGATTACCTAGTTGATATAACAATGACTTGCTGAAGCTGGCTTTGCACGGATCTCAATCTCAAAACATTAAGCCCAAAAGTCTCAGGAACTGTCTCGGAGGTCAATCCCTCTATCCCACTGGCTAGTTTCAGCAGACCTAATCTCAATAACAAATCGAGTTTTTCTCCTTTGCACTCTGCTCATGTTTCACCATCCGATCAATAGATAAATCAAACGTATAGTAAGAAAATTTTGTATATTTGGATGTTTAATGTTTGTGTATATATATGTTAATGCATACCCGACTCGTGGATTGGAGTACTGTTTTGTGTAGCTGAAATGCTACCACCAGTACGAAGCGTAGTGCCAATGGGAAGTCCCTGAAAAAAAAATACTTATAATCTCGTATGTAGCTGAAATGTTTGGTTGTGTATATATTTGCCTTTCAAGACAAAATGGGAACTTGATATTTATCATTGCACAAAAAAAAGACATACATGATTTGATGACAAAAGAGACATGGAATTGAGATGTTCACTCCACTCATCTTCTATGTTAGCACTCCTGAGTGATGACATCCATTGTGCTGTAACCAGTAGTGAGTTGCTAGCAGTAGAAGGTGATCCATATCGTTCGGCAAATGCATTTTGCAGGTACTCCACTCCAGCTTTTCCTCTTATAAATGGTTCGAGCAACTGAATTCGTGCTTTGCTAACTTCTGCTTTTAGTGTCTGCCATTTCAAACCGAAGATATTAATATACTGGATATTCAGTTGATATCTCCTCATAAAATAAAATTCACATATATAGCAATCTCAACCACGGCATAAAACACAAATTATAGCTGTACGGTCACTTTTACTGTAAATCAAGTTTTTAACTTTGTAGTTTGAAATAAGAAAAAAGGTGGTTTATCACATGCACCCTTTTCAAAAAGGAAATAGGCTTGATTTATAAGACATCATTTTTTTCCCAGATAAAAAACAAAAAAGGAGATGGAATGCTAAATACAAGCATGACACTAGGTATATCACAACTCAGCTTAGGATACCAGAAGTCCTCCAACAAATCTTTTAATGTTTGTATTCGGCCTCAAAAATTAAAGGGTGCAGTGGTATATACCTGTATCTCTTCTAGAACAAAGCGTAGGCCCTTAATTATGGCAACAGCAACTAATTTTTTCTCTTTGTTATCAGACTGAGCAATGTTCATCAATTCTGTAAGTAATTTATCATGAGATTTTTTCATCTCAGCTTCTTTAGCTGGTGCAGATAATTTCTGCAACATGAGAAGAGCATACTCCAGAATTCTACCAAGATATTCCATGTCTTGACTACCTGAGTTGAGCAACTGGTAAACAAAAATGGAAGGATGTAAGAGAATTTAAGTTACTGTCAACAAACATTAATTCAAAAGTTTATATAACCAGAAATAACTTAGAGAAATAAAAATAAACAAGGTACTCTAAAAATACCAGTTGCATTGATATTGTGTTAATTATGTTTGCATGTGATTCGGGATTCTCAGCATAATCCACAAGTTAACGGCTAATTAAACTTAATCTGCTACGTTAATTTGATTAAACTTATCCCTTATGTCTGTAATTCTATATGATAATCAATCAAAAGCAAACAGTATTTGTAGCCAATGACCATGAGTATAGCGACAAGGCTCTAGATTGTTAATAAAGAATACTTGGGATCAAATCCCTTTGGCACCGCTATCCAATGTTGCAAAAAAAGAAAAAGAAAAAAGAAAAGACCACACACATATGTTCCATTGTAAATATTAGGACAAATGGAGCAGGTCTAAAAATGGAAAGGTGATTTAACTCTAGTATTATATTTACCATAAAGTAAGTCAAAAATTCATTCATGTGTACTAGCATAAGTTATGTGCACCTAATAGTTAAAATGTATTTATTTTTTATTCTATAAAATTTAATGGGGAATTTGTGATATAAATGCGAAAACATTAGGTGATCACAACACCTTTATTTCAAGCAGACTTGTTGGCGATGCCTGGTGAAAATCAGTAGTGGTATTCGCTAATGGGTGGTTGGGAAGGGGCCAATGGTGGAGGCCGCAATTCGATAGTGAGATTCCGTTGATGGGTGATCACAAAGGGATTATATCCAGGATATTTTCAGAAGGACACGGTCAAAAGCACATCGATTGAATTTTCTCTATTAATAGTAGATTGTGGGCGTGCGAGCGCGTGTTGTCTTCTTTTACAGGGAACAGACCCAAAAATTATGTTTTTATATAACAAGGAAACATTTTTTTTTTTTTTAATAAGTGACCTTGTTCTGGGACTTTCTTGTTCATAGATAACGCGTAATCGATATATCTCTTTTGAGATGATAAATACAATATTAGCCATTTCATTCATTATTCTTTGCAACAATATTTGCACTAACCATGCCAGGAAAAATTGTGCGTACCTGAGAGAGAATATCGATATCAATGCTGTCAATGATTTCTTGTTTCCAGCTCTGTGGAGCCATGGCACAAAGTTCGTCTCTTACTTCTTTTACAAGATCTACTATACGGCTAAAATCAGGAGTGTCGTCTACCTTCATCGTATCCATGATTCCTTCCCAGAATGCCTTCTCCATTGTCTCTTTGATCTTTGCCTGTAGGGAAACCAATAGGTAATTTATAGTATTTCCACTATCATTTAAAAATATAAACAATTTTTCTATGCTCACCCATATTTCCGTGTTCAAGCTCAAGATAAACCAGAGACTAATATAAGATGACTAGTGTATATTTACTGTGATAAAATGACAATCTGACAAATGATGTTCATGCAAACTGTTCAAACAGTCTTGTAACAGGGTAATACAATATATACCTTGATATCGGATAATTCTCTTTCAACTACCGTACTCTGACCACCATGTACAATATCATTCACAAGAAGCTCATTTTCTGTAGGTATCTTCTTACCAACTGTAATATTACTAGATTTAGATGTTTCTGGGGATTCTGATACAGACTTCATTCCTTCGGATTCTAAACCAGCAACAACTTGCGGAGAAGATACATGTCCAAACAACGATCGGACCGCATTATTCGATTTCTGATTTTTAATAGCGTGTTTTTCCAAATGAGAATTTGAAGATTGCATTGAAGAACTAGATGATGGAGACGTGATATGAGCAGCATGCCCACCAAAAGGAGCCGCATCGTCCTTCAATTCAAAATATTTTGATCTTGTATCTAAAAGAGCAGACTGCATTCGCTCGATGCCTTCATTGCCACTCAAGTGATGCACTTTCTCTCTAATAAGTTTTTGATCTTCAAGTACCTGAGATTGAAGAAGAATGGAACTGCTGAGCAAAAAAAAAAACAGTAATGTCAAGTCACATCAACTTTCAAACTCTTTTCATGAGCAACGTCCTTGCATTGCTCGAATATGAATATCAAACGACTAAATTGTGATGACCTAGGTCTCATGGTCTTTACTAAGGTTAATCTCCAATTCGAAATTTATGTTCTAAAATAAATCAGAACAGTAAACGAGTGGAGATTGGGAGAACAAACAGACTATACAACTGCACCTTGTGTTTTAACACCAATTTTTCATCCACTTTCACTATACAGATGAATGGGAGATAATATACAGTGAGGTATGACCAAACTAACAAATTAAATTATTACAATTGCAATGCTTTGAAGCGAATAACAACATGACAAACCTCTTTCTGAACAGCTTTCATATCATGAGTGAGATCACATGACTGTCCTTCATAAGTGAGCTTGCAAGTTTGCATCATAGAAAGCTCAAGTTGGCAGGCTGCTTTTACAAGATCATCCTCTAGTGATCTTGCATCCTTAACCTTCCATACAACAAAGCAATAAAGATAAGATCGCCAGGAAGCATCAAAAGCCAACAATTGTGTTCGGAAAGTCGTGTGCGGAGATTGACCTTCCAATATAATTTTTATTAACAGCTCGAACTCCCTCACAAATGTTATAGCCGATTCTCTAAGTGCAGCCTCACGTTCACCATGTCCATTGAATACAGCATTGGGGTGGGCTAATATCATGTATGCACATAGCACAACTCTTACCGAGTATCTAGAAGGTTTAGTATTGATATCTGTAGTCGTTTTCTTCTTGTTAATGGAACTAACAGCTCGATAACGAGGCGTTCTTTTACTCGGACTTGCAACACGTTTAAGAAGATGATCAATATTTTCAGGGTTTGATGAATTAGAAGACTGAGAAACTAGGAAACGAGTTTCAATGCGATCAAGTAAACTTTTTACTGCATGGAGGGTTGAGGCAGATTCCATACGAAGAGCAAGTTGTTCAAAAGGCATATTTGTTGCACTCTTCTCATTGATCCCTACCGAGTCAAATGATTTAGCCAAGCTGAATGTAGATTTTTTAGTTTTTACAAACTGCCTCCAATATCTGTCAAAACAAAAAAGATAGGTAATGACATAAATGTTGTTATTTTGTAAAAAGAAAAGAAAATAAAGCTAGTCGGAATAAAATAATACCTTGCTACTAATCTTGAAAGATGATCACCGTATTTATTAAGATTAGTGCGTGTAGAGCTATGAGGGCTTCCTCGTTGTCTCAAATACTCTGCCCTCTGCCGCTTAGCCTGTCAATCAATGAAAATTATAAGGAGGAATACTAAGGAAAAAAAAAATGGAACTACTTACTGAAATACTATAAGCTTTACCCTTTGAAGTCGGGTTTCCAATTGCTCTTTCAGTCTTCTTCTCTCGCGTTCTCTCTGATTGTACACACTTTTTGTCGTATGATGAACCTGCATCACTCTATCATGCACTCTTGTCTTTTCTTGCTCTAACAACCTCATTCTTTTCTTTTCAGCCGCAATGCGTTTCTGATAAATGGCAGTTCGCACACATTCTTTGTACTTGTTTTCACGAGCCATCCTTTGCAACAATGACTTGGCTTTTCTCTCTTGTGCCACTGCTCGTCTCTGCATATAATCCCTTAGAAGACGTTTTCTATTAGCTTCTGCTTTCTTTACACGAGATTCAACTTTTGTTTCCAACTCTTCACGCTCTTTTTCATATCTGATCTCCACACAAGTCTTAGCAGCTTGCCTGATCTCGTCAAGCTTAGCTAATCGCATTTGAGCTTTAGTCAAAAGGCTTAGTCTGCAGTCAAAAAAGAAAGTCTGTATCAACGATTTATTTAAGGACAACAGTGATAATTCATGCCCCCCAGTAGTATGTGTGTACCACCTAGGAGTACTACCAAAAAATTGAGTCAGAAAGTAATAGAAGAGAATTGTTTAGCTAATATATTATACTGATAATCAGATAGGCTGCAGACAACTAGCACTGAGTTGAGTCTTTTAAATTTCGACAAAGAACCTCATAACCGAAGCCACAGAACAACAGACTTTAAGCAACAATATCTCAAAATTCTCAAACTGTCCTCTAGAATCACGGTTCCAAGTGAGAAAACACCCATTGCAAGATTAGTGTACAAATCACTACATCTTCGTTGAAAGGAATCAATTACAAGTTTAGACTAGGAACACTTTCATATTGCACAATTATAAATACTTGAAGTTAACCTTTTCTGTTCGGCAGCATAAAGCTTTGCTTCAAGACGCTGACCAGGATCCTCTTCTTGAGATGACCAAGAAGGACTTCTTGACTTTGGCCTTGCTTTGTTTGCTAAGAACTCGTGAAATTGCTGTTTAAACAAAATATGATTATTATACAGAGATTTATAAGTTACACAAAAAACAAAATACATTAAATGGGAGCGAAATAAACTATACACATCCAGCCTCAATAACAATTTTACAGCGTGGCAAGTATTAACAAGACAACTCAGAGATAAAATTTTAAACCAGTATTGTTTTTATCACGGGAAAGTATGCAAAATAATCATAATAAAGCTAGTGACTGTGATAACAAAAGCTTAATAGATGCAACTTTACAAAATAATATCCTTAACCACCTTCAAAAAGAAATTTATCGTAAAATAACATGAACTACTTATTGTCTTTAATAATACTTAAGCTTTACAAATAAATCACATAAACTAAGTTCTGAAAATGTAAATCTTCACAAACTGAATTGTATGTGCTTAGATTTTGATCAAGTAATCAGCACATCGGTAAACAGAAATATCATAACTTCTCCTCGGTTAAAGAATACCACAAATTCATTCTTTACCAAATTTTACGCCTTTTAACAGCCTCAACAACCCATCAAAGACATTAAAAATACAAACTTGTAAACATATTCAAATGTAAGTGAAGCATTTTTTTCTGTTAATGGATGACAAAATCAGACTAAAAACGCGCTTCATTTTATCAACTAATATATACTGAATCTTGATAAAAAGAAAAAAAAGATTGACAAGCACGCAAAATATGGAAAAGATACCTGTCTTCTAAGATCGGCTTCTTTAAGCCTCGCCTCAATTTCCTCGACGCTTCTAGAAGGAGGGCTGGTTCCACTTCTCGCTTCTAAAAGCCTCTTTCTAATCCTCCGCGGCACTTTGACAGCCGGCGATGTCTTCATCGCATCATCGACTGGAAATTCCAAAGCCACGGGCGAGATCGGCCCGCTTGTTTCCATTGACTCAGCTTCCATAATCTGCTCCGAAGAGGATAAAAAATAAATGATTTATCTCGAATGGTTTTGAGAATTGGAGTGAGAATTTATTGATAAACGTCTCTTTTTTTATTTTTCTGCTTTTCTTCTTTATTCGCTTTTTGGGATTTTGGAAGAGGTGTTATTTAGAGGCTTCGATTGTAATTCTGTAGATTCAACGTTAAGAGAATGGTAGATCGAACCAGCATCCAAGTTATATTGTCTTTTGACGTAATTAGCCCTTGGTTTGGTAAATGAAACGCGTTTCGTTGATAAGTGAAATGCATATCGCACGTGTGTTTTTCAATGAATTTTAAAATCCAGAACCGACTATCGCTTGGGTGTTGACCAAAATGGACAGAGATATGTTCGTGTCATGTACTATAAGATCTTCGAACGTACATTGATCGAACGAGCTGGACAAGTTCAAAGTCTAGAGCTGTCAATGGATGCTTTCGGATACGAAAAGTATCATATCCGTATCCGAAATTATTTTTTGATATCGAATATCTGTATTCGTTTAATTTTCGGATATCGGATATCTGTATCCACTTCATTTTCGGATACGGACGGATATCAAATATTTATCCTCTTCGCCGGTAATTAATAAATTTAGAGTATAAATAAAAAAAATTGGATCAGCATAAAATAATTTTTATACCAATGTTTATAAAAAACCTGAAAATAAAAAAATGTGATGATGAAACATTGTTTTATACTAATATCCATAAGCATATCCAAAATTATTCCAAAAGTAAACACTAAAACTATCATTTTTCATTAAAAATGAACAAAAATTTATATTGTACTAACATCCAACAGTTACAAAATAATTGTAAACTCTATTTTTTCTATTTTTAGTTATATATATTACATCGATAGTCGGACGGATATTTTTCGGATATGGATACCGCTATAACTATATCCGTATCCGAAGAGTTTTTCGGATATCTGTATCCGTTTTTTGGATAATGTCGGATAACAGATATATTTCATATTTTCAGGTACAGATTCGGACGGATATCGGATTTTTCGGATTCATTGATAACCCTAGTTCAGACAATATAAAAACATCGAACATTTTCGGACGAACATATTTTCGTATACTTTTCTTGTCCTAAATGAGAATCGTACGGACACGGACCGGACACCTTAGCCCTTCGGACTGAATCGTACAACGGACTGTCATGTCCTATTAACACCTTTAATCACCGAAGAGTCCTGCTACTCAAGGTCCTTAAGTAGGATCTACTGATCACAACAAGAAGGTCACGTATACTCTTTGTTTTGATCATTCAAAGACCCGTCCTAAATTTTATCGGGATAGGTAGATTCATGACCTATTCTTAAAAACTTCAGCTCAAAGCTCGACTAATCGGTTTTAACCTAATATACTATAGAGTTCTAGCGAAATCGCTTTATTACTGTGATGATTCGTTGATCTTTTTAGATATAAGTGATCATAACATAAATAAATATTTTAATACGTCATTCAATAAGTTATATTATTTGTATAATATTAACTTGCATCATATAGTTATACTATAAATATGCATATATTTTTTATACGGGAGTTTTTCATTGATTATTTTAAGCACATTGTTATTTATAATTATTGTAGCACTTAGTGACAACCTCTCTTACAAATTAATAAATATATGTACATCTTTACATGATTATCAATAAATAAGTAAAGCCTCACCTGGTCATAGGACGGAATGAGTCTACCTTGATCTGCTTGGATTTTGGGAATGAAACCAAAATCCAAACATGTATTATCTACGATGCGAGCCTGAAGCAAATGTCACTACACCATAAACGGCCTAATGCAATGATTTTACAAGGTGTTGCCAGCCAAAATGCGACGTTAGGTATTGTAACAACCCGGATTTTCATAACTAATTTAAAATTTTTATTTTAGCAATTTTAATGTATTTTGAATATTTAAAATAATTTATTTTAAATAATAACGATTAAAAAATTATTTAAATCGAAGTTAGAATGAATAAATTTAATATAATTATAAATAGAGTTTAAAATGGCGCGGTAGTTTGAAAATTTGATTTCAAATTTCAAATGAATGTACAGGATTCAAAATAAATCGGATTTTAGTGAAACAAGAAATATTTGAATCTGTTTAAAAATATCTTTCCAACGAATGTGAAAAATCCAGATTTCATAGCAGGAACAAAAAGTTATGTCTAGTTTAAAATTTAAAATAGTCGCTATGAAATTTAGTATAATATAATAAATAGTCATTTTGCAAACGACCTCCGTTTTCGATGAAACCACTTTTGTTGGATCCAAAATGTCAAATTATTGCTAAGTTTCAAATTTCATAATTTTTGGATTTAATATGTGAGCGCAGTAAATTTAAATGTGTTTGGTAATTTAAATTTGAATTGAATCAACCAGAAAATGGCCATTTTTCAAATAGTCTCCAAATTCGACGAAATTAGTTTTATTAGGACCGTATCATCAAAACATAGCTAGATTTATTTTTCGGGAATTTTTGGAGTCAATATGTGGCCCTGGTAAATTAAAATGTACGTTTAAATTAAATATATATTGATTTATATTTTAATTTAAATAAAAACTGATCAAAACAATCGAATTGGCGTATAAAACATATCCTATTGTGTCTGGAATGGGGGTATTTTGCTAGGGGTGATAGTTGTTGGGTTGGATTTGGAGTTCGAAACGATAAACAACTATTTTCCAAATTAAATAATATTAAATAAAAAATATATATACATTAATCTTCACCAAAACCCTAATCTATTCCTTACCGTTTAAAGCCGCCGCCGGTTGCGATTTAAGGGCCAAACTACTCCGAATTTGATTCCCCATTTTCCCTCAAAATACAACGAATTAAATTGTGTTTTCAATGCGAAAGTGGTAGAGATTTTCACCCGCTTTCACTTCATAGGGTTATGATGTATTTTCTGGCATGGGATTGCGTGATTTTCAAGCTGAAACGGAGGAATTTCGAAGCGAATTTCTGGGTTCTTGGTAAGTGCGAGTGTGGCGGCTTTGAGGGAGGGGGTGGCGCCGGTCAACGCGCGTGAGGTGGCATCGTTGGATGTGATTTCGATGCTCGGATTTGGGGGCAATGACGATGGGTTAAAATCGATGTTGGGGTTTTCTTGTTTCAGAGTATCGAACAGAAGAGGAAGAGGGATTGTAATTAGAAAATGAATTAGTAATTAAATTTTTGTTAATTAAATTATTTATGTAATCAAATCTTTAAAAATTCATAACTCGTTCGTTCGACATCAGAATTCGACGAAACATAGTGCGTTGGACTCGCGTGATCGAACACTACGCAATGGAGCAGACCAGAACAAGTTCGGAGCAAATCAGAGTTTTAGGAAAATTGAAATCCAAATAGAACAGAAATTCGGAAATAAAAGAACGAAGGAGTGGAAACGAATGTGAGACCTCTCTCACACTCAAATTATTTTATAGTAAATATATACTAGGATGCAGACGGGGCTTAGAAGCCCCCGACACTATTTATTATACAGACCAGTTGATTGTTTGTTTGGAATGTGTTTGGATTGTCATTGACTGAATGGTTGTGTATATAAAAATTATTTATATAATATATATATATATTATCATGAACTAAAATAAATATTCACTTACAAACTGGACGGTTTGTTTATGTACACTTATTTATCTGATATTGATTGGGACGATAAATTTTACACATTGCCCAACTGCAAAAATAATAAACAGTATTTGTTGTTTGAAAACCCTTATGGGTATTGGGATAATATTTGACATACACTGATCCTAATAATTAGTGGTATGTCAATCAATAGGCTGACAGACTGTATAAGTGTTATTTATTTATTTTAATGCTTATACAGTTGTAGAATGCACTCTGGATGTTGAATGAATTTTTAATGATGGTTTATCATTATTATTGTATACATGCGATGTATGAAATCCAAATAACTTAAATTATATGGTAATTGATTGAGTCTGATCCCAGTTCAGAATTAAGGAATATTTTAAAATAATATTCAGTGAATATTGAAATGTGAAGCCGTGTTAAGTAGTTAAACGTCATTTTAACACGAACGGGATTTTCTGTCGATTTTATTCATTTTATAATGAGTATCGAAAAGTGATTTCAATATCTGATATTTTGAAAATATTATCATTTTAATATTATAATGATATGAAATATTCAATTTTGATTTAAAATTGAAATGGAATTGAAATCGATTTGAAATGAATTTATAAATAAAATATTCAATTTTGATTTAAAATTGAAATGGAATTGAAATCGATTTGAAATGAATTTAAAACGAATTTAAAAGGAATATTCAATTTTGATTTCAATTTGAAAATAAAATTGAATTCGTTTTAAAAATGAATTTAAAATGAATTTAAAAGGAATATTCAATTTTGATTTGAAAATAGAAATGAAATGGAAATTGTTTTAAAAATGAATTTAAAACAAATTTAAAAAGGAAAATTCAGTTTTGATTTAAAATTGAAATGGAAGTGGAAATCATTTTTAAAACGAATTATAAAATTCGTTTTTAACAGAAATCAATGATATTATATATATATATATATATATATATATATTATAATGGACTGAATAGAATGCGCCGCGCAGCGACTGTTCGCGAATTTCAACCATTAACTTCAATTTGATGTTACGGGAGATCCAACCGTCGGATTCTCCTAAAACCGAAACCGTTGGGTTCGTATCGAAAAGAGCTTTCCCATGAATACAAGAGATTTAAAATCTAACAGTTGGATTTTGAGATGTGTCCAAATCAATTTTAGAAAAGGTCGCTATGGATGTAGTTCGGTAGCCGTTATTGGAAACTGACGGTACAGGCGATAATAAAATTATTAAAAATATGAAAAAATTATGTAAAATCGTAATAAATGATTTGGAAAGATTTTGGATGAAAAATTCTAGTTTTGAAAAGATGAAAATATATTTTTATCAAAATGAACTAGTTATTAACTAAAATAATAATCCAATTATTTTTAAATAAATACACTGGATTTGAAAATGGTTTTAAAATAACCAGAATTTTTCCAATAAATAAATTGGAATGGTTTAGTTTCGAGTATTTCGATATTGGATTACGTGATTATACGGATATTATTGAGGAATTTGGAAGATATATATATATATATATCGTTATTCCCAATACGATATTGGTTGGTTTCAGAATTTGATATTGAATATAAGCCGATATAATTTCTATTCAGAACCTTGTATTTGATACCAAATTGGATTTTCAGTTTGTTGTGAACGATCTCTTCATTAACACTGTTCTTAAACCTAGTTGAGAAAAGAATAAATCTTTAAACTAAGATATAGTGAAGTTTTCCATTTAATTGGAATTAAATAAAAGAATTGGATTTTTGGGTTTATCGTGAATAGTGTTTCAAATAATACTTGTTCTTTAACCTAATTAACAGTGAAGAATATGATTTGGAATTTATAATATTTTAATGAAGATTAATGAAATTTTCTGAAGTAAAGATTTCCAATTTAATATATTAAATTTGAGTAGAATGGACTTCGATTTGGTAATAATCGAAGTGAATTTATGTGATATATATGGAATTTAAAAGGCTTTGTCGTTACCATTTATATTATTTCTTGGATACGGAAATTGATATCGAGTATATATTGTTCTTTTTTTTCGTGAAGATTCCATGGTTAATGGAATGTGAATTTGGGTTTATCGTGAACTGTGTTTTAAATGACATTGGTTCTTTAACCCAGTTAAAGATAGGATTACATTTCTGACGTCATATTCCTTTATACTATATTCGTTGATCTCTGCTGAATATATATCTGTTTAGTGGCAGAGAATTTATTCTCTTGCTTAACACCCTTCTTTAAGACGTACGAGCTTAGAGGTTATATATCGGCAGAAATCAGTGGTACGGTGTAGATGGTCGATGTGACATGTTTGATTTCCCAAAGTTAAATAATCATTAATAATGATTTTTGGGAAGATTAAAACTAAGAGGAGTTTTAATGTATCTTTAATTAGTTTGAAAAGCGAATGTGATAATTAAAATTATCAATTCAAGAAAATGATTTAGAATGGAGTATCACCAGTTTTGCTCCAAGCGATAGTTACATCTTTAATTAGATTTGAATGTGAAATGGTAATTAATTTTACCGATAACACCGGGGTGTTAGATATGGAGCATTACCAGTTTTGCTCCATGGGATGAATAGGTTGGGATTGGGAAATAAAATAAATGATTACTTTAGTAAGGTTCGCTAATCCTGATCGACTAGTTTGGAAAACCTTAATTTGGTTTAAATTATGAAAATAATATTTGAATAAAATAATGTTCTGGATTGGAATGAGGCGTATGATGTGTTGTTATAGCACTTGATTATGAAATACGCGAGTTATTCGGAAAGACCGGGCTTAACCCTAACTGAATAATTGATACGATGAAAAGTCGAAGAGATTGAAGACGGTGCAAGACCGACGATCTTCACATCGAATGGATGGGTTGCTACTGATGCCCTTGATTGGAGTAGCTACCCTGAAGGGGCTGAAGTGGTGGCCATCCGGACGTACTTGTTGATTATACGGATATGCGAGGGTCTCTCTCCTGTATTGGACATACGGGACGAGGAATAAGGTGCCTCCGGTATTGTTCAGACCTAGAACGGACTTGTAAATGGATGGTATGTCTAAAGTTGTATTCCTTTATACTGTATTCGTTGATCTCTGCTAAATATATATATGTTTGGTGGCAGAGAATTTATTCTCTTGCTTAACACCCTTCTCTGAGACGTACGAGCTCAGAGGTTATATATCGGCAAAAATCAGTGGTACAATATGGATTGATAGTGTGGCATGCTGAGATGCAGTGATCCAAGCTATTGTTGAAAAGCAGAGCTTGGTGGATGATGATCAAAGCACAGTTTTGTGTAGCGTTAATTCGTGAGCCTCACACACCGGTATGGTGGCAAACTGATGGTTAGATCAGTATGCTTTAGAGATGAGGATAGACATCCTACGGGTTGTAATGGATTCGGTCGACCGAGGTGATACTGGATGTGGTCGCCCCCACACCAATAGGGGTAGGGTACACCCCCTGATTCCCAGATGGATAGAGTTAGCGGTGTTTTCCAATGCTTGGACGTAAGCCGCGGTAACTTGTTTCCTGGATAGTGCAGATGTGCATTACGGTGTTTTCGCATGCCTGCGACGTAAACTGTTGGGAATTGCACTACGCGATAGATCTTTTGGATCAGGAGCCACCATGATGGAAATCCAAACTTCCAATACAACATTTTTCGGTTTTAGTTGTAAACCTATATATGGCGACATAGTGGGATGGAACGCTCTTGCCATTTATGATTAATACATTTATATTTGAAGTTGATTTCTTCACTTATAGTAATAATAAAAGATTTTTTTTTAAAACGTGCCAAGCATATTTGGCTACTATAAGGTAAAACTCTATCCTCGACGGCGTTCATCATGTGATAGGACCTGAGTCTTATAATAGCTTCATTTTTCTTTATTTAGCATTGCGCTGTTTTTTTAGGCACTGGTATTCTTGGGGGTAAACCCATTTTGTGCTATATGGCGTGGTCCTTTAATTTACCTTATTTTAAAAGTAAATTTTTAAATAACTGTTTTAGTTCTCACACCAGTCCCATAACTGACCTAGATTTTATTGTTTTAACCTAAACTCAGGGTGCCCCTATTTTCCACACGGGCAGCTAGTAGTTTTGGTTTTGCAGATTTATTTATACGGGATCCTGGATTTACAGCTGGAGCTATATTCGGAACGCTCTGTATCCGTGTATTTCTTTTGGTTGTATTTGTAATGTATTTCCACTGCTTTGTATTTTAAACTCTAATATTTTCTACTGTATTTGTTCATACTCTGATATATTCTTGTACTATGATGTAAATTATTGTAATAAGCAATGAAATGTTCTTCTGTTTGTGTTCTGATTTGTCGTGTTCTCAATTCAATCTGGGCTTTCTCGTAAGGGTGAGTTTGGGTCGTCTCGGTGTGGTATCAGAGTTTGGTTTATAGAGCTCGAGAACATGACACATTAGAATTAAACGAAAGAATTCATCGAATATTGGATTAGTACTATCCAGTGAGAATGACTCGTTAGAGATGGGATCAGCAGTATCCTAGAACGAGTGAAAAGAGTGTTATTTTCAAAATAAAAATGAAAACAAATTAGTTTTGAAAATTTATAACTTATTATATGTAATTGATTATTTTATTTTAAATTGATTTTGGACTATCGGTATATGGAGATTTTAATATACGTCTGATCCATGTGTATTTGAAGTCTCAAATATACTGGGTAGATATAGAATCACACTGTAGTCGCCCGGAGATGGTTCTGATGATCACCATGGCATCTTCAACATTTATGTTCGAGTTTCGAAAGTGGAATATCTATATATTTCCAATCGACTAGCGTGAGAACCAAAACCTTATTTCGAATTTATTGTTTGGAGTTTGACACTAAAAATATGATTTTTGAATACATATACAAAAGTTATATGTTCTGGAAATTTAATTCACAAATTGATTGCTGGTTGTATTGTTTGATTATTAGTTCAACTAATTAAAATGTTGGAATGATAATGGATTTAACCAACATGTGAATGAATGGTAAATTTAGCCAAATCGAATCAAATATTGAACTGAATTGAAAATTAATTGCATACATGTACATGCATATATATTGAACAAGTCATAGCAAGGATGCCAGAGAAGAGGAACAAAATGGTATGCCTGACAAATAGGTACATATTTACCATTTTATTGGGTCTTGGTGATTTTATGAGCCGATTGGCTAGCCGCTTGGCTTTTTCTTTTTCTTTTGGATTGGTAAGGGCCCTGTGAGGCAAGTTGCGATTTTAAATATCACCCCATACAAAGGAGGTTATGGTGATTTTTTTCAAAAATTTATGGTGTTAGCCAAACTTTTTAAGAATTAGAAAATTCTTAGAAACTGAAAAGTTGAAGAATGAAAGCCAGAATGAAAGTTAAATTGGTTAGTTAAACAACTTTCAGCTCCGTTCCTTTTCGAGGACGAAAAGATTTTAAGTGGGGGAGATTGTAATAACCTGGATTTTCAGAACCAATTTAAAAAATTTATTTTAGCAATTTTAATGTATTTTGAAATTTATTTTAAATAATAACGATTAAAAATTTATTTAAATCGAAGTTAGAACGAATAAATTTAATATAATTATAAATAGAATTTAAAATGGCGTAGTAGTTTGAAAATTCGATTTCAAATTTCAAATGAATGTGCAGGATTCAAAATAAATCTGATTTTAGTGAAACAAGAAATATTTGAATTTGTTTAAAAATATCTTTCCAACGAATGTGAAAAATCCAGATTTCATAGCACGAATAAAAAGTTATGTCCAGTTTAAAATTTAAAATAGTCACTATAGAATTTAATATAATATAATAAATAGCCATTTTGCAAACGACCTCCATTTTCGACGAAACCACTTTTGTTGGATTCGGAATGTCAAATTATTGCTAGGTTTCAAGATCATATTTTTTGGATTTAATATGTGAGCCTAGTAAATTTAAATGTGTTGGTAATTTAAATTTGAATTGGATCGACCAGAAAATGACCATTTTCAAACGGTCTCCAAATTCGACGAAATTAGTTTTGTTAGGACCGTATCGTCAAAACATAGTTAGATTTATTTTTCGGGAATTTTTGGAGTTAGTATGTGGCCTCGGTAAGTTAAAATGTAATTTAAATTAAATGTATATTGATTTGTATTTTGATTTAAATGAAAACTGATCAAAACAATCGAATTGGCTTACAAAACATATCCCATTGTCTCCGGGATGGGGTTATTTAGCTAGGGGTGACAGTCGTTGGGTTGGATTTGGGGTTCGTAACGATAAACAAGTATTTTCCAAATTAAAATAATATTAAATAAAATATATATATATATATACATATTAATCTTCACCAAAAGCATAATCTATTCCTTATCGTTTAAAGCCGCCGCAGATTGTGATTTAAGGGCCAAACTACTCCGAATTTGATTCCCCATTTTCCCTCAAGATACAACGAATTAAATTGTGTTTTCAACGCGAAAGTGGTAGAGATTTTCACCCTCCTTCACTTCATACAGTTATGATGTATTTTCTGGCATGGGATTGCGTGATTTTCGAGCTGAAACGGAAGAACTTCGAAGCGGATTTCTGGGTCCTTGGTGAGTGTGGCGGGTTTGAGGGAGGGGTGGCACCGGTCAACGCGCACGAGGTGGCATCGTTGGATGGGATTCCGATGCTCGGATTTGGGGGAAATGAAGATGGGTTAAAATCGATGTTGGGATTTTCTTGTTTCAGAGTATCTAATAGAAGAGGAAGAGGGATTGTAATTAGAAAATGAATTAGTTATTAATTTTTTGTTAATTAAATTATTTATGTAATCAAATCTTTAAAAATTCATAACACGTTCGTTCGACATCAGAATTCAACGAAACAAAGTGCGTTGGACTCGCGTGATCGAACACTATGCAATGGAGCAAACCAAAATAAATTTTGAGTAAATCAGAATTTCAGGAAAATTCAAATCTAAATAGAACAGAAATTCAAAAATAAAAGAACGGAAGAGTGGAAACGAATGTGAGACCTCTCTCACACTCAAATTATTTTACAGTAAATATATACTAGGATGCAGACGGGGCTTAGAAGTCCCCGCCACTATTTATTGTATAGACCAGTTGATTGTTTGTTTGGATAGTGTTTGGATTGTCATTAACTGAATGGTTGTGTATATAAAAATTATTTATATAAAATATATATATATATTATCATAAAATAAAATAAATATTCATTTGTAAACTGGACGTTTTGTTTGTGTACACTTATTTATCTGATATTGATTGGGACGATAAATTTTACACGTCGCCCAACTACACAAATAATAAACAGTATTTGTTGTTTGAAAACCCCACATGGGTATTAGGATAATATTTGACATACACTGGTCCCAATAATTAGTGGTACGTCAATCGATGGGTTGACAGTCTGTATAAGTGTTATTTATTTATTTTAATGCTTATACAGTTGTAGAATGCACTCGGGATGTTGAATGGATTTTTAATGATGGTTTATCATTATTATTGTATACATGCGATGTACGAAATCCATACAACTTAAATTATATGGTAATTGATTGAGTCTGATCCCAGTTCAAAATTAACGAATATTTCAAAATAATATTTAGTGAATATTGAAATGTGAAGCCGTGTTAAGTAGTTAAACGCCATTTTAACACGAACGGGGTTTTCTGTCGATTTTATTCATTTTATAATGAATATCGAAAAGTGATTTCAAAATCTGATATTTTGAAAATGTTATCATTTTAATATTATAATGATATGAAATATTCAATTTTGATTTAAAATTGAAATGGAATTGAAATCGATTTGAAATGAATTTATAAATGAAATATTCAATTTTGATTTAAAAATGAAATGGAATTGAAATCGATTTAAAACGAATTTAAAAGGAATATTCAATTTTGATTTGAATTTGAAAATAAAATTGAATTCATTTTAAAAATGAATTTAAACGAATTTAAAAGGAATATTCAATTTTTATTTGAAAATTGAAATGAATGGAAATCGTTTAAAAAATGAATTTAAAACGAAGTTAAAAAGGAAAATTCAGTTCTGATTTAAAATTGAAATAGGAGTGGAAATCGTTTTAAAACGAATTATAAAATTCATTTTAAATGGAAATCGACGATATATATTATATATATATATATTATAATGGCCTAAATAGAACGCACCGCGCAACAACCGTTCGCGAATTTCGACCATTAACTTCAATTTGATGTTAGGAAGATCCGACCGTCTGATTCTCCTAAAACCGGAACCGTTGGGTTCGTACCGAAAAGAGCTTTCCAATGAATATAAGAGATTTAAAATCTAATGGTTGGTTTTTGAGATATGTCCAAATCAATTTCAGAAAAGGTCGCCATGGATGCAATTCGGTGGTCGTTATTGGAAACCGACTATATAGGAGATAATAAAATTATTAAAAATATGGAAAAATTATGTAAAATCATAATAAATGATTTGGAAAGATTTTGGATGAAAAAATCCAGTTTTAAAAAGATGAAAATATATTTTTATCAAAATGAACTAATTATTAACTAGAATAATAATCCAATTATTTTTAAATAAATAAACTGGATTTGAAAATGGTTTTAAAATAACCAAAAAAATTCTAATAAATAAATTGGAATGGATTTGGAATGGAAATAATCTTCAGAGTGTTTCGATATTGGATTCCGTGATTATAGGGATATTGTTGAGGAATTTGGAAGATATATATATATATATATCGTTATTCCCAATACGATATTGGTTGGTTTCAGAATTTGATATTGAAAATAAGCTGATATAATTTCTATTCAGAGCCTTGTATTTGATTTCAAATTGGATTTTGAGTTTGTTGTGAACGATGTCTTCATTAACACTATTCTTAAACCTAGTTGAGAAAAGAATAAATCTTCAAACTAAGATTTAGTGAAGTTTTCCAATTAATTGATATTTAATTGGAATTGAATAAAAGAATTGGATTTTTGGGTTTATCATGAACGGTGTTTTAAATAACACTTGTTCTTTAACCTAATTAACAGTGAAGAATATGATTTGGAATTTATAATCTTTTAATTAAGATTAACGGAATTTTCCAAAGTAAAGATTTCCAATTTAATATATTAAACTGGAATTGAATGGAATTCGATTTGGTAATAATCGAAGTGAATTTCTATGGAGGAAGACTGTTAATATATATAGAATTTAAAAGGCTTTGTCGTTATTCCATTTATATTATTAGTCGGATACGGAAATTGATATCGATTATATATTAATCTATTTTCCGTGAAGATTCCATGGTTAATGGAATGTGATTTTGGGTTTATCATGAACTATATTTTAAATGACATTGGTTCTTTAACCCAGTTAAAGACAGGATTACATGTCTGAAGTCATATTCCTTTATATTGTATTCGTTGATCTGTTGTAATGTCCCGTATATTTGCAGTATAATAATTTATTTATTTAATTATTTATATTGTGGTTAAGAAAATTAAATGGCTGTTTAATTAAATAATGTTGAATATTTAATTAATATAATAATAGAATAATATATTTAATTCTGAAATAATCAGAATTAGTTGAAGTGGCAATATTGTGTGAATTGGGAAATTCAAAATATACGATTCAGTTTAAAATTTGAATTAGAATGACGAATATATTATTTGAATGACAGTTGAACGTGTAATTTATATTATAATTATAATCGAGCTTGAAATGGCGCGACAAATTGCTGTTTGGCGATTTGAACTTCAACTGAATATACAGGGTCCGTTTTAAATTGGATTTCTGTGAAACAAGAAACGTTAGGAGCAGGTGAAGTATATTTTCTAGTGGAAGAGAAAAATGGGGATTTCGTCATGTAGATTTTGATTTATGTCCAAATCAAATTTTCGAAAAGTCGTTATGGAATTCGTTTATAATTTATATCAATTTATTTATATTTTAAATGGATTTTAAATATAAATCGAATATCGATTTAATCGGGATTTTGAATATCGAGTTATAAATCCAATTGGAGCTGTATGATATTCTATTGTGAATATATACGATAATATAAATTTATTTATATTTAATTTAATTATTTTTAAATATATTTATATATTTAAAAAGGGTTATTTAGAGCTTTAAAAATAGCCAATTTTGCAAACGACCTCCGTTTTCGACGAAACTAATTTTGTTGGATCCGCAATATTAAATTATTGCTAGATTTCAATTTTCGTGATTTTTGAAGTCAGTATGTGGTCGTATGGGATTTTAATGTGAAAAACAGTCGATATTTTGACGGTTAAAAATACGTTGTGTGAGCGTGCGAAGTCGGAATTCGACGAAATCAGTTTCGTTAGGTCCGTAATGTTGAACTAAAGGTGTATGTCGATTTTCGTGATTTTTAGATATCAGGTGTGATCATAAGAATTTTTAGAAGACAAACACAAATAGCGATTGCTTAAAATTGAATAAATAAATATTATAACTACCCTATATATATTCCTTAACAAACCCTCCAAACCCTCTTATTCACTTTCTCTGGTCATTTGATTCTTGCTGCCACCAACGCAGCAAGAAATGAAAAGAAACCCACCTCTTAAAAATCGAAACAAATCCTATACACTACTATAAATCATGGAAATTATATATTTGAGATCCTCTTGTGTTACTCTTCCTTTCTCTATGGATTTTGTTTGGTGCGATGGCAAAATGTTTGCTGCCAAAAATCACAGCGTGAGTTGGAGGAACCTAGGGTTTACAAAATCTGGGGATACAAGCATCGATTATATTTGGTTTCAGGAATGGAATTAGCATCTAGTTGTGAAATTTTGAGGAATTCGGTGTAGTTTTTGTTCGTTGATTTGTATGGCTGGATAGTATAGGGCTGGCGATGCATCTGGAGTGAGGCAACCGAGTTCGATCAAAGGAGAAGGGTTCTGTAGAATTCAATGTGGAGGCTTTACTGTGAAAACGTGGGGTTGAATTCCTTTTTATTGGAGCAGCGTGTTGTGTTATATTGTAGAAGGAGGACCTGCGAGTGGAGTTCAACGGTTTACTGGAGTGGGAATGTCAGTAGATGGGGGATGCGTGAGTTTTGTTAGAGGATACAAAGTTCGAAAATGAAGTATGGTACTGTCAATTGTGAATGAGTGGAGAGGAGAGTGGTAACCGCGTTTGGATTTCATGAAAGGTCTAGAAGGGGAGTTCAACGTATGTCTTAAGTGGTGTATGTGGGTTAAAAGTGACGACAAATGGTCATTTGTAATAGCTTAAACACTGAAGCGTTTTAGTGTATGGGTAAAGGTATAAGTACTGTAATTTCATATTTGTGAAGTTAGAAGATGGACAATGGCTTGAGTGCATGTATAGACGTAATTTTGGGAAGGTTAAAGTGAAGTTGTGGTGCTTCTTTTGATGTGAGGATAAAATAATATGGTGATGACACTACTTGTTTGGAGCGAGGTCAGTTTAGCGCATATGGGCGTGTAGCTGATCATATTGAGAACGACATGTTTAATGATTTGGAAATAGTGGAGCTTCATTGGAAGCTCACGGTCCAGAATTTCGAGAAGATGAATACTGTTTCAGAACGGGTTGGGAAATGAGTACTTGGGCCGAAGAAAATGGGGTAAAGCCCATGATTTATATAATTTAAAGTTCAAATTTAATTTAAATATATACACAAACTTGTATAAATCATATCTCGATCATCCTATATCAGAATTACGAACAGTCAGATCCTTTGGGTTCGTAGGGACAGAAGCTACACATGGAACTGACTGGGAGAGAATTGGAGCTCGTTAAAATTTATAGTAAAATAATTGTCCGTCTGAATCAAGCGATGGTTATCGTTATTAATGATGATCGTCCAATGTGAGTAAAACTCACTAACTCTATCAGTTCATATTTTTATAACATATTTTTAGAATTGATAAATATTGGTTGATTGCTGTGTGTTGACTGTTTGGATGAAGTGCTAGTCAGTTGGTTGAAATTATATATATAAATATATATATTGTTAATTTTATATTGATTTAGTTTATCAGAATAGTTCATATTGCAATGAAGTTGATGTTAATTATATTGTTTAACATCTGTGATGCAGGGAAACAGGATCCAACTGGATTCCTCAACATTTATTTTACTAGTTTTTCATATATTGTAATATGTGATGTGATATATAATCTGCTATTGATTATGTGTGTTTGAATGATATCGATCATTGTATTTGGTATTTTAAATACCGTAAGAAATACTGGGATGTAGAAAAGGGGATTTTCAAAGTGTATTTTGAAAATAAATCATTTATATAAAATCAATGGATTTTATATATAAAAGAAAAAAGGATTTGTTTAAAAGAAAATAGTTATAAAATCAAAAGGGTTTTGAAAAGGAAAATATTTGTAAACCAAATATAATGGAAAATATTTGTAAAACAAATAGAAAAGGAAATATTTTATAAAATAAATAGAAAGATAAAAGAAATATTTATTTATGAAAATAAATAGAAAGATAAAAGGAGTATTTATTTAAAAAATAAATAAGATATCAAAAAGGAAATATTGGAAAGTGAGTAGGATTTCAAAAAGAATTAGAGTTAATCAGTTAGAGTTAACCAGTTAGAGTTAACAAGTTAGAGTTAACCAGATAGAATTAATCAGTTAGAGTTAACCAGTTAGAGTTAATCAATTAGAGTTAATCGATTAGAGTTAAATCGAACTAGAGTTATTCGAATAGAGTTAAAATAAGTAATCGAATATAGTTTATTCGAATAGAGTTAAAGGAGTTAGTCGAATATAGTTTATTCGAAAGGAGTTATTGAATATTGGTTTATTCAGAAGGAGTAATCGAATAATAGTTTAATTCGAAAGGATTTAATTGAATATAAGTTATTCAAAAGGAATTAATCGAATATAGTCATTCGAAGAAAGGAGTTAATCGAAATATAGTTTATGCAAAAGGAGTTAATTGAATATAAGTTATTCAAAAGGAATTAATATAGTTATTCGAAGAAAGGAGTTATCGAATATTAGTTTATTCGAAAGGATTTAATTTAATATAGTTTATTCAAAAGGAGTTAATTGAATATAAATTATTCAAAAGGAGTTGATCGAATATAGTTGATTCGAAAAGGAGTTATCGAATAGAGAATACTCGAAAGAGAGTTATATGTTGAAATTCAATTATATCGAATTCGGAAAAGTGCTATTCACTTTCCGTTTTTAATCAAGAATTACTTATTTAGTTATAAATTGTCTATTGGGTTATTTAGTTAAATTAAGAAATAAAAACTTATATTTTGAAGTTAGATATTTTAGAAGTAGGGATTATAACGTTATAGTTATAATCAATGTTTTAAATAAATAAGTGGGTTCGTAAATAGAATCCAAGAGTTTCATAAGGAAGTTTGTTAAAGATTTAAAAGGGTGAAATTTGTCTGTTTCGAGGTTAGAAATTTTGTTCAGTTATGGTCTGAGAGGTAGTTGTACCCCAACTTGATTGACTCCATTTTTAACTAAGGAATGGTTAAGGTTTGATAGTGAAGGTCGGTTAAGTGAATTTAGTTAATGAAGGTAATGGTTTGAATTGGCATAACGATGTTTTATTTAAAAATCTGTTTAAATCCAAATGAAGGAGCTTTGGAAATGTTTTCCAAATAAGAACCAGAAATGTTTTCCAATGAGTAATAACGTATATTTTCTAAAATTAGAAAATAAAAAATGTTGAATATATGGAAACAGGAAATGGAAAATGATAAATTAATGATAAACGAACTAAAGAGATAAAAAAATGAATGTTGTTTGATTGATAGAATTTCCATCTGGAAATAATATCGTTGTTTGCACACGTGTTTTCCTTTGATAGTTAACTTACCGACTATCGAAGTTTTTGACCATTTTTCTGTCGTCTATACGGAGAGGCCGGGATCAGATTCATGACGTGAAAACCACTCTGTATGGGCATTAACGTTGCGAATCAAATATGATGAAGATAATTGAAGACTGGGTTATGCAAGGGTCGCTCTGTCAAATCCTAGGTAGAAAATTGCCTAAGACGGATTTACAGAATAATGACTTCGGTTTGTCCAGTCCCAGGACGACCTGTATGGAAGAGTGTCTGACAGAGTATATTTAATAGATCGCGTAAGTTAATCTCTTCAAACGTATTTACGTTTGGTGGTGGAGGAATTCGTTTCTCTTAGTTGTATACCTATTGTATTTTTGGGGAAATCAATTTGTGATTTGGCGGGTATGACGATGTGACATTCAAAGTGAATAAACGTGCGACCTTTCAGAGATAAGCATGGCCTCTAGCCTCACAACTGGGAAATGACAAAAATCAGGCAGGGAGCATGGCTAAGTTGTTGGCTGCCAATTAGGGTCTATTATCACCTATCTAGAGATATTTATTTCATTCTTTAATCTATTTGATGTTGTCCCATTCGGTAAATGGTTGTTGATCCCATCCGTTGGTGATATACATTCGATACACTGAAGCGAAATGAGTGGTCGGTCATGTGTGGTCGGGTTGCAAGATGTTCTTGTTGAACCCAGTGTATTCCTCTCTAGAAGTACACTATCGGAAGGTGGTTCCATACCTTGTCACAGTTGGAAATCCATTACCCAATAAGTGCTCGCGGTTTTGATTGTATACTATATATATGGAACGTGAGATGAAAGCGCTCTGCAAGATGATTATTATATGGTGGCTGATAGACACTATTATAATAGCAAAACAGTTTTGATATAAAAGATCATTGTTTCTTTCAAAATGATTTGAAAGTTAAATCAAAATGTTTTGGATATTCATAAGGGAAAAGCCCGTTCCGTTGTACGGCGTGGTCTTATAAGATATCGTTATTTTCCCAAACTGTTTTAAATTGTTTACTCATACAAGTCCCATGACTAACCCAGAGTTTGTTTTGTTTTGCTTTCCCTAAATTCTTGGGTGATCAATTTTATATGAGCAGTCAAGTAGTCGGGATTTACATATGCACTAGATGGAGCTTGGAGCAGGAGGCTTCAGCAGTATTTTCTAGCTATTGTTTATTTCCGCTGTGATGTAAGTGTTGTACTCTAATATACAAATACAAATTTGTGTTTCAAAGTTATTTTGTATACTATATTTTATTCGTTCCGCTATGAGATTTGTGGTTACTCTGATGTGTTATGTTCTTCTTCTACTATTCTAAGTTTCTATCTTATCTATCCTCACCCTCTAAATTCTTTCTATTAGTTTTCTGGTTTCGAGTGTAATTTGGGTTGGACTTGTGTTATTTGGTCAGCTCAAATTGTACCAGAATTTCGGGACACTACAGTTGGTATCAGAGCTTAAGGTTAAGTAATTACCTTGGCTTTGTGGCATGACTCAGTAGAGATAGGGTTAGCAATACCCTAGATTGAGTTTGAGTGTATATATTCGAGTGAACTTATTTGTTGTTCAATATAAAATGGTTTTATATTATGGAGATTTATTGGTTGAGTTGTTTATGGGTTCTAGTCGATCAGTTTGATCCACTGTATCGGTAGGGATTTATAAACACTCGAATACGATGAACTGACACTGTATGTTTTGAAAAGAGGGTAAATGAAATAATTTTACCCAAAATATATTTTGATATAAGCAAAGTATATATATTTGAAATATTATAATATATTGGATATGTTAGTTGTGATTATGATCAGATAAGATTATAATTGAAACGGTTATGTAAATAACCAATCAAAATTCGTATAAGTGTTACAAAGTGAATTAAATCTGAATTTAAATCAAAATAGAAATGAAAACCCTGGAAATTTGAATAAGCGTTTGTAATGGATTTGGGTTAAATATATGATAATTTTAAAATCCTGGGAGATTTTAAATTGTTTAAAGCATTGCAAATGATTTTTGAATTGATTTCAAAATGGAAGTGTTTAGAAATGGTTTTGAAAGTGATATAGTATTGAACTCACTTGGTCACTGGAAAATAAATTCCGATGTTGATTCGGACATCATCGGTGTTCATTTTCGAGTTGTAAGTGACAGATTACTCCCAAAATTTTAGTTTTTGAATTGTTTTGAGAAGACATGTTGTTTGAAATCCTGAAAGGGAAAGTTTGATTTTTGATATGGTAAACTGTTTAAAACTCCCAGGAAAGAGAAGTTTGAATTAAAAACAAATTGAGTAGAAAGTTGGGAAGGCCAAGTGGAATTAAAATAAAGTCGGTAAAGTGGTAACTGAAGTTGAATTAGAATGATATCAAGACAAATTGGATTGTGAGATTCGAATTTGAAATGTAATTTGATAATCAAGTTAAGAGTTTGGAATCGAAAATGTAACTCGAGTTTGAAATGATATTTGGCTTGGATATAAGCGAATGGTTGTGTTGGAGATAAAAGTGATTTGAGTTTGATTGGGATGGCATCTGTATATGTAGAATTGGCAACAGATGGAAGGATATAATGATATGCCCGACAAAAAGGTACAAGTTTATATTTCTATTGGCTATGAGATTTATGAGCCAAATTGGCAAGCCGCTTAGCTGTTTGATTTTCTTTTGGGTTGGAGAAGGCCTAGAGAGGCGAGTTGGAGTTTGACCTATTAACCAGTACAAAGGAGATGCTGGCGATTTTTTTTGAAAATTTCGGGTGTTAGAAAATTTTCAGAATTTTTCTTTAATAGGAATAAATTAATAATTTAATTGAAATTAAATTGGTTTAGTTAAAATTGAAGTTAAGGAATAAATAAATGATTTTTAACCAGTTAATAGGGTTCATTTTATACCTTAGCAATTTCGATGACGAAATTATTTTAAGGGGGAAGAATGTAATGTCCCGTATCTTTGCAGTATAATAATTAATTTATTTAATTATTTATATAGTGATTTAGAGAATTAAATGGCCGTTTAATTAAATAATATTGAATATTTAATTAATACAATAATAGAATAATATATTTAATTCTGAAATAATCAGAATTAGTTGAAGTGGCAATATTGTGTGAATTTGGAAATTCAAAATATATTATTCAGTTTAAAATTTGAATTAGAATGACGAATATATTATTTGAACGATAGTTGAAAGCATAAATTATATTGTAATCGAGCTCAAAATGGCGCGACAGTTCGCTATTTGGCGATTTGAACTTCAACTGAATATACAGGGTCCGTTTTAAATCGGATTTCTGTGAAACAAGAAACGTTAGGAGCTGATGAAGTATATTTTTCTAGTGGAAGAGAAAAATCGGGATTTCATCGTGTAGATTTTGATTTATGTCCAAATCAAAATTTTGAAAAGTCACTATGGAATTACTTTATAATTTATATTGATTTATTTATATTTAAATGGATTTTAAATATAAATCGAATATCGATTTAATCGGGATTTTGAATACTGAGTTATAAATCGAATTGGAGCTGTATGATATTCTATTGTGAATATATACGATAATATAAATTTATTTATATTTAATTTAATTATTTTTAAATGTATTTATTTATTTAGAAAGGGTTATTTAGAGCTTTAAAAATAGCCAGTTTTGCAAACGACCTTCGTTTTCAACGAAACTAATTTTGTTGGATCCACAATATTAAATTATTGCTAGATTTCAATTTTCGTGATTTTTGAAGTCAGTATGTGGTCGTACGGGATTTTAATGTGAAAAACAATCGATATTTTGACGGTTAAAAATACGCTATCTAAGCGTACGAAGTCCGAATTCGACGAAAGCAGTTTCGTTGGGTCCGTAATGTTGAACTGAAGGTGTATGTCGATTTTCGTGATTTTTAGATATCAGGTATGATCATAAGAATTTTTAGAAGACAAACACAAATAGCGATTGCTTAAAAATGAACATAAAATCGAATAAATATTAAAACTACCCTACATATATTCCTTAACAAACTCTCCAAACCCTCTTATTCACTTTCTCTGGTCAATTGATTCTTGCCGCCACCAACACAGCAAGAAATGGAAAGAAACTCACCTCTTAAAAATCGAAACAAATTCTATACATTACTATAAATCATGGAAAGTATATATTTGAGATCCTCTTGAGTTACTCTTCCTTTCTCTACGGATTTTGTTTCGTGCGATGGCAAAATGTTCGCTGCCAAAAATCATAGCGTGAGTTGGAGGAACCAAGGGTTTACAAAATCTGGGGATACAAGCATCGATTCATCTTATGGTTCTTATATTTGGTTTTAGGAGTGGAATTAGCATCTAGTCGTGAAATTTTGAGGAATTCGATGTAGTTTTTGTTCGTTGATTTGTACGGCTGGGTAGTATACGGCTGTCGACGCATCTGGAGTGAGGCAACCAAGTTCGATCAAAGGAGAAGGGTCTTGTAGAATTCAACGTGGAGGCTTTACTATGAAAACGTGGGGTTGAATTCCTTTTTATTGGAGCAGCGTGTTGTGTTATATTGTAGAAGGAGGACCTACGAGAGGAGTTCAACGGTTTACTGGAGTGGGAATGTCAGTAGATGGGGGATGCGCGAGTTTTGTTTGAGGATACAAAGTTCGAAAATGAAGTATGGTACTGTCAGTTGTGAATGAGTGGAGAGTAGAGTGGTAACCGCGTTTGGATTTCATGAAAGGTCTGGAAGGGGAGTTCAACGTATGTCTTAAGTGGTGTATGTGGGTTAAAAGTGACGGCAAATGGTCATTTGTAATTGCTTAAATACTGGAGCGTTTTAGTGTATGGGTAAAGGTATAAGTACTGTAACATGTTTTCATATTTGTGAAGTTAGAAGATGGAGAATGGCTTGAGTGTGTGTATAGAGGTAGTTTTGGTAAGGTTAAAGTGAAGCTGTGGTGCTCCTTTTGATGTGAGGATAAAATAATATGGTGATGACACTACTTGTTTGGAGCGAGGTCAGTTTAGCGCATATAGGAGTGTAGTTGATCATATTGAGAACGGCATGTTTAATGATTTGGAAATAGTGGAGCTTTATTGGAAGCTCACGGTCTAGAATTTCGAGAAGATGAATACTGTTTCAGAACGGGTTGGGAAATGAGCACTTGGGCCGAAGAAAATGGGGTAAAGCCCATGATTTATATAATTTAAAGTTCAAACTTAATTTAAATATATATGAAAACTTGTATAAATCATATCTCAATTATCCTGTATCAGAATTTTGAACGGTCAGATCCATTGGGATCGTACGGACGGAAGCTACACATGGAACTGACTGGGATTGAATTGGAGCTCATTACAATTTATAGAAAAATAAATTGCCCATCTGAATCAAGCGATGGTTATCGTTATTAACGATGATCGTCCAATGTGAGTGAAACTCGCCAACTCTATCAGTTCATATTTTTATAATGTATTTTTAGAACTGATAAATATTGGTTGATTGCTCTGAGTTGACTGTTTGGATGAACTGCTAGCCAGTTGGTTGAAATTATATATATATCGTTAATTTTATATTGATTCTATTTATCAAAATAGTTCATATTGCAATGAAGTTAATGTTAATTATATTGTTTAACATCTGTGATGCAGGGAATCGGGTTGGAGGGATCCAACTGGATTCCTCAACATTTATTTTACTATTTTCATATATTGTAATATATGATGTGATATATAATCTATTGTTGATTATGTGTGTTTGAATGATATCAATCATTGTATTTGGTATTTTAAATACCGTAAGAAATACTGGGATGTAGAAAAGGGGATTTTCATAGTGTATTTTGAAAATAAATTATTTATGTAAAATCAATGGATTTTATATATAAAAGAAAAATGATTTTTTTTAAAAGAAAATATTTATAAAATCAAAAGGGTTTTGAAAAGGAAAATATTTGTAAACCAAATATAAAGGAAAATATTTGTAAAACAAATAGAAAAGGAAATATTTTATAAAGTAAATAGAAAGATAAAAGAAATATTTATTTATGAAAATAAATAGAAAGATAAAAGGAATATTTATTTAGAAAATAAATAAGACATCAAAAAGGTAATATTGGAAAGTAAGTAGGATTTTAAAAAGAATTAGAGTTAATCTGTTAGAGCTAATCAGTTAGAGTTAACCAGTTAGAGTTAACCTGTTAGAGTTAATCAGTTAGAATTAATCAGTTAGAGTTAACCAGTTAGAGTTAATCAATTAGAGTTAACCGATTAGAGTTAAATCGAACTAGAGTTATTCGAATAGAGTTAAAATAAGTAATCGAATATAGTTTATTCGAATAGAGTTAAAGGAGTTAGTCGAATATAGTTTATTCGAAAGAAGGAGTTATCGATTATTGGTTTATTCGGAAGGAGTTATCAAATAATAGTTTAATTCGAAAGCGGATAATTGAATATAAGTTATTCAAAAGGAATTAATCGAATATAGTCATTCGAAGAAAGGAGTTAATTGAATATAGTTTATTCAAAAGGAGTTAATTGAATATAAGCTATTCAAAAGGAATTAATCGAATATAGTTATTCGAAGAAAGGAGTTATCGAATATTAGTTTATTCGAAAGGAGTTAATTGAATATAGTTTATTCAAAAGGAATATATTGAATATAAGTTATTCAAAAGGAGTTAATCGAATATAGTTGATTCGAAAAGGAGTTATCGAATAGAGAATATTCGAAAGAGAGTTATACGTTGAAATTCGATTATATCGAATTCGGGAAAGTGCTATTCACTTTCCGTTTTTAATCAAGATTTATTTATTTAGTTATAAATTGTCTATTTGGTTACTTAGTTAAATTAAGAAATAAAAACTTATATTTTGAAGTTAGATATTTCAGAAGTAGGGATTATAACGCTATATTTATAATCAATGTTTTAAATAAAGAAGTGGATTCGTAAATAGAATCCAAGAGTTTCGTAAGGAAGTTTGTTAAAGATTTAAAAGGGTGAACTTTGTCTGTTTTGAGGTTAGAAATGTTGTTCAGTTAAGGTCTGAGAGGTAGTTGTACCCCAACTTGATTGACCCCATTTTTAACTAAGGAATGGTTAAGGTTCGATAGTGAAGGTCGGTTAAGCGAATTTAGCTAATGAAGGTAATGGTTTGAATTGGCATATCGATGTTTTATTTAAACATCTGTTTAAATCCAAATGAAGGAGCTTTGGAAATGTTTTCCAAATAAGAATAAGAAATGTTTTCCAATTAGTAATAACGTATATTTTCTAAAATTAGAAAATAAGAAATGTTGAATATATGGAAACAGGAAATGGAAAATGATAAATTAATGATAAACGAACTAAAGTGATAAAAAGATGAATGTTGATTGATCGATAGAATTTCCATCTGGAAATAATACCATTGTTTGCACACGTGTTTTCCTTTGATAGTTAACTCACCGACTATCGAAGTTTTTGACCATTTTTCCGTCGTCAATACGGAGAGACCGGGATCAGATTCATGACCTGAAAACCACTCCGTATGGGCATTAACGTTGCGAATCAAATATGATGAAGATAATTGAAGATTGGGTTATGCAAGGTCGTTCTGTCAAATCCTAGGTAGAAAATTGCCTAAGTTGGATTTACAGAATAGTGCCTTCGGTTTGTCCAGTTCCAGGACGACCTGTATGGAAGAGTGTCTGACATAGTATATTTAATCGCGTAAGTTGATCTCTTCAAACATATTTACGTTTGGTGGCGGAGGAATTCGTTTCTCTTAGCTGTATACCCGTTGTATTTTTTGGGAAATCAATTTGTGATTTGGTGGGTATGACGATGTGACATTCAACGTGAATAAATGTGTGATCTATCAGAGATAAGCGTGTCCTCTAGCCTCACAACTGGGAAATGACAAAAATCGGGCATGCAGCATGGCTAAGTGGTTGGCTGCCAATTAGGGTGTATTATCACCTATCTAGAGATATTCATTTCATTCTTTAATCTATTCGATGTTGTCCCATTCAGGAAACGGTTGCTGATCCTAACCGTTGGTGATATACATTCGATACACTCAAGCGAAATGAGTGGTCGGTCATGTGTGGTCGGGTTGCAAGATGTTCTTGTTGAACCCAATGTATTCCTCTCTAGAGGTACGCTATCGGAAGGTGGTTCCATACCTTGTCATAGTTGGAAATCCATTACTCAATAAGTGCTCGCGGTTTTGATTGTATACTATATATGTGGAACGTGGGATGAAAGCATTCTGCAAGATGATTATTATACTGTGGTTGATAGACACTATTATAATATCAAAAGAGTTTTGATATAAAAGATCATTGTTTCTTTCAAAATGATTTGAAAGTTAAATCAAAATGTTTTGGATATTCATAAGGGAAAAAGCCGTTCCATTATACGGTGGTCTTATGATATCGTTATTTTCCCAAACTGTTTTAAATTGTTTAGTTATACCAATCCTATGACTGACCCAGAGATTGTTTTGTTTTGTTTTCCCTAAACTCTTGGGTGCTCAATTTTGTGTGAGCAGTCAAGTTGTCGGGATTTACAGATGCACTAGATGGAGCTTGGAGCAGGAGGCTTCAGCAGTATTTTCTAGCTATTATTTATTTTCGTTGTGATGTAAATGTTGTACTCTAATATACAAATACAGATTTGTGTTTCAAAGTTATTTTGTATATTATATTTTATTCGTTCTACTATGAGATTCGTGGTTATTCTAATGTTGTATGTTCTTCTTCTTTTATTCTAAGTTTCTATCTTATCTATCCTCACCCTCTAAATTCTTTCTATTAGTTTTCTGGTTTCCACTGTAATTTGGGTTGGACTTGTGTTATTTGGTCAGCTCAAACTGTACTAGAATTTCGAAACACTACATCTCTGCTAAATATATATCTGTTTGGTGATGCTCTTGCTTAACATTCTTCTCTAAGACGTACGAGTTTAGAGGTTATATATCGACAGAAATCAGTGGTACGGTGTAGATGGTCGATGTGACATGTTTGATTTCCCAAAGTTAAATAATCATTAATAATGATTTTTGGGAAGATTAAAACTAAGAGGAGTATTAATGAATCTTTAATTAGACTGAAAAGTGAATGTGATAATTAAAATTACTAATTCAAGAAAAGGATCGAGAATGGCGAATCACCAGTTTTATTCCAAGTGATAGTTAAATCTTTAATTAGATTTGAACATGAAATGGTAATTAATTTTACCAATAACGTCGGGGTTTTAGATATGGAGTATTACCAGTTTTGCTTCATGGGATGAATAGGTTAAGATTGGGAAATAAAATAAATGATTACTTCGGTAAGGTTCGCTAATCCCAACTAGTTTGGAAAACCTTAATTTGGTTTAAACTGTGAAAAGAATATTTGAATAAAATAATGTTCTTGATTGGAATAAGGCATATGATGTGTTGTTAAAGTAGTTGATTATAAGATACGCGAGTTATTCGAAAAGACCGGGTTTAACCCATTCTGAATAATTGATACGACGAAAAGTCGAAGAGATTGAAGACGATGCAAGACCGACAATCTTCACATCGAATGGATGGGTTGCTACTGATGCCCATGATTGGAGTAGCTACCTTGAAGATGCTACAGCGTTGGCTATCCGGACGTACTTGTCGATTGTATGGATATGCGAGGGCCTCTCTCCTGTATTGGACATACGGGACGAGGAACAAGGTGCCTCCGGTTTCGTTCAGACCTAGAACGGACCTTTAAATGGATGGTACGTATGACGTTGTATTCCTTTATACAATATTCGTTGATCTCTGCTAAATATATATATGTTTGGTGGCGGAGAATTTATTTTCTTGCTTAACACCCTTCTCTGAGACGTACGAGCTTAGAGGTTATATAACGGCAGAAATCAGTGGTACAATATGGATTGATAGTGTGGCATACTGAGACGCAGTGATCCAAGCTGTTATTAAAAAGCAGAGCTTGGTGGATGATGATCAAAGCACAGCTTTATGTAGCGTTAATTCGCAAGCCTCACACACCGGTATGGTGGCAAACTGATGGTTAGATCAGTATGCTTTAGAGATGAGGATAGACATCCTACGGGTTGTCATGGATTCGGTCGACCGAGATGATACTGGGTGTGGTCGCCCCACACTAGTGGGGATAGGGTACACCCCCCGATTCCCATATGGATAGAGTTAGCGGTGTTTTCCAATGTTTGGATGTAAGCCGCGGTAACTTGTTTCCTGGATAGTGCGGATGTGCATTACGGTGTTTTCACATGCCTATGACGTAAACCGTTGGGAACTGTACTACGCGATAGATCTTTCGGATCAGGAGTCACCATGATGGAAATCCAAACTTCCAATATGACATTTTTTGGTTTTAGTTGTAAACCTATATATGGCGACGTAGTGGGATGGGGCTGTCATGTCGTTTATGATTAATACATTAATATTTGAAGTTGATTTCTTCACTTATAGTAATAATAAAAGATTTGTTTTAAAACGTACCAAGCATATTTGGCTATTATAAGGTAAAACTCTATCCTCGACTGCGTTCATTGGGTGATGGGAACTGAGTCTTATAGTAGTTTCATTTTTCTTTATTTAGCTTTGCGCTGTTTGTTTTAGGCACCTGTATTCTTGGGGGTAAACCCGTTCGGTGTTATACGGTGTGGTCCTTTGATTTACCTTATTTTAAAAGTAAAGTTTTAAATAACTGTTTTAGTTCTCACACCAGTCCCATACTGACCTGGAGTTTATTGTTTTAACCTAAACTCCGGATGCCCCTAATTTCCACACGGGCAGCTAGTAGTTTTGGTTTTGCAGATTTATTTATACAGGATCCTGGATTTACAGCTGGAGCTATATTTGGAACGCTCTGTATCCGTGTGTTTCTTTATGTTGTATTTGTTAATGTATTTCCGCTGCTTTGTATTTTAAACTCTGATATTTTCTGTTGTATATTATTCATACTCTGATATATTCTTGTACTCTGATGTAAATTGTTGTAATGAGCAATGAAATGTTCTTCTGTTTGTGTTCTGATTTGTCGTGTTCTCAATTCAATCCAGGCTTTCCCGTAAGGATGAGTTTGGGTCATCTCAGGTATAATATTTAGGTTCTACTGCAACGTTCTATTTTGGATGTTACCCTAGCCATAAAAATGTGTTGGCCTAGCTAAACAAGTGTACCACGATGAAACATTTTATATAATATTGTTATAGCAGAGCTTTCCATATCTTAGCACTGATCCACGTGAATCAAATCCTAAATTGTAGAACGTGACACATCATCAATCCTAATCGATTCTTATCCAAACAATAATTTTTCTTTGGCGCAATTCATTTTGTACCCCGCCATCTTTTTTTCATTTCCCCCCTTCCCAATTTCGTTAACCAATTAACATTTTCGTTTGTAATCAGAAATAACATTTTGAATCTTCGGTTCGATTAGGGATTTGATTTGGGGGTTCAGGCTTTTCAATTCAATTAGGGCTTTGATTTGGGGGTTCAAGCTTTGTTCAACGATTTCAGTTCAATTAGGGCTTTGTTTTGGGGGTTCAAGCATCACTTTAGGGTTTCGATTTTGAGCTATAACTCTCTCTCACATCACATTAGGGTTTTGATTTAAAATACTTATAAATTCTTAGGTCGGCCTGTATTAACAATTTGATTTGTCTTAGGTTTCCTCTTGTTGGACACACTCAAACACATTTTGTATAGGATGAAGGGATCCATGCATCTCACGTTTCATCACAAGGGTACATTTCAGAAGGAAGAATTTGTTGGTGGAACCTTTACCATAGTAAAGGGCGTTGATCCTGACTACTTCTCATATACGATGCTGATGGAGTTTGTGAAGGAGGACCTTTTCTACAACGAAATAGGAGAAATTGATATAAAAATGGTGAGAAGGGTGGGTGGAAGTCACTGACGAATGATGCAGACCTCAAGGGTATGTCAATGGAGCTAACAATGTTGGCGACTTGGAATTTTATATCGACAACGTTGTCGATACTACAATTGAGCAACTAAAGTAAATGCAGCCGCATGTAATCATTCGGCCAAAGCCACTGAATCTAGTTACAAGTGTGTGTGTGTATATATATAAAATATCATATACAGATTTGTGATATTTAGATATAGCAAAAAAAATTGATTGTGATATTATATCATTTAAAGATCATGATTATAATATCATTGTATGATTTGTTGTAGTTACAAAACCATTGAAACGGCAGTACGTGGCAACTCATCAACTAAAACATAACCAAAAAAACAAGAAGTCAACTGAAGTCAACAGTCCTCAGAAGTCGGCGCGACTCAATAATCCAGAACCCAACACAACCACGAATCAAAAGATAGCTGAGGTGAACACTCCTCGGAAGTCGGCACGGCTGAATAATCCAGAACCCAACAATGCAACCACAAATCAAAAGATAGCTGAGGTGAAAAGTCCTCAGAAGTCGGCAAGGCTGAATAATTCAGAACCCAGCAATGAAACACTTAATCTAAAGTCAGCTGCTACAGTAAATCATCAGAAGACGACACAGAAAACCAAAAAAAACAAAAATCAGCGATTCAACAGTGAGTCTAAACTCTTCAGGTGTAAAGAAGAAGTTGGAATCATGTATTCAAGCAAAGGAAGACGAAGATATGGATGAAAATGTCAGGCAGGTTCGAATAATTCTAATTACGATGATCTTATTGTAATTTGAATATTTTGTACCGCTCTTGCAACATACTTACTATGATTTTCCATTTATTATATAATTGAAGAATATTCATGTACCACCTCCACCATCTATAAAAGACTATAAAATACAGAGAGTTGAGATTTTGATGAGGAACAACGAACTTCTTGCTTCTCTATGTGTGCCTATAATTTCAGATGAACTGATAAATGCAAGCCAAAAAAAAGGAAAATAAAAGATGCAAAAGGATGAAGATAGCAAGGAATATAATCCAGATCATGAGGAGCATAGTGAAGATGAAACTTCATAAAGTCAATGAAAGGTTTGTGAGAGCTACGTATCTTATTTTTTATGCTTCTGAAGATAATGACTATAAAATCAAATCTTATTTCCTACTTATATATACAATTTAGATCAACTAGTGGTAAGGCAAAGGAAAATGATATGTTTAGAACCCCAAGCCCAAGCCAAAGCCTGTTAGTAAGTTCAACTAAGAAGGATGTTGAAGGACAAGGAACAATGGCTGATTATTTGGCTCTACGAGAACGACAAAAGAAAATTGCTACTAAATCTAGTGCAAGTGGTATGGCAAATAAGGATGTTGCGGAGAATGTCTTGGTAGACATTGAAAATGAAGAAGTTGAAGCAGGTACTGAATTAATGTGATAATAATATTTAATAGTACAGTGGGATTAATATTTAAGTACCGAATTTACATTATGATTTATCTGTTATTATTCGATGGGGCTTTTCATTTTAATTAAAGATAAAGATGAAGTTCCTAGATGACTCAGAGGTCAAACAAAGATGTTTAATGTTCGTATAAGGGCGTATGACAAAAGAGTTGTAATTGGGATGAACGAGTGGTTCCAATCTTTTTCAGATGATGACAAAGTATTATCTGAATTGAGAATTTTTTAGGAACATTGAAAAGGGATGTGCCACTTACATATAAATCTCGGTCGGATGTTCCTGAAAAGTTGAACCAAACTCTACGGAATTATGTTTAGGTAATCTATTATTAACTATAGTGTAGCTGAAATTTACTTCAATAAGTAATATTGATCTGTTAACTATAGTGTAGCTGAATTATGATTTATTTATTCTTTTTAATCTTTGATTTATATTTTAGTAACAGTATATTATTCCCGATGAATGTGAAAACTGGGTGTTGAAGTCTATTCATGACTATTGAAGGGGGTACAAGAGTCGCATAAAAATAGCTTATTATAAAGCTTATGAGACCGATGAGGAGAGGCTAGAAAACAAGCCGAATAACATCCCATTGGAGGACTTTAAAGTGCTCTTGAGGTATTGGGTAGATGAGGAGATTCAGGTATACGTACATATTATTTATTTCGCAACATAAACGAGTACTTGCTTTTTTGTGAGATATACAAGTACTTTGTTTTTTGTGTATTTTTCAGAAAAGAGCCAAGAAAAATTCTAAAAGTAGCAACTCGTATCAGGACACACAATTCGCTGGTACAAAGTCGTTCGCCCAGCTTCGTCATAAGATGGTATGTGATACTTTACAGTTGTTTAATAATTACGGTTTTCTAGATGAGATAGCGTGGTAACTATTGACATGAAGTTGTTAGCCTAGATGCTTTTTGACTGAAGAGAGTGTATGCTAAACTATCTATTGAACTTGTATCAGGATACACCATCCGATGCAGCATTTTTTCTTAAAATTCGTAAGAGAGCAAATGGATGTGAGTACGTGTCTAGTCTTGAAGTAATGAAGTAAAAACTTGTAAATAATAATTTTGTTTTGCAATAATTTTGTTCTGTTTTGTACATGCTGCACGTTGTTCATGTCTTGCTGATGTGCGTGTTTGCTTATGAACTGTATATTTTATTTTGCATGCTACATGCTATAATATAAATTTCATTGTATAGATGTGCCAACTTGTCAACGAGCAATATTAAAATAAATATAAAATTTTGTTTCCTATGTATGATTAAAGCCAAACATGGGTATTTTTGTTTTCTTTATATAATGAATGCTTCCCTATCATAGATTAAAATAAAAATTTATTCTGCTTGGGGATATTGATGGTAGCTACTGAGTGCCGCTGTTTGAAGCAAATACCGACAGACTGTATTGTGTATTTATCAAATATTCACGCTCTAGCCTTGTTATGTGAAGGTCAAGCAGTGGAAACTAGATAAAATACATGGGATATTTCGTTCATTAATGATGTAGGAAACTTGCTAAAATGCCAACAGAATTGCACGTTTCATAAAACAATTAGAAAGCAAGCTCCCATAAAGAGTCGTATGCACATTTGTTGAAACACTTTTTGAACTTGAGTTTCACACCACTAACCCTGTGCACTTGTGCTCTATGCATGCACTTGTGACATTTGTGCACTTGAAACTATTTTCATGACATTTGTGCACTTGACATCGAGATAGGCATGTAAAACCATAGCTTGATTATACATGTAATATTCTAATTGAATCATGCTGCTTTTAAATCTGTTTTGTATTGTAAAATGTTTATGGTTGTCGATAAAGACGTCCTTCCGTTATCTTTGCATTATGAATGTGGCTATACATATGCCTTCAACTTGCCTGTAACCATATGATGATTTCTGATCGCAAACATACATTGCTTTTTTTCCAGTTTTTACCATTATATATGTTACAAAATGTTTTTCTAATTACATGCACACAAACAAATTGTTTTCCAAAATGTGGCTTTCTCTGCATTTGTTGTACATATTTGTTGCATATGTAAGCATTTACTATAGGGTAATTTGCTGCATTCTCTCCATATGTAAGCATTTGCTACTTTCACTCCATGCGTAAGCATTTTCTGCATATTTACTGTAGGGTAATTTTGACGTGACTTTATTTTGTAGGACTTACTTCAAAAGGCAACGGCCAGTGGAGAAGGAGGAAGTACTGTTGAAACAGTAATTTCGAATTAAGATCACATCGTCGTCCTTTTCTTATAGGGAGGCATGCAAAGTGTACAAAACAATCGGCCGAGGCTCTTATAAATGCTTATATAAAGGACTTAAGGCAAAGGCTTGTTGAAGAATTGGAAGAACAGATAGAATCCAAGGTAAATGAGAAGGCACAAGAGAATTTGGCTTGGTTACTTAAAAAAATTAGGCGATGCAAACCCAGAGTTGAATCTAGACGAAATAATTTCCACAACCATGTCCAGTAATAATGAAAATCCAGCTGGAGGCAATAGCTCTTAGTCTCATTTATGAAAATACGACTTTAGTTGTTGACAAATTGTGATGTTTACTGTGTACAGCGTATTATGATGTTTATGCAAGTTATAAGTACTGTACAAATTGTAATGTGTAATATGTATTATGCAAGTATTTATGTGATATTGTGCCTTTTAATGTCTTTTCAATTTTGCAGTAGCGTTAGTTAGTGTTGCAGTAGCTTTAGTATAGTGTTGCCATCGAGTTATTAATGTTGCTGAAATAATGTTGCAATAGTCATACAAGGTGTTGCCGTAGAGATGGGATTAGATTGGTGCGTGGGTCCAATGGGCCCCACATTGTCGGCCCCGCAAAATATATAAATAAAATTAATATCTGTAGCAACATTTTTTGATGTTGCTATAGACCTAAGCAGGAATCAACTGTAACAATATTTGTTGTGTTGTCGTAGATAGTTAAATTGTTGCCTTTGAGATCTGCAGCAACGGTGAAAATTGTATCACCCTAAAAGCGTTGTCAAAGACCTATGACAATATTTTTTGGGCCTGTGCCAACAATTTTTTGCGTTGCGTTAGGCCGTTTATGGCGTAGTGGGTTAAGAAACATGGGACAAGGCTTGGGTGTAGAAAACTCATCCAACCGGCCCTCTTGTCATATTTAGTACTATGGAATAACAAACACTACATTGTCACAATTCATTATGGAAAATAAAGCTGAAGAATGGTTCATAACAAGCCAATAAATAAAGAACGTAAAGAACAATATGGAAATAACTGACAGACGCGACTCGTTATGGAAAATTCATTCGCATGCGCATCATAATATAAGCGGTCCAATCAACACAATATCTAAAACTGAAAACCCAACAAAGACACGGTTGATTCTCTCTCTTTATATATATATATATATATATATATGTGTGTGTGTGTGTGTGTGTGTGTGTGTGTGTGTGTGTGTGTGTTTGTGTGTGTGTTAGCAGAGCATAGCTTGTGTCCGAAGTACAACAATATTTTTCTCGGAAGTAAAGTGTTCACTCACGTTAGTACGAAATTTCATCTACACCAACATGTCGGATTTTTAAAGCGTTATTCTGGGAGCTGGTTATGGTCTTGGCATGACAGAGCATCTGTCGAGATTTAGAATGAGTGGGACAAGGTCCAAGATGTTGGACCGAGAGTCTATATGGACAAAAACAATATACATCAAGTAAATGACACCAAGAGTTTATAATGGTTCAGATCGAAAGGTTCTCACATCTGATATCATTTCATTCTCTAGTTATTATTACATTGTTGAGAGTCTTATTATATTTTGTATAAGCATTTCCATTATTATTGTTCATCCATGAGAACAAATGGTCCTCTTTTTATATTAGGTTGATGGTTCTTTCATGTAGGGGCTTTTTTTGGAATTGATGACTTAGCTGACTATAAGTGACTTGATTCGTACACTTACCTACATGTGGTTGAAAGTGTCCTGATGCATATTGGTGACATTGCATTTTTATGGTTTCCTTGATCTTCTTTGTTTATCTCGATCGTCAAACTTAGTTTATGTGATTTTGACCATCTAGTATTAGCGCTTGATAGAGTTTTCCTGCGTTTAGTGGTTGACATTAGAACTAATTTTGGTTATAGCCTGTAACGATCCCTAATTTATACTATTTAAAAATATTAATTTTAATAAAATTTTGATTAAAATTGGTAGATATTTTCAAAGATATTTGTAACGACCCGCGGTTTTATGCATTTTTAACGCATAAATATGAGATATTATTCTCATTTCAACTCGTATCATTCTATAACTTCGAGAGATGGCTATTGAAGACACTTCTCATTTTTCGGTTTTTTCTCAAATTTTTCTGTAGCCTTTTTACCCTTGACGAAGTCTTATTTCATCCATAACTTTCAACTGGAGTTGAATTTTTGTTTGAACCCATTTTCATTGGATCAAAATGATGGTTTCCCTTTTCTTAGAGTGGTTATATGTCGAAAATGGATAACTCATTTACGAGATATGGTTGTTTAAATGATTTTCAAGACTCAAATAGCTCATTTCCAACCATATGAGCCCATCTTCAGACAGTCTCAGTGTAGATTTCTGGATTAAGGAGACAAAAAAGCTAGATTGAGTTAATGTAACTCATTTATGTTATCCCATTTCCCTTTTCTTCTTCCTTAAAGCTCCTACCGCCATTACATCGAAATTTTCTTCATCTAAAATCTAAAATTTCCAAAAAACTTAAATCTAAGTACAGAGATTGATAGATCCAGACTAGAGAAATACATCTATATTGGTATGAGGGGAGATCTTGTAATGGCCCAACTTTTGATGACCTTGGATGTAACGACCCGGAAATTTGGAACCAATTTAAAATTTCCAAATTTCATAAAGATCAGAATTAGTTTGGATTTTTCTGAATATAAATTGATTTTATAATGTTTAAGTATAGATTTTAATTTTGAATAAGCATTTTATAAATATGATTTTGTGCAAGAAAACTTATTTTAAAAGTTATATTTAATTTGTAAGATTTTATAAATATTCTAATATTAATAAGTGATGATATTATTTGACTTTGATAATATATAATGATATTGATAAAAATATGATTTGAAAATGATATATTATTTTAAGATTGTACAAGAATGATTTTATTTCTAAGTTGTAATATTTATATAGTTTTGTTAACTTATAATTTTGATATTTATATAGTTAAGATCTATAAATTTTGCATTTATAAGTATAACTAAATTGGTTGCATTTATAAGCGTTACAATTGTGTTATTAATTTAAATAAATTAATTAGTCCTTAAGATAAGTATGAAATGAGGTGTCATCATTAGTTATCTACATGCATGCTATGGAGTTCGTGAAGAGTGCCAAATGTCCCTTGACTTAATTACTAAAATACCCTTTCCAATGTCTATATAAATAGACATACTCTCCTTCATGAAAACCATTACCACGATCTGTATGTTACGATCAGTATACTTCTCGTTTTTCTGTTTACAGTGAATGAAAATAAACATTTCCATTCAATCAAAAATCCACAACTCTTAAACCATTCATTTTTAGCTGAAATGATCTGCGCGGAAGTTGTGAGGATGGTCGTTTCTGATTTTTAGAAATTAACGGATCCAGATTTCATCCATTATCGAGAAAGATATCGCTAAATTATAGAGAATTGGATAAAGGGGTTCAAGAATTCGAAAAATATAATCTCTCAATCCGGGAAGAATCGATCGATGTCGTCTTCGCCGTTGAGATCAGCAGGTGATGTAGTATTTTTCATCCAAAAATGGTGCGATTCCGTGTCGATGATCGAAAATGTTCAAATCTAGGGTTGGAGATCATTGGAGAATCAGACAGTGATAGAAGGGATGAAGCATGTCGTGATGACGAGGGATGAGATGCTTCGATGTGGTGTAATTTGGTGAAATACGGTGAAGGTTTAGGGATCGCGACATGTTGGGTTCACACACAATTTCAGGTTCCACGTATCGGCATGGAGACGTCGGATTTTGAATTTGGGGACCGGAGTTGAAGTGAATGGTTGTATTAAGACGAGGAAATGAAGAGGAGTTTGCGGGCAGCCTCGAATTTGGAATCGGTGAAGTGAGAGGGTGTGCACCGTGCACTGTGCATGTGCTTGTTTCCTCCAGGTGCATGAAAATGAAATATGGGAGGAGGAAAAAGTAAGCAATGGGCCGGGTTTGTAAGTGAGGAGCATTTGGGCTTGGTCCAAGTTTAATAGGTATGATTTATTTATTTATTTTACTTTAAACTTTAAAAGCTAATGTCTCACTCAATTTAAATCCGATTAACTCGTCGATGGGTCCATTAGAATCGTATCAGAAAATAGAACCCATTGATATATAATATTGGCAATTTAGTTAAGTATAAATTATAATAGCGGTAGCATTGTTCATTGGTTTGGAAATCCTAACAGTGAAGTTATTGGAGCTTTAATGGTGAGAAAAACTGAACTTTTAAAGGGTTTTGTTGTTTGATTTAATGATTACACGTAAGGTTTTATTGAAGTGTTTCTTAGAATTTTGGTGGTGTATTCATGGATGATTCAATAGTATATGGTTGCTAGGAAAATTTCTAAATAAATTCATGAAGTTGGACCTTATATGATAAATACTTGGGTTGATAACTAGGGTAATGAACATTAAAAAATTATAACATGGTTTTGAGCATCATTACATGCTTATGTGAGTTGTTAATATCTAGAAAATGAATATTATTCATGTTTGAAAGATGTTGGATGAATTTGATTTGGTTTGAATGGTTGATTTGGTTGATCAATGGTTATGAATATTGTTTGGTTATTAATTAATAAAATGGAACCCAATTATGACACCAACATCTGATTTTAAATAACTAACGAGTTTAGTTACAACTCATTAGACACATGACATCTTGTTTATGTTTATTGGATGTTGGTATGTTCCCAAATTCTCGGGTTATATAGGAGTTGAATGAGTCTCATTCCATAATTGGAATTTAAATAATTATTTTGTTAATAAAATAATCGAGAAAAAAAAAGTTTGTATTTAAGTTCTAATACCCTTTGGATATGAAATTTAGTTAATAACGATGAACTTTTGCAAAAGAACGATATGGGATTGAAGAAGATAAAAACAAGTTATGGCTTGTTGAATTTTGAAATCAATAATAAATGATTTTAAAGATTTTGAAAGGAAATATCAAGTTTTGAAGATTTATGAATCCTTTTAGGGGAAGACCGGATTTGATATTTGTTCGAACCTTTATTTAAATATAAGGGTATTTAGACTTATAATTAATGATCAAATCATTAACTAGAGTTTCCAATGGTTAAAAATTAAATTGGAATTGAATATAAACCAAATTGGTTATTGATTGAGGTAAGTCTCTATAGATGATGATGTAGACTATTTGAGGGATTTAAAAGGCTGTGTTTATAATGTTTGTTGGATATAGAGGTTTATATCGATTATAAACCAATAGGATTTCTGTATAGATTCCAAAATAAAAGGAAATATGATTTTTGGGTTTGTTGTGAATGATGTCTTCAATAACATTTTTCTTTGGCCCATGAAAAGGTATTTTATTCCCCAAGTTAAACAATTGAAATCTTTATTGATAAAGATCTTCAGGAAAGGAATGAACATGTTTTACATGAGGCAAATGGTTAATAATTGATAAGGATTATTGGAAAGATTTAACTTGGAATTTAAAGTTAAGTAATCAAAATATATGATTTGAAATCTTTCGACAAGATTTGAAGAAAGGGTAGTTAAAATTACCAAGACATAAGATGATTAAAAATGGAGTATTACCAATTTTGCTCCATGAGATAGGAATGAAGATTTTCGATATATTTAAACTTAATATAGTTTTAATAAATCTTTGAATAAAAGATTGGAATGGATAAAGGCGCTGGAATAAACATGTATTCACGTATAGTGACGATAAATAGTCATAAAATTTGATAGTTAATCTGAAATTGGATTTCAGGTTAAGTAATAATTAACGAATGATTTTGACATATTAAAGCTCATTACAGTTTTAATAAATGGATTTAGAAATATTCCAAGATGGAATGAGGCCATGAGATTCTGTAAACCGATTGGTTTTAAAGATGCGCTGATTATTTGGAAAGGCCGGGTTTTTACCCATTCCAAAAAATTATAGGACGTGATGCTGATGTCAAGATATCAACGACAATGGTGGAAGAACCATATTTCTTCACATCGGATGGATGTCCTGTTGATGCCTTAGGCGACGTCCCATATAAGGTTAAAGTGACGGCATAATCTGACGGTACTTGAAGCGATTTGGTTTGCAAGGGCTTGCACTCCCAGGTGGGGACATGGAATCGAGTGCCTTCGGTTTTGTTCCTATTCCCGGAATGGACTTAATGATGGATTTCGTGTCTGACACTATATTTTGTAAAATATAGACTGAAAAGGTTTTATGTTGGTGAATAGCAATTTGTGTTTTAAAGAATGATAGTGTGGCATGATAAGTGGAAATGATCAAGGTTTTTGTTCAAAAGCAGGGCCTTGTGATTGAAGATCAAAGCATAGCTTAAACGCATAGCTTTTTGTATGATGTGACCTCGCAGACCTCACAACCCGGAATGAGCAGAAATAGGAATATAGACCGCATGCGTAGGGACTTAACGTTCCATCTAGCAAAAGGTAATGCCATGGTATGGAGCCCAGACATTTACTTATGTGGTTTGTTGGATGAGGCGCCTCGGACTAGGTCAATATACCTAGATGACATTCGACACACAGACTGAGGGACGTTATGTTCAGGCTGTTACTTTAATCCACGAAGTAGGGTGGACCGACCCTGCAGCTCTAAAGGAGCCAGACGGGATACTAGAACCTAGCTGGAGGTTCCAAATCAGAGTGGTAAGATCCTTAGCCCAGACTCATTGATGGAAATCCAACTTCCAACACGTAACCTTTTACGATTTTTAAGTTGTATACCTATGCATCCAACATAGTGGGATGGGGCACTGTGCGAGCTAAGATTTATAATTTATTTTCAAAAGGATTTTCCACACCCTAGACAATATTATAATATCAAATATTTTGCGATTATAAGGCAAACCCATATCCTCTGGTGTGCGCTTGCATTGTTTGATGGGACCTGGGGCTTACAATCGTTCATTTTCCTAAAGTCATGTTTTCAAAATCTGGTTTATGGTTGCTATGTTTGGTTTTGGTTACTATATTTTTGCACGTATCCTTGAGAGGAAACCCGTTCTGCGACATGCGGCATGAACTCGAGATACCTTATTCAAAATAAGGCTAAGTATAAGATTAGTTAATAAAGTTTTCCCACACCAGTCCCATGACAGACTTGTAGTTTGTTTTTCCCTTGCGAACTGCGGGTGCCTACAATTTCCACATGGGCAGTCTGTTCGTTTGTTTTTCAGTTTTCAATATCGAGCTCAAGCTTGAAGACTTGGAGTTCCAGATAGAGCTAGAGTTTCATATGAAGGCCGGATGTAGTCTATTATCGGTATATTATGTTAAGTCTTTATGGAGAAATGTATGTAAAATCAGATTTGTATTCAAAAATGTTTCCGCTGCAATAATATATTCTTATTATATTTTTTCTGTTCCGTTGTGAGCTTTGTATTTTACTGTGTTTTCTCTGATAAACCCTTACGAAATATACTTTTGCTTACCTTGAATCGACGTGGGTTTCAGTTTTTGGTTGGTTTGAAGTAGGTGGAAGTGCGTGTCTTCACATTGGAAGTCGTGTCATTATTAAAGAATAAGAAATAGATAGAAGATATAACTAAACAACAATACAGAATCTCACAATCGTAGCAGAATAAAATATAATATATATAATAACCTTTAGAAATACAAAGACACATTTGTACTTACATACATTAGAGTACATCATATATACAACACAACGAAATAAACTTTAGATATCTAACAATGAAGCCTCCTGCTCCAAGCTCCTCCAGTGTATTTGTAAAATCCTGAACTACTTGAGTGCTGGCCAAACATATTTGGGAAACCAAAAGTTTAGGGAAAACATGGAAAAATAAACTCTGGGTCAGTCGTCATGGACTGGTGTGAGCAAAAAATTTAAAAACATCTTAAGAAAATAAGGAGTATCTCATAAGACCACGCCGCACATAAACACGGAATAGGTTTTTCCCTTATCAGAACCAAAAAGCTTTGTATATCGAAATCAAATATTATGATAGTGCTTAGGTTTTTCAAAGTGTTACTACAAAATTCATACTGGCGATACCTGAAACCATAACAAGGTGAAGGGGTATCGTAATGGATTCAACACCAAAGTAGAAACTTGGGAAGTGTTCGATCGATACCAAAGTAGGAGGGCATAGAGGTGGAGCCGGTACCGACAACAAAAGATTTAAGAGGAACAAAGCCGGTCCCGATAACAAAAGTTTAACAGGAAAAGCCAACAACGAAATGAAAAAGATAGGAGTAAAGCTAGCACCAAGAAGTGAAGTCATGACAAGTGAAGACAACACTGAAATCTAGGAATAATAGAAACAAAACTGGTAACAAAATGGCAAGATTGGGAATATGGAGTCGATACCAAGGATATAGAGGGTATCGGCGAAGACGACACAAGAACAATGACTTTGTAGATATGCTATCGGCACCAATATAGGGGAACAAACAACTTGGTGTCGATACCAAGAAAAAATGGTAATAAAGGCGCGTTGTCGACACCAATATGCAGTGAGCAGTTAGCTTGGTGTCGACACCGAAGAATGAAGGTAAATGCATAAAGCCGATACAAAGAAAATGAAAGCAGCGGATGTATTAGACGATAACGAACTCAAGAAGAAAGAGACACGAAATTGAAACCTCTACGGCGAAAGCATGGATTTGATGTTCAAAAGTGAAAGGAGAAAAGACAATGGAGCGATACCCAGCTATTGGGTGAAAGCATAAAAGCGATGCTAAGTGGTGCAAGTGGCAAAGGATTAAGGTTGGTACCGAAGCCAAAAACACTGATATGAGCCGATGTTAAGAGGTTGATGCAAAATGGGGGTTTCTCACATGATTGCTACAAAATGGGGCCCGAATCCTCTATAAATAAGACCATAGGGGTCACATTTTAGGGATTTTTTCCTCCATCCAAAATTTTGTGCTTAATTCTAAGATAGAAAACCCTGATTTGGAGAACGAATTGGGGATTTCTCTTGTAATCATCCATGTATTTCATCAATAGATCAATAAAGGAAATATTTAACATCTATATTCAATTGTACTTGTCATTCAAATGCTAACTTGGATTCAAAGCCTTAAATTGGAAGTAACTATCAAACCGACCTCAATGAATATTCTAGTTTCAACTAACAACAAACTTATGAAGTCTTTATCCTAAGATAACTTTGGTTTCCTAAGTATTGTAAACGTGATACTCACCTCTTGAAGAAATACTGACTAATCTTCAAACTTAGTGCATTGATAGTTAAGAAAGGGCGAGTCAAGTCGAGCTTGGAAGAACTAGATTACAACAAGTTCCACAACTATGACCCTACATTCGGAAGTTGACAATTTTTATTGTTAACATTTTGGCGCTATAAGGATGGGTTTGTGTTGAGTATAACAATATGATTTTTGTTTAATGATAACAAACATATATATTATTTTACAAATGCGTTTGTAAACAGTACTATTATATATTTCACATCACATACAAGAATAAATATTTGTTTGAATAGAGTACTATTACATAGAATTAAATATTCAAACAGTATTTTTATTTAAATAAATATTTTATTTCAACATTTGAAATAGTACATATTTTTGACTCCACTATTTACAGTTCACGTAAATATATTTGGATATTTCTGACATGACTTACTTTAATATAGATATCACACATGAAATCGTACTTTTGGAAGAATTCAAATGAAATAGACATATTGAATTAAACCAAAAAAAAAAAAAATATTTCAATCAATTTGTTTACTACATATAATAGTACATATTTTATTCACATCTACAGTCAATCTCATATATAAGAGTTCATCACTACATATTACTCAGATCACTCAGTTTATGTACAGAATCATACACAATCACACATACATTTACTAACACTAACACACAGTCTGCTTGTCCTCTAGTCCAATCACCTGTATACATGTCACAAAAGCACACACAATAAATTGGAACAAAAAAAGTTAAATACAAGCAAATATAAATTTATTTTAAATTTTATTTGCCTTAGAATTTTGGTGTGTTTCTCATCATTTTTTTAGACTTAGTCTAGTATATATAAATTTATCCAAGTCTAAACTACTTGTAAAATTCACAGTGATACACTGTAAATACTACAAGGCAGACTGTATATCCAGTGCTCACAGATCAGCCTTGACACAACTATGCTGGCTTGCTGATCAGAACCAACATTTAAAATTAGCTGATTCTAAACGTCCACAACATAGATATAGTGATCTGCTGATAGATAACTCATGTTTGTCAATCAAACAGCCCACAAATATGAAGTTACACATACATGATACATGTATACACATACAATTGTGTATGCATACACACAAACACACACACACACACACACACACACACACACATATATATATATATATATCTGTGTGTGTGTGTGTGTGTGTCTTAATATGCTAGTGAATATGGTCTGATATGCGTGCAAGCCTAACCAGAAATGCAAAAATAAATGAATGGCTCATGTTTTCAAAGTGGCATAAAACACATAGCCGGTGCACAAGCCAAACATTCAAGTTCAAGCCAAGCATGTGTATGTACATAAAAACTAAAACCCAAGATTGGTCCCAAAAGCACAACAGTTCCAGTGTGGACAGTATAGCATATTTTCAATGACAAAGCATCAAGAGTGGTGAGACAAAAGTGCAACATAAGAGCAGGCTCATAAGGCAGCATGGAGTATAGCAAGCATATATATATATATATATATATATATATATATATATATATATATATATGCACTATATATAAGTGAGCAAGAACCAAAGTATAGCATATCAGTTCAAAAATATAACTTGGCATATGCAAGAGAAATAACAAAGGTTCAAGACACAAGTGTTAATTGCCATGATAAGGAGCATCAAAGAGAACAACACATTATACATGTATTATGGTAGGAGTTTAAGTACATGTGCAGCATGTACAGACGGCTCAACAATGCCAACATCAAAGCAGTAATACAAAATTCATGAAAGCAACTAGCACAAATAGCCGGTGTCAAATACAAAACAATATGAACAAGTGAAACAGCTCAACAAAGTCAACCCAGCATGACAATTACATGGCCGACACAACACAAACGAATAAGCTAGGTTCAAGGGTGCTATGGGCAAACTAATGCACATGGCTGCATGTACAAGGGACCAACTCTTGTAGTATACAAGAGAGTATGCTCAAATATATAATAACAGCAATGGCAAATGCATAATGACAGTGAAATAGTATAGGTGTACACAAACAGGCAAGGCAAGATTGAAAGTTCAGAGCAGCACTAAAGGCCAGTTTAGTTTTTCAAGGGAATGAATACAGTCATAAACAATGCATAGCAGTTCCACAAACAAAGGAGATACTAGGAAATGACACACACAAGAAGTCTTGTATTTGAACGAGAGGAGCAGGGTGTACAAGGAAGCAAGGGGCCACAAATGTATACAAGGCACAAAGCCAAAAAATCATTTGATACTAAGTGTTCACAGCAACATATCTCGAATGGATTACAGGAAATTGTTTTAAAACCGTACTGAAAATGTTAATATAAAGTTACATTAATCATCAAGGCATGATCAAGTCCAATATAGAGATTTTTATTCCAGAAAAAGTTTAGTAACAAAAGGCTCCAATATATTCGATGAGTTATTCCAAAATAGTTGAAAAATTCAACTCTATCATAATCGAAGAGTTCAGCCCAAAATTTTTGCAAATATCAAAGACCAGATCAAACGTTGAAATCAGAGAATATTTCGGATTTTTAATCCTATTTAAGCACCCATCATCATCGACAATTATTCATCCAAGTTCGAACATAAATCAGAAGAAAATTCGAATTGAAAAATCATACTAGAGAATGAACAAGTAACTTGGATTCAAATCAAAGCACTTCAAGTCGAACAAAGCCAACGGTGAACAATTTACAGTGCTTCGAGGTCAATTTGGTATAGAAATTAAAAAACCTAATTTGAAGATACCTTCGGTCGCCATTAAAGAACAAAAGGAAGCCGGCCTTTATTTTTTGGCATAGCACAAAGGAAATAAAAAGGGGTCAGTTAAGTTGAAAAAAAGGCTTAAGGAATTTTATTTAAAACCTAGGGTTTTTAAGTTGTTATTATTTTAGAGTGCTTTTATTTTGTAAAATGAATTAATGTTTTCTAGTTTGTCTAAAATTGGGAGACGAATTACGGGTTTGTAATTCGGGGAAATCTGATCTCGGGGATAGAGATCAGTGCAGGGTTTTGAGTGTAGTGTTAAAATAGTTGGGAGTGAGTGTCGCGAGTTTACAGGGGATTGTAAGCGTAGAGATTTTTTTAATTCCTAGTAGAAATCTTGGGGAATGCAGCAGTTGGCAGGGTTTTGCCGAAGCTGGTTATATATGTGTGTTATTTATTTTTCCGCATTTACTTTGATTATTATGGATGTTGCTATTATTTATTACTCAGCGAAAAACTGTGATAAACCCTATTAACCTCTCCTCTAGGGTTAATTTAGATCCTACAGTTTGAACCTTCGATCCTCTACATAACCTACCTCATCCCTAGCTATTCCACTCTGTTAGTTAGACATTAAGAGCTTGAACATGGGTAAAAGGTCTCAACAAAGGTTATTTGAACCTCGAATTGCTAATTCAGGCATCATTGATCTGAGAGCTATTGAAAAACGAAGGCTAAGAATGAAATCTTTTCATATCATGGATAAGAAAAGGGAAGTAGAACAGTGTAACCCTGACCGTTGGAGCATTAACCCTTTCCATATAGGACCAAACCTCATCTTTGCTTTAAATAGCTCTACATCGAAGGAATATAGCTTATTCTCTCACATGAAAGAATCCATCCAAGCACAAGCTAAGGGAACTATATTCAAGCAAAAAATAATGAAGGATTTCAACTGTTTTACTTCAAAATGGTCTAAGGTTGCACTTTAGCCTCAAGATACATTGAAAATAAGACTTGAAGATAAAGATGAAGCAACACAACTGAGTAATAAAAGGGCTAAGCTCCAACGTCGAAAGGGAATCTCTAAGTCAAGACTACCTACTAAGTCAAGACTACCTAAAGAATGCAACATTACTACATCTATTGAGAATATCTACATCCTAACCAAACATGAGCTTAAATTTTAGCCATCATCAAAGAAGAAACCCAAATATGAAAGGAAGTTAAGAGGACTATACTGCCACTACCATATGATGAATGGACATGAAACCAACTACTGCAGGTTTCTTGAAGGCATGATTATCAAGTTCTTTATTTAAGGTCAATTGTACAGATTTGTAAAAAGACTTAGACAGTTATAACAAAGGATTCCTTGAAGAAATAATGTCTACATGGTTGAGATTATGAAAAGCTCCTTGAAATTTGGAACTACCTAAAATGGATAAAGCTACCTACGATGGTAGAAAAATCTTGTTCGTGTCAAGATAGCTAGGGCAATGCGTATGTAAGCCTTTAGCCGCACCAAAACTAGAAAGGGCTAGGTTAAAACATCAAAAGAGTAAGCTTCTGTCCTCGCCGGCAATGGCCAGGCCAGAGTATCTAAACCTTAACCGCGTCTATGATGGTCAGGTTAAGGCACCTCCTAGAGGGAGGTGGGTGTAAGACTTTATCTACGTCCAAATCGGAAAGGGTCAGGTTAAAACATCACAAATCCTTATCCGCACCTACGATGGCCAGGGTAAAACTCCCCTTGGGGGGTGTAAGCCTCTATCCGTGCCTACGATGGCCAAGGTAGAGCATCAAAAGAGTAAGCCTTTATCCGCATAAATCATCTAAGCCCTTAGCCGTGTCTACAATGTCCAGGTTAAGGCGCCTCCTGGAAGGAGGTCGGGTAAGTCTTTGGAGCCTATTTGAGAATAAGCTAGCTAAGAGCACTAGACACACAAGCCAAAGAGTGGCTCATCAGGCTGAAACTCCCAATTAAAACCTAAGAAATGGCTCACAAATCAAATTAGAGCCTAGAGAGTGGCTCACAAGGCTGAAACATTCAATCAAAGCCCTAGGAGTGACAACACAAAGCCGAAATGGCGACCCAAAGCAGAAGCTACAAATACCCGAATCTGGGTTTTGGGTCTTCCATTCTACATTGCTAGAAGTGGATTTCTGGTCTTCTATAATAAATACCTAAATATGTGTTTTGGGTCTTCCATTCTACATTAGTAGAAGTGGATTTCTGGTACAAATACCTGAATATGGGTTTTGAGTCTTCCATTCTACGTTACCAGAGGTGGATTTCTAGTATTATACTACAAATACCCGAATCCAGATTTCGGGACATCTATTTATATTGCCAGAAGTGGATTTTTGGTCTTTTATTACAAATGTCAGCGTCGAGTATCAGGACTTCTATTATAATATGAACATGGGTTTTAGGTCTTCTATCTTATTTCCAAAAGAAGGTCTCTAGACTTCTATTATCATGCCCAAGTATGGGATTCGGGCCTACTACTTATTTCTAGAAGTGGATTTTTTTTATTTCTACTACAAGTGACTAAATGTGGGTTTCAGAACATCTACTCATACTTTCTGAAGTGGGTCTCCGGTCTGCTATCACAAATACCCAATTTGGATTTTCAAGATGTAATTGCAAGAAAATAATCTTATATTCCTATTATTTCAAAAATGAATTTATAAATATTCGAATTGGTGTTTCGAGTCTTCTATTTAAAATCTCCAAATGAAGATTATGATTTTCACACCTCAAAACAGGGAAGCTATCTAAACTTATGTTAGTCAAAATTATTATGTTACTCTTATCACAAATTTCATTTACTATGTGGTTTTGATCAAAACAATGCTTGGCACAATATGAGCGAAGTATTAAACACTATGCAAGAGACTTGCAAGAAGTGTTAGTTGTTGTATTTTATACAGAAAAACGTAGAAGAAATTCCGAATGCAGATATTTGAAACAAAGACAAAGGCCATGCATAACGCAACGTATACGCAAACCACAGGTTTATTCACAAAAACATGTTACAAAATGGATACATCCAGAACATGGACAACAATGTAATATTTGAACAAGAATTCTAATACTTCCATGATCAAGTCCTCGGAAACATGATTACAAGTTATTTAAATGAGCCTCGAGGCAGGAAACAACTTTCTTAACCTTGCTTAAAGAATTAGCAGAGAGAGTCAGCGTGGAATCGAAGGGGACTTCAAATCCTTCAAGAGTATTAGCGGGAGGACATTTGTAATAATCCCATTTTCCAGTCAGAGGACTATCATAATCACGAATTAATTTTGAGCGATATGTCTGAGCCACCTTTAAAAACTCATCCTTCTCTTCACCTATAAAATCAAAGCGAAGTCGAGGGCATTGAGTATAAATCTTTTTAAGATCTCTAACGAAGCAATATCTTGCCAATTTTGAAAATTTGACAAGTGAAGAATTCTCGTGGTATTCTTTTTCAAGTCTAACATAGCTTCTTAAGAAATCCCTAGGAAGTGAACCCGTCGTAGGGAGTGGGTTCTAAAATAAGTATCAAGAAGCCAAGAAAAGCAAAATCAAGTCGATCGAATACATATATTACAGCTATTCTTTTTATTCATACAAAATACATCTTTTGAAAGTTTCAGATACATATCTATCTTTTTTAAATTCAGGCTTGTTTGAGGGCAAATCTCTATGAATCAAATGAACTCGAGGAAGATTCCAGCAGGCTCCTGGGTGAATATCGATGCCGTGATCATCTTCTATGAAGGCATCTGAGCAAACCTCTGCTAAGGTCATTTAGAAGAGAAAAATCTACGATTTCATATATGTTATATAATTTATATAAAAGATCCACCAAGATGTCTTTATCTTCAATTAACATTCAGAATATAGTTGTTAATTCAGCATTCTCTTTCATAAGTCTCTCATAACGCAGTCTAGCAATCCTTAACCTGGGAGCTACTTCCTTTTCCTTAAAGGACATTAATATAGAGGCACTTTTATCAAGCCAGTCGTATTTATCAGATAGGGGGCTCATTTGCTTATTTAGCTCCCTAGTTAAACGAACTACTTCTGATTGTATCTTTTCGAGATGGACATGCTTAAGATCAATTTTTTTTCCTTTTCATATAATAGGGAGGAAAGAGGATAATTATTGAGAATATGAACAAAGAAGAATACTATAAAAATTATCTTACCTTAGAAATTGAAGAAAAAGCTTGGTGAGTCTCAACATTTTTAACACTCTTTGAGTTCAAACCAATCTCCTCTTCTTATATGTTGAAAGGGTCGAGAGTTTTAGTTGGAATGGCTTCATGATTAAGGGTCTTGATGTTGATACTTGGCATTTCGTCCTGATCATTGGGAACTTGGAAGATATTATTAGCGTCATTAAAGTTATCACTACAATCACCTCTATTTCCAGTAATGTCATAGCCTAAACCATAGCCGTCATCATTAATGCGATTGAAATTTGCTGCAACAACATCTTCCATACCACTAGCATCTGACTCATCCACGTGGATGTCATCTATAAACAACATCTTTGCCACAAAATTCTTCTATCTCTCAAGAATGACGATTCCATCTTTTACTTGGTTTATCTTTGTCACGAAATTTTCAACCAAAAATGGATCAAGAGAGGAAAAACTTAAGTCAAGGTACTTTCTTATGTTACCTGCATATATGAGTAGAAATGCATCCTCGAACGAGCTGACCATGTTCTCATCCAATGTGGTTTGAAGGAAACAAGAAAGCCTTTGTTTGGCATCATTAATCACACTAATGGCATTTGTTAGGGAAGCACCATTCTTCTCAGGCTTCCTCCTAAGAGAGGCATTCTTCTCCTTGAGAAGAGAATTTTCTTCTTGCAGAGAAGAATGACCAAAATCAATTGTAGTCGTTTCTTTCTTAGTTCTTCCCAAGGTCTCATTTAAAGTTTCAATTTCTGCTATTAAATATAGAATGATTCCTTTCTCCTCAGCTATTGAAGATTCTACTTCCGTAAGGGTAACTTCCAATGACCCTGTTTCTTTATCATGCCCTCTCTAGCATTGATAAGGGTAGTAATTTCTTCTTTCAAGAAAAGATTTTCTACCTTAAGCTTTGACAAATCCGAAGAATCCCCGATGACGCCTCCTTACAATAAGAGCTATCGTTTGGTGACCTAAAGAAGGAAATATATAGCAGAAATGAAGGGCACAATTACAAGACCAGAAGAAGTAAGAAGTAATAATAATACTGAGAGTTGTTGCTCGATTGAAGATAGATGATAACAAAATAAATCATGAATGGAAGATGGAAGACTGATACTAGAAAAGGAGGATGAATACATAACCAGTTTAACCAACTCATTAAAGCCTCAACAAATGAAAGTACAAAAGGTCCTTGAGAATTAAGGTACTAAGAAGGAGTAGAAAGTCCCATTGTGTGGTGGATCGCAGTAAAAACTTCAGAACTTTTAGATAAACAGATATCTCCTGGGGAAGCAACCTTAAGAGAAGTAGTTATGGGCAAAATCAACATCAGCATCAGGACAAGAAGTTTGGCCTTCAACATCCTTAGATCTCTTGGATGGAGAACTCTTTGTGATTACACCTACAAGTTTCCTTTTATTAGCTTCTTGAGACTCGAGCAAGGTGTCCCTCAAGGAAAAGGTTCCTGTTTTTGGAACCAGGGAAGGTGAATTAATCTTATTTGGTTCGGAACAGACGACATCTAATGAATGATGAACAAAGTATATCATGCAAATAAAGCTATTACTAAGTTTTTGAGTTGTCATGTGAATTGCTTACCAGAGATGTCAGGAAATATCATAGAATTTGAGGAGAAAGGAACATTCCTCTCCATAGATAGAGAAAGTATCCCCTTGTTAAAAGAAATTAAGGGAGGTTGACCGATAATATTATGACCTATCGGGAGGAGAGAGTATTTCTGAAAGGGTACTAGGTGTTAGTAAAAAGGGTGTATTACACCACTTTTCTGAAGCAATGTTAAAAAGGTCTACAATTCTTTTACCCTCAAAACTAGGAAGCTTGGGAGCAGCAACTGAAATAAAAATAGTGTGTGAAAATACATGTGGACAATAAGTGTACATTGAGTTAAGAAGAGTAAGAGATGTAGCAAAATTCGAACTTGGAGTATTGAAATTTCCAGAAATGCTAAGAGGGCAAGAAAAATTGAATTTCCTAATCTTCGAATCTAACTGCTCCTTCAGGTAGAAGTTTCTTTGAGGGATTAGCACGAAAATTTTGGTAATTCACATCGTTAAGTTTGGAGGGGCAAATCAAGTAATCGAGAAGTGCGGGATCTAAGGAAGGGTTATCAGATTCCAGTGACAAAAGCTCTAGACCTAAAATGTAGGTACAAGTATTAGGAGAAAGATGGATGGGAGGGATGTTCAGGTATTGCAGGAATCTGGCAATGAAATCTGGAAAAGGGACAAAGCCTCCATGCCATATATGGATGGTAGTATAGGTAAAATACCCTTCAGAAGGAGACATGATCATGTCATTTATACGTGGAGGAATGGCTTCCACTCTATAAATGTTGAAATTCAAAAGAATAGCGTCAACCTCCTCCTGTGAAGTGATCAAGGAGTGTTTTTCAATAGCCCCAATCTTCTTCGAGGACGAAGGTTCAGATGGTAAGACGGAACATTTGGTGGGTTTAGTTGCGATATGTTATTTCCCATTGGGTTTAGTTGCGATATGTTATTTCCCATTGGGTTTAGTTGCGATATGTTATTTCCCCATGATGTCAGGTATTATCTTCCCATTTCATTAAACAAAATACATGTATAAGGTCCATGGAAGGAGAAATTCACAGAAAGATTGGAATAATTTTATACAAAGAAAGTTGTTTCTAATCTTCCGAAGGCATTTGTAATGACATTTTCATTAAATCATGTAATAGATGCTTTCAAAAGAACGAGAAACAAAGAAAATATTTATATTATTTTTCAACCAAACCGAAATTGATTAGCGGTGATCGATTTGGCAATGAGGTCGAAACCAAATTGCACTAATCAATTCGGTAATTGGATCAACTAAGTCCAATAGAATTGCTTGATAATTAAAATCTATGAACAAGTAATTCACTTAGGTAATTAAGTCGATGCATACTAGCAACTTTCCGAGATCATCCAATCAAAACCACAGAATCATACACAAATTTTAATTGTTTAGATGAGTATCAAGGATTAGATGATGATCATGGAACAAAACAAGTAAAAAGCTTCGAATCATTACAAAGGAAAGCAGAACAAATTTACTCCGATTAATGCATAAGTATATCCCAAGAACTATAAATGCGTTGAAGTTATTGATCCTTACCCTAGGAAAATTTTAAATGTAGGAGATTAACGAAGAAGAAAAAAGGAAAATATATAGAAAAGAATAGCGAAGGAAAGCGGGAATGAGTATTTATAGACTGGAAGAAGCATATGTTTGAACCGCTGACTTGAAAATTAAGGAATACCCCTTTACTAGGATGGAGGGCTAAATGTTACTACAAAATTCATGTTGGCGATACCTGAAACCAAAACAAGGTGAAGGGGTATCATAATGGAGTCGACACCAAAGTAGAAACTTGAGAAGTGTTCGATCGATACCAAAGCAGAAGGGTGTAGAGATGGAGCCAGTATCGATAGAAAAAGGTTTAAGTAGAACAAAGCCGGTACCAATAGCAAAAGGTTTAAGAGGAACAAATATGACACTAAAATGAAAAAGATAGGAGTAAAGCCGGCACCAAGAAATGAAGCCGACATTGAAAGCTTGGAGTAATAGCAATGAATTCGATACCAAAGTAGCAAGATTGGAAATATGGAGTCAATACCAAGGATATAGAGGTTATTGGCGAAGATGGCGCCAGAATAACGACTTTGTAGATATGTTATCGACACCAACATAGGGAAACTAACAACTTGGTGTTGATACCAAGAAAAGAATGCAAAAATGGCCATACCAACATGCAGTGAGTAGTTAGCTTGCACTACAAGAAAAAGTAGAATAGACATCACAGTTTTAACATCGCTTGCAATTTCAGCCGATGTCAAAACGATTTTTAACATCGTCAAAAAGAAAATTGATATTGTTGGTTTCTCAGACACCTCTTTACTGAAGGAACGATGTCTTATACACTCTTTAGAAAAGAAGAAAAATTAGGCCGCATATTGTTTTATTAAAGGAGCGATGTCTTATACACGATTTAGAAAAAAAGAAAAATCAGGCCGCACCTTAGCCAAATTATTTCCCTCTTACCATTAACATCATTTTTATGCAACATTTACATCAGCTTCTTACGTGATTTTAAAGGTCTCTTTGTCAATCTGCACCCCTATAATTGGCTATATCTAGTCGTTGATCACTTGTCCAATCTACAACCATCAAAACCCTCCAATCTGCCTCTTCCATGTCACCACCAATTTCCCTCTTCACGTTTCACTAAATCGTTTCCTTCCTCACTTTTATTTCTTCAGCAAACCCATTTATCCCCAAATTAAAATCCATGGCTTCCGAAAATTCTCCATCCCCAAATCGAAATCGCTCCTCCATCGTTCCTCCTTGTTGCCTCCATTCTGACAAACTGCAGCCTAGGGTCCGCTCCTGCTTTCACCTATACTTGGTGTTAGTTGGAGAAATTGGTTTTAGGGTTTAATAACCAATTGAAAATCCAAATCGCGAGAGCTGCAGCTACTCTAGCGATCTAACCCTCTTCGTCGTGGTTTACATAACTGTTGCGCTAGGCATCATTTTATCATCTTTATTCATTTTATCAGCTCTGTACTCATCTCCAAACAAACCTTTTTTCTCTTCTTCTTCAAATCCTAATCAGAACTAAAGCTTCACAACTCCATTTCACCGATTGAATCAACGAATCATGTAATGGAGGAAGAAAGTAGTCCCACTACTGATATTTGGCAAGTTCTTTCTGGCAGTTAAATGCCCAATTTGTCCGAATTTAAGTTGACTAAAGAATTGGTGGTGAGTCGTTCAAAGGACTACGGGATCATTGTAACGTTTAGGAATTATGCCTTCATATATTTTATCTTGAATTGGGTTAATCATTTGACTAATTTACATGTGTTCAACCTTCTTGTAGGTAATTGCATGTTCATATCTTCGGCATGTTTCTGTTTACTTATGATGGATTGTTAGTTTTGATTGTGTACACTAATCAGGTGCAATGGACACTAAATTTTTGGATGCACTGTATTGGAGAGATGTTCCTGTGTTTGACATGGGGAGTCATATGAATACAATTGATGTTGGTTGGGGTTTACCTAAATTTCATAAAATGGGAAGAGAGAAGGTTTTCCTCATAAATTCTATGCTACCATTTGGCGTTGAGTTTCTCATGTGTGATACAAACGTGGTTTGGTTAAAGGTATATGATTACTTTTATCATGTACACTGCATAACTTGAATTTGCTTAAATTCGATATATTATATCATGTACATGAGTTCTATTTTGCACTATATGTATTGCATTATATTACACATTTGCAGCTTTATGTTCAGTGTTGTTCATTGATTTAGGTTAGAATGACAAATATATGCAATAGGTTCAATGTTAATTCAGACATGAATTTTTGATCACTTATCTGTCTTATTGGAACAGAACCCCCTTCCATATGTTACAAATATACTCCTACCTTTTTTCCATGCTATAACATAAATGCTTATATTGGTTTCTTGTCAATCTACAACTGTGTCTGTATGTTCTTTTCCTTGTTCCATGACGTTATATTTCGATAGTTTCATGGGTGTTAAACTCGAACCATTTAATATATAATCAGGATTAATAATTATATTATGTGTTTATTTCGATGTCTGTGTGAAGTTTTCTTATAGTTTTGGTGTCAACACCAAAGAACGCAGGTAAATGCATAAAGTCGATATTAAGACAAGGAAAGCAGCTGATGTACAAGTTGATACTCAAGTCATGAAGACAGAGACACGAAACCAAATCCCCAAAGGTGGAAGCATGGATTTGATTGTCAAAAGCGAAAGCGACAAAGAAAATGAAGTGATACCCAGCTATTGGGTGAAAGCATAGAAGCGGTGCCAAGAGGTGCAAGTGGCAAAGGATTAAGGTTGGTACTGAAGCCAGAAAGCACTGATATAGGTCGATATTAAGAGGTTGGTGCGAATGGGGTTTCTCACATGATTGCTTCAGAAGGGGTCCGAATCCTCTATAAATAAGACCATAGGGGTCGCATTTTATGGGATTTCCTCATTCCAAACCTTGTACTCAATCCTAAGATACAAAACCCTAAATTGGAGATCAAATTAGGGATTTCTTTTTTTAATCTTCCATGTTTTTTATCAGTTGATCAATAAAGGAAATATTTAGCATCTACATTCGATTGTACTTGTCATTCAAATACTAACTTGAATTTAAAACCTTAAGTTGGAAGTAATTGCCAGACATGCCTCAATGAACATTTTATTTTCAACTAACAGCGAATTTATGAAGTCCTTTGTTAACGATATTTTTTGTCAACACCGGAATTAGATCTAATGATGTGGACCTAAGGGAACTAAAGGGATTATTTAGTTCCTGCAAGCTTGAGTTAGTTCATTGTTTCTTAGATATCAAGGTATTAAGTCCGAAGATTAGTTACTCTTTCATAAAGAGGCGAGTATCACGCTTATGAGACTCAAGGATCAATAGTTACCTTGGGATAAGGGTTCCCTAAGTGTAATGCAGGTTAGAAACCTAAACAGCTTGTAGAAGGGTATTTCGAGTAATTAGGCTTATGCATGAAATCTAATCGTGGGGAAATAGTGAGGAAGTTAGCAACATAAGTGATAAGGAAATTCATGGAATTAATTTCAAGTATTGATTCTCTCTTTATTGATCACTTATTTGAGTGCAAAAGTTTCTAAGTAAAATCCCCAAATCGATTTAGAAATGAGGGTTAACACTATAAGAAAAGATTACAAGATTTTAGAACAAGAGGAAGTCAGCCAAAATCAGACCTTTAGGGTCTTGTTTATAGATAAATTGGGCCCCTTTTGGTAACAATAAACGACCGCCTTCTTCCAGATTCAGAAACGGTATTCAGTGTCAGTGTCGGCCTGCATCAGAGCTTTCAGTGTCGACCCTCGAGTTTTGGACTTCTTTTCTCTTTTGAATGCTGTTGTCGGATCCCCCTTGTTTGTGAAATTAGTGCTGCCTCTTTACAGTGTATTGATACCAAGCAAATTGGTATTGATACCTTCTTTTGGATGCTTTCGGTTTTGGTGCTAAGCCCTGATTCCGATAGCCGATTTTGTACTTTGCCTTGTTTTAATGACTTTCGGTATTGGTATGACACTAAGCATATTAATGTGGATGACCTTTCTTTCCATGAGCTCTGGCTTACTTAAGTAACCGTCGGATCTAGTGTCGGCTTTGCGACAATGTTATTTTGGAAACCTTTATGATGACTTTGAAACCGCTTTTTGGTGTCGGTATCGATACCAAGTAAATTGGTGTCGGTATCGGTACCAATTAAATTGGTATCGATGGTCCTTTGCTCCATCCTGCTTGGTTTCGTGCTTCCTTTTTAGGGCCATATATTCTGGTATCGGATCAATGCCTTCGGTCACCTCCCATTGTTTTCTTCTAGGTGTCGAATTGTGTGCTTTCGAAGTTGATAATAGGTTGGTTGCTTTTGGTGTCGGTACCGCTTTGCCGCTATCTTCCTTTGTATCGATACCAAGCTCTGCCTTTTTTGTTGGTACCGGTAGCACGTTGACCAGATCTCTCCTTCCCTGCTTTCGATATCGGCTGTTTCAATAATTTGGTGTCTATGGGGTGCTTCCATAGCGTTCTTTTAATGCTGGCTATGCTCCGATACCCCTTCATCTTCATCTGGTTTTGGTGTCGAAATATGATAGTAACATTTACCCCTAATGACGGGGTATTTTCGAATTTCCAAGTCAAACATTGTTTTTCGTGTTGTACTTTGATTTGAAGGCATGGTATTTCCCACCTTTCGATATTCTGGAACCAATATGAATTGTTGACTTGTGCTTGTTCATATAGTCCCGATGAAACGTGCTTTTTTGCACCTTCTTATTTCTTTTCTTTTTTCTCCTACAAGGAATTACACTCAAACAAGATTATCATTCTTTGAGGCATAACAAAATTTTCAGAATTATAGATTTGGTATTCTTTTCTATAAGTCTCCAATTTTCTTTATGAATTAATCCAAGATTAAGAAATCATCATTTTTTGAGCTCAATCATGAATTTTAATTGAGGCTAAATAGATTTCGATTTCTTATCAGAATGCATTCGATACTCAGTAGATGGCTTAAGTTGGTATGAATAGCGGTTTACAAAACCTATCATTTACCTCTCCCGATATGCCTTGAGGTTTAAAATAAACAACTTACATATGAAGGATTCTAATTTTCATTATAAGGATGGAATTATTCCTTTTTGATACCAAGGGATTCAAGATCAGTCGTTATCGTTCTTTTCACTTTATACCGATATCGGGTTTAGTGATGTTCGGTTGAATTGGTATTGACACTGCGTATTCTCGACACCAAAACCATATTTCGTTCTATTTCAGAATCGGTTAAACTTTCAACCTTCAGAGGGGATTGGTCATTACCAATACTAAGTTATTATTGATTTTGATTTCATCGATACTTGAGTCTTATATGATCCCTGGATTTGGTGTTGTGATAATTAATGTAAATGATACGATTACTTAACCATTTCTAGCGTGTGTACATGACTTTCTTTATGTAACCTGTTAGGCATCCTATTTCTAATGGTTGACGTTATATTTCAATCTCTTATGAAAGTATTGTGTGATCAATGATAATAAGTTAGATGACTTAAGACTTGTGAAAGGTCCCTATTAACCCTGAGCAAACCTTCTACCACTAAATTATTGTGCTAATGTATTTTGTGGAATAATATCACCTGGCAATATCATATCTGAGAAGCAAAGTATTGGTGACTCAAATCCGGGTAGCTCCTCTATCTCTAAGCTAAAGAAGGAAAGCATCCCCCGACATTCTCTCATGGTAACTCAAGATGAAGTAAAAGCCTTTTTCAAATGCTTTTGCATGACGGGAGCTAATGCCATCCCTCCTTGAGATGTAGTTACACGGCAAACGTTTCGCATGAATAGTCCCTTGATTTATGTATGCGGGTATTGAGCATGGCCTTCAACTTTGCTCCGAATACCTATATTCAGAATTTATTTTGCACTTTCTATAATAAATACAACAACTAACACCTTTTGCATTAGTTATTCTCAAAGTGTTTAAATTTCTACTCATATTATGGCAAACATTTGTTTTTATCAGGTTTACATAATGAATGAAATTTGTAACAAGGGTAATGTTAAAATCCAACTTTTGCATCTAACCATTTATGAAATGACTTTGCGAATAAGCTTGCAGAATGATTTCATAAGTTGTGTAGATATCAGCTGATGTATGACTTTTGCTTGTATCATAAATCATCCTTATTCAGAGTTTCTTCTTTATTACCCTACATAAGAGTTATCATATAATATTCTACGTTATCCCCTTGTTTAGGGTAGAGTGTATACCATGGTTTGCCTATCTAATTGTGAAATACCATCAAATTGTGATTAGATAACTGATGAGCTTGTGATATGGTAATACGATCATTTGCATTTTATATTCTGTTAGGGTAATGAATAGTAATTGAGCATTCTAAAAGTTTAAGAACCCTCCCTATATGAGGTTTTGTGGAGAAATAACCTTTGTCGCGGTTCTTCAAGCGGAATACTCAAGGTTCTAATCCGAGTATTGATTAAGAAAATGTCCTTTAGAACAAGATACTAGGTTTGAACCTTTTGTTTGGGAGAAATAATAGGGATTCTGAAACTTTTTTCCTTTGGCGACAATGTATGTCATGAACCAAAATCCAAATTCAGGTATTTACAGTGAAAGACCAGAAATTCTTACCTGTCAACAATAGGAGTCCCGAACCAAACCCAAATTTAGATTTGTACTAAAAGACCAGATATTCGCATATGGAAATAATATAAGTCCCGAACCAAAACCAGATTCTGTTATTTAATAAAAAAACCAGATTTTCTCACATTTGGAAATAATAGAAGTCCCGAACCGTCCCAGATTCGGGTATTTGTAATAAAAGACCAGAAATTCTCGTTTGGAAATAATAGAAGTCCCGAACCAAACCAGATTTGGGTATTTAATAAAAACCCAAATGGTCTCATCTAGAAATAATAGAAGTCCCAAACCAACCCAGATTCAGGTATTTATAATAGAGGACCAAAAATCTCATTTGGAAATAATAGAAGTGCCGAACCAACCCAGATTCAGGTATTTATAATAGAAGACCAGAAATTCTCATTTGCAATAATAGCAGTCCTAAACCAATCCAGATTCGGGTGTTTGCAATAGAAGACCAGAAATTCTCATCTGGAATAATAGAAGTCCCGAACCAAACCCAGATTCAGGTATTTAATAGAAAGCAAGTTATTATCATATGGAAATAATATAAGTCCCGAGCCAACCCAGATTTGGGTATTTGTAATTGAAGACTAGAAATTCTTATCTGGCAATAATAGCAGTCCCGAACCAACCCAGATTCGGGTATTTGCAATAGAAGACCAGAAATCCACTTCTAGTAACAACAAAAGTCTCGAACCAACCCCGATTCGGGTATTTAATAGATTTTTCTTAAGCTGTCGTTACAGCTTTGTGAACCTCTTTCTGGGCTCCGTTCTGATAAACTACATCTTTGAGTTTTAATTTGGTTGGTAAGCCACTTCTTGGGTTTGCTTTGATTTTCAAGCTACACTCTTGAGCTTTAATCTTGGTTTGTGAGCTGCTTCTTGGGCCTTGTTTTGATTTTAAGCAGAGGTTGTACGTGCTTTATGAGCTCCCTTTGAAATTCTATTCCCTTATGCGGGATGATATGTGGGCAGAGGATGTACGTGCCTAAAGTGCTCCTCTAGAGCTCTTGATATGATTGACAAAGTATTTGATTTAAGCACATAGCTTGGGTGTGAGCACGTAGCTCGTTGGTGCGACCACACAGTTTGCATACGAGCACACAGCTCGTGGGCGAGCACACGACTCGCAGGTGAAACCATACATTTCACGTGCGAGCATATAGCTCGCGGGCAAGCACATAGGTCGCATGCAGCACACAACTCATGTGATCACATAGCGCTTAAGTGCGAGCACATAACTCACATGAGCACACAAAACATGTTTAGTTAAGTTGAAATTCATCGAATTTACTGGTATATTGGTTGAATTAGAAGAAACATACCATACATTTATATGATGCCTAATTATCCCTCTAAAGTGCAGGGAATGAGGATGCTACATGACTAGGAATTTGGCAAATGTGACATGTGCGGGACCCATGTCATTGATTAGCACAATGGTCCTTTGATCTACAGTTGTAACAATTTCCACGAACAGAGTTTGAAGTTCTAGACTTGGAGGCTCCCCGGTTTCTTTTCTTGTTTGGATGAGATTTAGGCTTTTCATCAAGATCTCTCTTTTTGTTGAAGTTCCCTTTTGAAAAATTGGATTTGTCCATACGAATGAATTTATCTGTGTGGAGATAGAAATCTTGCAAGTTTCTACAACCATGGATGTATAGTTCCTTCCAAAATGGAGTATTCTCAATTAGACCTAAATGGACATCAATGAGTTTCTTACGGCCGTTCACATTTTCTGCTTTTAGAGCCTCGACTTTGAACCTTTCCAAGTAATTACTCAAATATTCTCCTTGTTTTAGCTTTATATTTTTGAGGATGGTGTAGCCTACGTCTGGATCTTTGCAAACATAGAATTGTGTTGAGAACTCATGAGAAAACTGCTTCTAAGAATAGATGGTATCCTTTTGATATTGCCGGTACCATTAAACAGCCGCTCCTCGAAGTGTTATTGGAAATAATCGATACCGTACAACTCCCGAAGCATCGTAAATGTCCATTTGGCTATTGAAGGCTATGAGATGATCATCTGAGTCAGTGTTCCATGATATCTTATGGTAGAGGTTTTCACGCATGGCGGTGCCATCGTGTTCTTGATTTCATCAGTAAAGGGTGTCATTCTTTCACCATCACTAATATGTTCATCCGAGGCTCTTGTTCTCTTGTTTTCGAATAGATTTTTGATGGTCTTCTCTGCCATGTTCCTGAAGTAGACTTCCAAGTTTCCACAGTTTGGTCTTTCAGGATTGAGCTTCCAGATTGTTCCTCACCTTTGCAGTGTTGGCTTTCTTTGTAACTCATATCTAATGGATTAGGTATTCCCTTCTTAGAAGAAGTCAAATTGGTTTTCTTTTTCCTTTCATCCTCTTGGGTAGCTACACTTTCTCTTGGGGAATTAAATTCTTCTCTTTGATTTGGTTTAGTGCTTTCCCAAGACTTTTGTGATCGAATATTTCCCTATAAGCTCTTCATTTCAAGCATTTGTTGTTCTAGGGTATAGAACATAGGTTTATGGGTTGTGTTAGAGTTGGGGGTCCTCCTGCAGCATTTGGGACAAACGATGAGGTTATCTCTCCTTCTACATTGGTCATCTCTTTTGATGCTTGATTGCTTCTTTGCGGAACTAAATTGATCTATAAATTTGACGGGGACCCAGCTTGGCTATTGAATTTGGGTGGTTCCTTCGTTTCTGTTTCCGCTTCATAGGATTCCATTCCTGAAGTTCTTTGGACTGAGTTCTCCTCAATAAACCTCCTAGTAGCGTCAATCTATAAAATCAAGCATAATGCTTCCAATTCATTATCTTTTCTCTCCGCCAAAATTGAAGGTCCCTTAGCTTCCAAATTTGCTAAGTTGACATTCCAAAGTATGGTAGTTTCTAGAATGGATGATGCGTTGGAATCTTGCTCCCCGCTCTCTTTTGGTCTAACCATCTTTAATTGATTCGAAGAGTATTTCGTTATGATGGGATATAAAATAAGAATGGGATTGGAAATAAGGAAGAAGGTGTGAGTGGAAAGGTCGGAGGTTTAAGGTTAAATAGTCCTTGGACCACAAGCACTCTAAATATCAAATCGAAGTTTAGAAAGTCCTTGTCGAGACCCTTTTTCAAGGGTGGAACAACAAAGTTAGAGATATGGTAAAGGTTATCCAAAGGCTTGGAGGTTTGACCCCTCCTTCTAGCGCTAAAATGTAAACAATATTTTTCATAAACAACCGAATATAGGTCTAATAATGTGGACCTAAGGGAACTAAAGGGATTATTTAGTTCCTACAAGCTTGAGTTAGTTCATCGTTTCCTAGATATCAAGGTCTTAAGTTTGAAGATTAGTTACTATTCCTTCAAGAGGTGAGTATCATGCTTACGAGACTCGAGACCCAACAGTTACCTTGGGATAAGCATTCCCTAAGCACAATGCAAATTAGAAAGCTAAACGACTTGTCGAAGGGTATTTTTGCTTATGCATGAAACCTTGTCGTAGAGAAATAGTAAGGAAGTTAGAAACACAAGTGGTAAGGAAATTCATGGAACTAATCTCAAGTATTGATTCTCTCTTTATTGATCATTTATTTGAGTACATAGAAGTTTCTAAGTAAAATCCCCAAATCGATTTAGAAATTAGGGTTTACTCTATAAGAAAAGATTGCAAGATTTTAGAATGAGAGAAAGTCCCCCAAAATGAGACCCCTGGGGTCTAATTTATAGACAAATGGGGTCCTATTTTGGTAACAATTAACGACCTCCTTTTTCCGGATTCAGCAATGGTATTCAGAGTCCGCATGCGTTAGAGCTTTCAGTGCCAGCTCTCAAGTTTCAGACTTCTTTTCTCTTCTGAATGTTGTTGTAGGATCCTCCTTATTTGTAAAATTAGTGATGCATCTTTATAGTGTATTGATAGTAAGAAAATTGGTATTGATAGCTTCTTTTGGATGCTTTCGGTTTTGGTTATAAGCCCTGATTCCGATAGCCGATTCTGAACGTTGCCTTGTTTTAGTGACTTTTGGTGTCGTTATCGACACTAAGCATGTTTCCACGAGCTTTGGTTTGCTTAAGTAACCTTTGGATCTGGTGTTGGCTTTGCGACAACTTTGTTTTGGAAACCTTTATGATGACTTCAAAATTGCTTTTTGGTGTCGGTACCAATACCAAGTAAATTGGTATCGATAGCCTTTTGCTCCATCCAGGTTGGTTTCGTGCTTCCCTTTCACGGCCTTGGATTCTAGTATCGCATCATATGACTTCATTCATCTATCATTATTTGTTTCCGGTATCGAATTATGTGCTTTCAGAGTTGATACCAGGTTGGTTGCTTCCGGTGTCTGTACCGCTTTGCCACTATCTTCCTTTGTATCGGTACCAAGCTCTGACTCATTTGTTGGAACCGATAGCATGTGGACCAAATCTCTACTTTCCTGCTTTCGGTATCAGTTGTATCAATAATTTGGTGTTGATGGTGTGCTTCCGAAGCGTTCTTTTAGTGCTGGCTAGTCTTCGATACCCCTTCACCTTCATTTGGTTTGGTGGCGAAATCCGATAGTAACATCCTTATACAAAGATAACTTTATTTCCCTAAGTATTGTAAGTGTGACACCCACCTCTTGAAGGAAGACTAAATAATCTTCAAACTTGGGACATTGATATATAAGAAAGGGCGAATCAAGTCGATCTTGGAAGAATTAGATTACAGTAAGGTCCACAACCGTGACCTTACATTCGGTTGTTGACTATTTTTATCGTTAACACAAAATAAATTAGAATCTAGCGAAATGCTTGCATTTCACACTCCACTACATAGTTTACAAACAAAACTGCATGACGCTTATGGATAATGGATTTCCAACTATGACAAGATATGGAACCACCTTCTGATAGTGTATCTCTAGAGAGGAATACACTGGGTTTAACGAGTACATCTTTCAACCCGGCCATACATAATCAGCCCTTCATTCCGCTTGAGTGTACTGAATGTATTGTCACCAACGGTTGAGTTCAAACCACCATTTCTGAAAGCATACAACAAAGATAGAATAAAGAATCAAGTGAATTTTTATCTAGATCAGGTGATAATACACCCTAATGGGAGCGACTCACATAATTATGCTCCTTTCCTGATTTTTGTCATATCTCGGTTGTGAAGCTTGAGGCCACCCTTACCTTTATACATATCACATCTTCATTCACTTTGAGTGCCGCATTGTCAAACCCGTCAAATCACTAATTGATGTCCCCAAAAATAACATGGGTATAAAGCAAAGAGAATCGAATTTCTTCACCACCAAACATGAATACGTTTGAGGAGATCAACGTACGTGATCTATTAGACATACTTTGTCAGACATTCGTGCATATAGTTTTTCCTAGAACCGGACAAATCCAAGGCAATATCTTGTAAATCCACTTAGCCAATTTTTATCTAGGATCGACAGAACAACCCTTGCATAAACTCTTCTTCTATAATCTTCGATATAATTGGACTCACAACGTATAAAATGGATCGATGTGGAATTCAGATAATTAAATCTGATTTTGGTTTCTTCGAGACGACAAATGCTAATATCTTTTAGGGTTAAGTGACACTTAATAACAATCAAGTCAAATATCCATATGTATTTCCATATCCAAATTTATTCTCATGACTTGTCTACTTCCTCTTATAAGATCCACATTCCGGATTCAAACAGTGATTTATACAAGGTGCTTGAAACGTGTCAATGTTTAATTTAAACTATTCAAGCGTATTGGGTCATATCACAACATTACAATAAAAAAAATCAACTATCGTAGCATATCTTGTCGATTACGATTCGACAACTCAAATTCAACCAATCGTTGCGTGATGACCCGCCCTGCTGCCTGAATTCAAATCGATAGTCAAACCGACTTGAAATGATCAAAAAAACGTATCGCTTGGGATTCCGACTAATAAGAACTGAAACAAACAACATTTTTCATTATCATTACAATAAATTTATATCAAGGTACATCTTACATTAGAGTATATTAATAAATACAGTACACAATGGAAATACCTATATCAGAATATAATCCGTACACAGCGGAAAACAAAACTTAGTGGAAGAAACATAATGTTCTAGACACAACTTTAGCTTCGATCTAGCACCTGCTATAAAATATCTGTAAACCAAAACAACTAGCTGCTCGTATGGAAATTATGAGCATGCAGAGTTTAGGTGGAAAACAATAAACTCTGAGTCGGTCATGGGACTAGTGTAAGAACTAAAACAGTAATTCATCTTTATTTTAAAGTTAGGTAAATCACAACCCACATGAATACCAATTATAAATTATCCACAATGCTTTTTGAAGATGAAGCTATTATAAGACTCAAGTCCCATCACATGATGCGACACAAATCGGAGGAAAGAGTTTTACCTTATAATAAACAGACATGCTTGATACGGGGAAAGCAATTTTTTTTGAAATTTTTACTAGTGTATATTATGGAAATCATTTTCACAAATAAATGTATTAATCTTAGATGACATAATGCGCCATTCCATTATGTCATCATATAGGTTTATAATTAAAAACGCAAAGCTCGTATTGGATGTTGGATTCCGTCAATGACCGAGGCAAAGGATCTTCCTTATCTGTTCGGATCATCTCTAGCAAGACATCCAAGACTCATATGTATGTGATCCTTTAGATCATCAAAGCCGACCCACCAATTCTCAATGAGTTTGGGTTACTCCTAAACATAACATTCCCCGATTATATCTAACCATCATCGTGGTCGTATTTGACCATCACCCGAGGCGCCTCGAACCATCATCCACATAAATCAATCTTGCCTAGGCTCCATACCATAGCATCACTTTTTAGATAGATAGAAACGTTAGTTCTTACTTTGTTGTCCATCATCCTTTTTTCGACCATTCACGGGTTGTGAGGCTCTACAATCATGTTTCAACACAAAGTTATGCTACATCAGCCATGCTTTGATCATCATCCACAAAACCCTACTTTTCAACATAAGCTTTAATCTATCAGCACTCAACATGCCACATTGTCAATTCACAATATATAATCGGTATCTATTTGTATATAACCCTTTGAGTGTACATAAGTCTCAAAGGAGGGTGTTAAGCTAATAGAATAAATCCTCTACCGCCAACAGATATAACATCAATAGAAACCAATTGGTTATGTCTTGAAATATAATGTCAGACACACATCCATTTACAAGTCTGTTCTGGGTCTGAACGAAATAGAAGGAACCTTATTCCTCGTCCAAATAAGGGGAGAGGCTCTTGCATATCCGATCAATCTCCAAGTACGTCCGGATGACCGCCACTTATAACCTCGTCTTGGGTGTACCTCCCAATTGAGACATCAGCAATAGTCCAAACGATGTGAAGATCTCCGGTCTTCAACCACCGTCTTACAGTATCTTCAATACTGATCGTATTTTTATTCAGAATGGGTTGAATTTCGATCATTCCGAATAACTATCGCATCTTTCAAATGAATTAAGATATACAAGATGTGCTAAATCTTATCCCATTTTGGGAATATTCTTCTATCTTTCAAATCAATTAAGATATACAAGATGTCCTAAGTCTTATTCCATTTTCGAGAATATTCTTATACTCAAATCATTCTTTACATTAGGAACTATTCCCCTAAACCTTATAAAAGACCTACATTCTTTTAAACTTTTTGTTTAAATCTTTTCTTGGAAATAATTTTCCCATTCTCATACTATTTATTCTCTAGAGCAAAACTGGTGGTACTCCATATCTAATACCCCTCTTATTTTGGTAAGTTTAATTCCCTTCTTTCGTTTCAATTCTAATTAAAGATTCATTAAAACTCTTAGTTTTAATCTCCATTTCATCCGTTCAAATATTTGTTGACAAATTTATTAGTACTCTAACTTAGTTTTAGTCTCTATTTCATTCATTCAAACCTCTATTGAAAGATTTATTAAAACTCTAACTTAGTTTTATTCTTTTCTTTAATTGGGTTAAAAAACAGATGTTATTTAAAACATGGTTCATGATAAACCCCTAACAATTGATATTAAATATGATAATTCAAACAGAGTTATATCAACTTATATTCAACACCGATTTCTATAACCAATGAATAATATAAGTGAAATAACAATGTTAACATCTTCTAAATTCGTCGAAATAATAAACGTCTACACAACGGTAATCAATACCAAATATCCAAAGATCATTTCTATCCAAATCTAATTTTTATTCAAATTGGAAATCTTTTATAAATCAAAAAATGTATCTAACCCTTCTTTCTGATCATGATTATGTTTGATAAACCAAAAAAATTAAGTTTATTTTATTTAAATTTACAAAATGTCGTTTTACCGTTTCAAGCCAATCTAGCTGAAAACGTAAATATCCTAAAATATAGTTCGAAACTACATATTTATATTCACATCACTTTGAAGTATTTTATTATGATTTATCATAATTTTCTCTATTTTTAATATTTTAAAAATAGCTCCTTTTATAAAAATCCATTTTCGGGTCATTAGTGGTTTGTTGTTTTTTAATTCAAAATTGATTTGAAATTATCTCTAGATTTAACCATTGGATTCAAATATATTATACTAATTTAAAAGCTCTTTTCATTTTGAACCTAATGGTTTATATGTCGGGAAAATCCGACGGTCGAAAATCCCAGTATCTGAGATTGGAGTCAGTGGTTGAAATTCGCAAATTGTCGCTGCGCGATGAGTTCTATTCAAGCCAAACTTCGATTTTATATTAAAATAAAATTGAATTGCTTCTACAATAGTTTATTAATTATATAATAATTATGGTAAACCATATTTTCAATAATTTCTTTCTCATTCAAATATTTCCATTAAATGACTATTATAATATTATTTTATTACTGAAACAATATTATTTTCAAACTTCATTATTTTGAATCCAAATTTTCCTGACACCCATTATAAAAATAAATAAGATGGTTATGAAAAGGAAATTTTGTTAAAACCTTTTTAGATACCCTAATAGAACTTAACTTTTTCTAGTTACTATTCATTTTAAAATAAAAACTTCGACGGGCTTTAACCTGCTTTTAATTTTTTCAATACTATATCTATTTTGGCAAATGTTCATCGTAATGAATTATAATTTACGTCCATCCAAAATCGGACGTCAAATTTTATTTTCCAGCCATTATTTTATTAATAAGATAATCATTAAAAATTGTAATGAATGGAGACTTAACTAATGTGCCAATAATTTAATTTTTGGCAATATCAACTATGGTAATCACATACTATATTATCATTAACCATGATAACTTTTAATCACAACTGTTGTGATATATTTTATACCATATAAGGCTTAAGCTATTTAACGCCTATATGGTTTTGTCAATTGTTACTACCAAAATGATCTTAACACAGTTTGACGGTGAAGGGATGTCAAATGAATATAAGGAAGGAATAAAGAATTCGAGAGAAACTCAGGCCGATACTCCCTTTGAAAAGAAGGGGCCCGAAACCTACAGAGTGTCAACAAAGGTTCATCCGACATGGTCTACCCGCCAGAAATTAACCCATGTAACGCCAGCACATCAGAAGAGGAAGATTATCGGGTCAGAGCATAAAAATGGTTCGTAACCGACTCCTGAAAAACGGCTCCATAGATGACGAAGGGGTTACCTTCGTAAGTAACATGGGTATCACCGGAAGCTACCTTCTAGGGAGTCAAACCGGAAGGCTAAACCAAGAATCAAACAAGGATATAGGCTACTCGTACTAATCCACCTAGTACCTGAACCATCAACGATTCTAAATCGGTGGATGTACACGTACATAGTGAGGGTGGGCCCCTCTAAGTACCCACGATAAAGACAAAAGTCTACATACGAAAACTTACACCAATGGATCGACACTTAGAGGCATCCACCGAGAAATTCGAAACGCCTCCGCAATCCATCTCAGCAATAAACTCTTTTTCACCTTGGGGAGGCCTCAATTCACCTAGGACCCTCACGTCGAAGACCGTAACTAGCACCACGAGGATTCCTGAAGCTAGATGCCTGGGACCAAGGAAAATAACGACCGACATGAATCATTCAGGACCAATACCCTGTTGTGTCATAATGATGAAACAGGGAGTTAACACTAACCTTTCTAATGAGGAGATCAACCAAGTCTGGGAAGAATAGGACTTGTCGTGCAGCGGTAGTTCGCGAACTTCGCCCATTACTTTGAATTGACATATCGGGAGATCCGGCCGTCGGATTCTCTTGAAACGAAAAATGTTGGGTTCAAAATGAAAGGAGTTTTCAAATGGAATACAAAGTGTTAGATTCCAATGGTTAGATTTTAAGATAATTTCAAATCTATTTTTGAAAAGGTCATTATAGATGCAGTTCGGTGTCCGGATTTGGAAACCAACTGTAAGGGCCTTATAGATATTATTAAAAATATGGAAAAAATCATAATTAATGATTTTAAAATAATTTAAGTGAGAATTGCGAAGTTTTGAACTATTTTTTTTTTTTGGAAATTTTGCACTTTTGACCTAATTTATTCAATATAGTAAATCAATATTTTGGAATTTAGTTTAGGATTAAACTAAAAGTTTTCAATCTTAAGTTCTTTAGATTTGAATAGAAAAATCTTCGAATATTTCAATATTGGATTCCGTAGTTATATGGATACTGCTGGGGGAATTTGGAAGATACATATATCGTTATTCCCTACACGGTATTTGTTAATTTCAGAATTTAATGTTGAATATAAGTAGATATGATTTCTATTTGGAGCCTTATATTTGATATCGAACTGGATTTGGGTTTGTTGTGAATGATGTCTTGAATAACGTCTATTCTTTAACCCAGTTAAAGACATGATTGGCTTCCAAAGTTAAGTAATCATTGAATAATGATTTTGAGGATTAAAACTATGTTAGAACTTTAATAAATCTTTCAATAAAGATTTGATTGAATGAAATACAAATTAAAACTATGTTAGATTTTTGATAAATATTTCAATAAAAAATTTATTGAATGAAATGAAGATTAAAACTGTGCTAGAGTTTTAATAATTCTTTCTATAAAGATTTGATTGAACGAAATGAAGATTTAAACTATATTAGAGTTCTAATAAATCTTTTAATAAAGATTTGGTTGATTGAAATGTAGATTAAAACTATGTAAGCATTTTAATAAATCTTTCAATAAAGATTTGGAAAGAAAGAAGGTGATTAAACTTGCCAAATACGAGGGGTGCTAGATATGAAGTATCACCAGTATTGATCAGTGAGACGAATAAGATGGGAATGGGATATTGATATGAGAGATTACCTTTTTGTAAGGCTCGATAATCCCTACAAGGATTTTAAACCTTAATTTGAGTTAAGTTTTGTGAAAAGAAATTTTATAAATCTTGATAAGATTTAAGAGAGCAATTCCCAATGTAAAGGATATTTGAGTAAAAGAATATTCTGGATTGGAATAAGACTTATGATATGTTTATATCACTTGATTTGAAAATTGCGCTAGTTAATCGAAAAGATCGGGCTCTAACCTATTATGAATAACTATACGACGATTGTTGAAGATATCGAAGACGGTGGTTGAAGGCCAGAGATCTTCAAATCGTTTGGATTATTGACGGTTTCTCAATTGGGCCGCACACCAAGATGAGGTTATAAGTGGCGGCCGTTCATACGTACTTGGAGATTGACAGGATATGCAAGAGTCCCTCTCCTTAATTTGACGAGGAATAAGGTGCCTTCAGTTTCGTTTAGACACAGGATGAACTTGTAAATGTATGTATGTCTGACATTCTAAGTTATGTCATAATAAATTGATGTTATATCAGTCTGGTGGCGGATAATTTATTCTCTTAGCTTAACACCCTCCTTTGAGACTTATGAACTCAAAGGGTTATATATCAATAGAAATCGAGTATATGTTTTGAATTGACAATATGGCATGCCAAGTTGTTGATAAATCAAAGCTTTTGTTCAAAAGTAGAGCTTTGTGGAGGATGATCAAGCATGGCCGACATAGCTTAGCTTTGTGTTGAAATGTGACTTTGACAAGCTTCATAGCCCGTGAATGGCCGAAAACAGGATGATGGACAGCGGAGGGGCTAACGTTTCCCTCTAACATAAAAGTGATGCCATGGTATGAAGCCTAGGCAATTTACTTATGTGGATGATGGATTGAGGCGCCTCGGATGATGGTCAACTAACGACCAGGATGACAGTCAACAACGACCGGGGGAACGTTATGTTTAGGAAAGATTCCAATCAGTCGTGTACAGTGTACACCATCTCAGCCATTCCTAAGGACCATGCATTGAGTCCTGGGAATTTGCTAGGATGTTCCAAGCAGTTAAAAAGATCATTTTCCTTGGTTATTGATGGAAATCCAACTTCAAATACGAGATTTTCGTTTTTAGTTGTAAACCTACATGGCAACATAATAAGATGGGTTATTATGTTGCCTAAGATTGATACATTTATTTGTGAAAATGATTTCCACACTATACACTACAAATAATAAAAGAGAATTTACATGTATCAAGCACGTTTGGCTATTATAAGGTAAAACTCTATCCTTCGGTTTGCGTTGCATTGTGTGATAGGACTTGAGTCTTATAATAGCTTCAATTTTCAAAAAGCATTATGAGCTTTTGTGAATGGTATTCATGTGGAGAAAACCCTTTCGGTGTTATATAGCATGGTACCGTGATTTACCCAACTTTAAAATAAAGTAAATAACTGTTTTGGTTCTCGCACCAGTCCCGTGATTGACTCGTAGTTTGTTTTTCCCTTGGAAACTCGGGTGCCCATAATTTCCACACAGGAAGTCAGGTAGTTTGTTTTACAGATACTTAGAGCAAGATTCTGGATTAAAGCTTAAAGCTATGTCTAGATCATTTGATAATATTCCATTGAATATAATTATATTTCCGATGTGTATTGTATTTGTTATTCTCTGATATTTTCGATGTACTCTGATGTAACATTTTAATGATGTTAATAAAAAATCTTTTGTTTTCAGTCTGATGTATTTTATTCCCAAAGTTAATGTCTCGAGGATTTTTTTTCCTTTTGGATCAGACATGTATACCAATAGAACAAGCCAATAGTCTTCCACAAATGGAAGAACATAACTAGCAAAGTACATGCCCAATAAACTTACATTATAACAGCATCTCACAAAAACAAAAAGATAACCATACTACAATTTGTATGACACATGTACACTCTGGATAACCTACTGCATATGACTATGTAGAGCACCTGGCGCAGTCAAATTCAACACTTCCATGAGTCATTGTCAAACAAGTTCGCAAGCAACAATACATTCTTCTTGCTACGAGTAATGTAGCCAGGGAGGGATGCTTTAGTACCAGAATACGACAAAGGTAGAGGTGCCTTATAGGCCGTTGGTGGTACAATTATGCGTATGGGTGTACTGCTTTGTTGCTCTTCCTAGAAGAGGTTAATTGGTCCAGAGTGTCCCTTGAGTTCACATTAGCTTTAGGCTTATCATGTGTCAAAAATGTCCTTTGATTTTCAGGGTTACTTTTTGACAGAGAATGATTATTGAAAAACGAAAGTTTAATGCATGTGGTGGGAGTAGATGCTAAAGTAGTTGGTACGATAGGAGACTTTCCTTCACTGTCCATGTCCATGTCACCAGTTTTTAATGCATTTTCATAGCTGTTCACACTCTGATAAGTTGTTTCATAGGGTTTTCCTTCTCAACAATAGAAACCATAGAAGCACGGGTACTTCCAACGTTAAGAGGACTGTCCTTAACCCCATCTTGTATTAACTATTCATTCCCGTTGTCCTTGTTTATGTTGGTGATTTGTATTTCTTCCTTGATAGGTTCCATACTCTCGTGATCCACTTGCATATGGGAAACATCATGCAAGTTAGAATTATACTTAACTTTCTTATATGCTTCAACCAAGAAGTCCTTAAGTACTTCAAATTGATTAGAAGTGCCTAATATAGAGTCATCAAAAACCTTTCCATGTTGTTCATCCTTTTCATTTGCAATCAAAATAGAATCGCCAAAGAAAAACCTCGTTTCTTTCTTATTTGATGCACCCTCATTCAATTCACCATTTTTAGACTTGCGATTCCCAGCAACAAATGGCCTAACTAACCTGTGTTTCTTAACCACTCTTCTAGTTATATTTCTTACCAACTCCATTCTCATTTTCGAGATTTTCACTAGTACTATTATCTTTCTTCCTAACAGAAGGAATTAAGGCCTTCTTCCTACCTTGTTCAGCACCACACTATTCAGGAGATAAACACTTAACCATTGAATCAGAATCACCTTGCTGATTAACAGAGCCTGGCGTATTTAAACTATGACTACACTTGACTAAATAATGGCCAAACACGCTACATTATGTACACAGATCATGTTTCGACATGTATAAAACTTTTACCATTTGTTTTGTACCATCAGGTAATTGGACAGGGAATGGCTCCGGCATATCACTGTTAGTGTTCACTTCAACCATACACTTAGTGTATTCAAGCCTCTCAATCCTCGATGTGTTCATGCACAAAAACCTATCTATCCTCGTTGCAGGCCAGCTAACACCTAGCTTCGACCAAGCAACTAAGGACATTAAATAGTTTAATCCAAATCGGCACCAACTTAACATAATAACCTATATCACCTAAAGAAGGATCTCATGGTTTCACAATAAAAAGCTTGTTCCTAATTATAACCGCGTCTTATTCCATTATCTTGTGCCTATCCTCAACGTCAGAGAGTAGAAAGAAGAAAATTTTACCATTATACTTGACCTTAATAGCACCACGAGGTTTCCAAAGTTTCTTCAGATGACTTAGCACTGCCGTGTACGATAGTGGGACATCCAAGAAGAATCTGACTAAGTAATCATCCCATTCTTCTTCCGCTGCTTGTAGAATTTCTTTAGTGGGTATTTTCCTCTTACCATCGAACTGAAAAGTAAGGGTAGGGAGGTAGAAAATGCCAGCATTACTCGGCTTAGCGACGAACAAAGTCGGCCACTTCGCTTTAGGTAGTGCCGGGATTTGCGGTAAGGACAAGGTGGCGAGTTGGGGAGGAAAAGGATTCGATTCGCCGGGGGGGGGGGGGGGAGGGGGGGGATGGAGGAGATCAAGCAAGGGAGGAGTTGGGTCAGAAGGTGCAATCGGAGATGGGAGAAGATGAATCAGTGAGGTCGATAGGAGAAGTTAGATTTCTGGAGAAGAGGAGAACATATTGTTGATAAATTTTTTGTGCTCAAACTATCATTATTGAAGTATATTTTGCATAACCTGAGCTTCTTCACTCATATAAACAAAATCACAACATTTTGGAAAATATATTGGAAACTCTACAAGTTTAAATTTTGTGTTTTTCTGAATTTTAAACTTTTAAAAGTGAAAAACCACAAATCATTTAGAGTATAATGCTTGACATAGCTATTGTGTACTGATTTTATCCTAAACATTTTTCATGCGATTTTTAATTTCTTGAAATTCTGAAAAGCTAACTGATTATGGTGCAATTTTATTATTATATGTTTTTGGCAATTCATTTTGGAAATCCTTAAGAAAACTACATTTTTTTAGTATATTAATCCAAAAGCCTTTTCATTTTAGACAAATAAGTTATGATATTTTTGGTATAATTTTTTATGGACTGTATAAGTTGATTTGAGACCAATTTTGATTAGCAGTTTTTTGAATAACTAGAACTTTCATGTTTTGAGTCAATTCGAATATTGAGTTTAATCTTTCAAATAATGATTTAGAATGAACTAATTTTTATATACTCGAATTACCAAAAAAAATTGGGATGATAATGGACTTGTATACTTTTTTCACTACCACTTAGTCATTGATAGAATTTTTTTCAAGTATTTTTTGCTTGATAAAGTTGATTATGCATTTGCTTGATATAACTGAATTTGTAAAAATGTTTAAAAAACAACTTAAGTGATTTGAGGATTATATTGCTTGTTAATTGCTCCTCATACGCCGCTATAATCTCATTATGCAATTCAAGTACTAATGGTACTAAACATCATCTTATTTAGAAAGCATTCTTATGTATAATTGATTAATCATGCACAAACATTTTTCATGAAACCCCTTGTTGAAAATTGACCCTGACGTAATTCAATTTTTTTTCATAAAAGTAACTTGGGTTTTACATGGTTAAGAATACTCTTGCTTATTTTGGTAGGAAATTCACTACAGAAAAGATAATCATTGACCAGTTTAAACTTTTTGAAACTTACCAAAATTATAGAAAGAGTTTGGGAATGTGATGAATAATAATTAAATCATATTCCATAATAAGAGGACGTATAATCTAAAATTTTATGAAATTAAACAAATTTTATACTATTTTTAAATTATTGCTTAATCCGTGATCATTTCTATCACTACCATCTTTGTTTCATTCTATACACCACATTATTATATAATAGATGAAATTTGTATTCCAAAATAAGGAAATATATTTTTTGGAAAAATTGAGCTTTACGCCGAAGTAATCACTTTCATTTAAATGTAATCACAATTATGCATGTGTAGATTACTTTAATCTATGTATATGAGATTCCATTCTCGTTTAAAAGTCCTAAAGGTCATTGCATGGATAAGATTAATATAACAGGAGGATAAATGGTCGGACAGTTTTTTTCTCATTTACAAATCCTTAATTTTATGCATGGTTAGAAAATACTTAATGTTGAAGGTCCAAATGGTTGTGTAGAAAGTGATTAATTTTCCTTGTATAATGTATATAAAAGGATAATTTTGAATTCTCTCTTTTATTAGAAATTACCAAATTCTTATCACTATTTAATTTTTTACTTACAATTTTTCCAGTTCAATGGAATTTGTTTCTAATTAACAATATATTATGGATTTTTTTATTAATTACCAAGTTATTACTTACAATTTTTCCATTTTAATGAAATTACCGAATTATTACTTATTTTGGAATCACAAGAAGTATGACAAAAAGGATTTAAAAAAGGAAAAGTGGTGCAAAGGGTGTGTGTGTGTGTGTATATATATATATAATTTGCATCGACTATTCCGATATTATTACGTATATTTCTTGTGATTTGGAAATATGCCAATTCCACAAAGTGGAAAACAAGGAGAAGGACAAACTTAACAAAAAATTTGATGAAAAGTATAGAAAGTCTAAAATTTAGTGAGTAGGCCAAATGACAGTGTAAATGGAAAATTGTTAGTGGGCCCCTTGAATTCCACCTTTAGTGTAAATGTGTCCTTCTCCCTAATTTTAAAACTTCTCATACTTTTCACCAAAAATTTTCCAAAGGTTGTCCTCTAAAAGAAAATCCTCTTCCACAAAATAGGCATTACTTACAATGATTACGGCTAATGGTCCTTTGTGAGACTTAAAACCTTTTGGCAAGTTTGAATATAAAATGGAAATATTTAGTTAATCGATTAGACCAAATCATTAATTAAAAAGAATAATAAAATAACTAAGTCGACCGTACGAAAACATGAAAATAATCCTATACACACTATTCGTTCAAGTCAGCGTAAAACTGGAAATATAAATTGTATGGAATGTTTGAATGTTGGATAAGGTTCAAAAATTGGATTATGTGTAAATATAAGCCATTTTGAATCAATATATTTGTGGTGACCATTTGTAGAAATAAATGTAATTAAATTCTATAAATAAGAAAGCAAATAAAGAAATAATTATTGTAACCAATATTGGTTTGGGGAAAATAAATGTGATGGAAAAATGGTTACAATTCCTAAAATCAATTAGGATAAATGTTGTAAACCCCAATCAGGAAATTTGAATTACAACCGCATTTCAGCACGAGGTTAAACTAAACTTGTGTTGTAAGGCTTCCCGAAACCGACTGGCAAGTCCAGCAACCACAGCTAGTCAGTTTAATGTAAGGGGTCTAATGCATAAATATAATCGTATTAAGGAAGGAGTTAATTTCACATGTGGTTGAAGTCTGCTCGGAACTGACCGGCAAATTCAGCATCCACAGGTAGTCAACTTAATGTGAGAGGCCTGGAATGTATGTATGTGTGTGTGTGTGTGTGTATATATATATAACAGTCAAACAATAAATAAACGAATAAGAATAAAAATTGTCTGTTAGGGTACAACAAATAGATAACTTGAGACTGATAAATAGTTGCCTTATGTGACACCCCACGTCAGTTAATGTCACTCACAAAGGGAAGGCATTAAGTTTCATGAAGCGTTATAGGTAAACAGACAAAGAAATATTACAAGACAGATATAAAATGACAGTGGAATTAAAAACTTTATTAATCGTAAAGCACCGTGGTTCAAAAACATCACATGTCTGAAATATACAAAAACCGTTACATAATATAAACTACTGTCTGGTACTTTAAAACATTAGAGTACATAAAAGAATCAAAATTCCCCAAAATAAAACATAGCCATAGTAGCAAGGATAGGAGTTTGAGCCATACGTCTAAGAAGCTCCAGCAAAATGAAAGCAGAATCACAATCAAGCCTGAGTATTCCCACCTTGAGAACCTGAGGGGGAAACGAAAGAAAGAAGAGGAAACAAACAGAGTCAGACATAAATTTTGGCGAGTCCAGTTACTTTTAGCAAGTAAATAAGTAAAAGTAGCATGACAGGCATATAAAGTGGATAAGAAAGATAACACCATAAAAGGTAGGTATGACAAGGTAAACATGATAGAGTGTATATGCTTATCTAAAGATTACTCTGCAGTAATACTAGTATAACCAGAAATGATATGATCCCAACAACTATAAGATGGTAGATTTAGGCATACGTCCAGATGTACCCTATCTACTACCCAAGTTGATCGGCTCCCTACTTCGTAGATACTCTGTGTCGGCCCCACAATAGGAGGTTTCACTTCCTAAAGTGACAACCCTTCGTTGATGTGCACAACCATACCTACTGGTGTCACGGTCGCCTTAGCCCCCTCTACCCGGCCCATGCATGCACATGTCCCCGGTCGGTTTGCGTCGCCCACACAGTCCTCCTCATTTGGATCTCTAACATTCATCCCAGTAAGCGTGCCCCAACCCCGACCTAGTTTGGAGTACTCGTTTGATACCTATTAAGGGTTACTGACTGAAACAAGTCCTATACAATATGATACAAGCTCTCCCCTTGTCTTGTATCCCCACTAGGATTTCCATTGGTTAATTATGTATACAACTAGGTGTCTTTAATTACACAACCCTATTATTTCTACAAGTTATGATTACCCTAAAAAGGTGTCTTTAATTACATAACTCTAATATTTCCATCGGTTATGTACACCACTAGTTGTCTCTAATTACATGACCCTATCAGGTTAAGTTTGTGGGCCTATATGTAAATATTACCACCCCTTCAAATTTACTTAACCCACCCACTGTTCAACCAAGTTTACTTAACCCCAACTTAAGTTTATATTCAAACAATCCCTATGGGTTCAACTAGGTTAAGCATTCAAGGTTTATTACCATATTTTCATTTATGGTTATAGTATGCTAGACCTCCCACATTAAGCCTACCATTTGTGGATGCTGGACATGCCGGGTGGGTCCGGGCAGACTTATTCCACAAATCAGGCTTAACCTCATATCTTAGCACATCTCGTATTTGTGCACCTAGACCTCCCACATTAGATTTACCAATTGTGGTTGCTGGATATGCCAAGCAGTTTCGAGTAGACTTCCACCATAAGTGTAATCTAACCTCGTACCTAGGCGCAATTACAGTTTCTAATTACTATTATCCTAGGTATTTCATTATTAGCCAATTTTACCTATGTCGTTATAAGTTATAGGTTTCATACCCCTTTTCCCTAAATATGTTCATAGTGAATTTTATTTCAAAATTCATATACATAACCATTATTCAAGTTATGCCAAATTCCCCTTTTACCAATTATGCCCAAATTCCCAATTTACAAGTTATGGCTAATGTTTTTCCCCCTCGTTCCCGAACTAACTCATTCGCACAATTTAGCGGCATGCCTAGGCTGGAAGTAGCCTGGCTATATAAAATAAAAGGGAAAGGGTGGAGGGAAAATGACAAAAATAATTATTCTAACAAAACTGACAGAAGAATATGATGGAATAATGATAAGATGGACACATAAGCACAGATCGACGAACTTGTGATAATAAAACAGGTTCTAACATAGTAGGGATGTCATAATAGGCATGATTAGATCTAAATAAGGATTTAGATGTCCAATTAATGACAGATCCAAATTAACCTCAAACATAATAGGTACAAGATGATATAAATAGATTCGATCTATAATCAAAAGTAGATCTGAAATGACAAAGATTTAGATCCAAGTCATAGTTAATTCAGAATATCATAGGTTCGCAAATTACAATAGATGTGATATGATTCAGTCGCAGGGATAGGTCAAATTACAGTCATGTCATGTTTTACTTTTAAACATTTAAATCTAAAAGTAACTTAAAACTCACAGTGTTCGGATATAAAGAAATAGAAGGAGAAAAGCAGTTGATGAATCTCAGATATACACTTGAATCTCTAAATTTGACTGCAGAAGAAGAAGAAAGAGTTTTGATTCAGTCCAGGCACTAGCAGCACTTAGGCCACCATTGATTTTCAATGTGAGAAAACTAGAAAATGAAGCCGTATATATAGCTGCCAACCCCCGGAATTCGACTGCCACCTCTGCCCTATGGGGGTCCACCCATGGGTCGACACCCCCCTGGAGGGGTCGACCCCGGAGTCGACATCCCTTCCACGGGGTCGACTCCCCTAGGGCGGGAAATTTGCCTTCTCTGGATTTTTGATTTTTGAACTGAAATTTGATTTCCTGATTATATATATATATATATATATAATTCCCTTGCACGTATACAAACTTCAAACCTTCATAACTTCTTCACACGATGTCTGTTTTACGCAAACCAAAGGTCTATCTCGACCAGAATTTCGAGACGGACGCAATGGCACAGTCTGTATCCCTTAATTCTGAATATTAAATTAATTATTATTATTTAATTTATCCTATTTTAGTGTTATTAAAATTATGGGGTGTTACATTCTCCCCTACTCAGAGGATTTCGTCCCCAAAATCCCCAAGTTAAGAAGAATGTATATCCTACCATCCATCACCCATCTACTCATCCACCACTCACATGCATCCATTGTCCTTAAAGACTTCTAATGTTTATGTGAACATATGCAAGGGTGTGTGTGTATATGTCCCAATACTGATGCGAAGATCAGGCGGTCTACTGATTCAGTCGACCTCCTTAATGCGATGTATGTTGCTATGAATACAACATGTATGCAGCAATCCTATTATAATATGTAAGTTCTACATGGGTGCACAAATATCCATCCAATTACAACATCCATATAATGATACATTCAATTTCATCCATAAAAAGAAAAAAAAAATGCACACACATTCATATGCAATATGAGAGTGATTGAGCCGATCTAGTGCTTAATGTGTTGTATACGCATTTACGAGCAACCACTAGAAAACACTTGCATCCACCAAACAAAACATGTCCAAAACACATGTTTACATCTATGGGATTCCTACTTAAAGGTCGAAGATTCTATCAATAGGACATAATTAAATGATAGAAACAAGCATAAATAAAAGCTTAGGAAAAGAAAGTTAAGATCATACCCTCGAAAAGAAAAGGACATGAAGCACGAATCTTGTCTTCGATCTCCCAAGTTGCATCTTCTGGGTTATCTCCCCATTGAACCTTTACCAACTTGATTTCTTTATTGCGTAGCTTCTTAACTTCTGATCCAAGAATACGGGAAGGAACTCATCTGACCGCCGCCTCCCATTCCACCTCTACTTCTTCCAATACACTCGGCTCAACTACTTCCGTGGTATAATGCAAACACTTCCACAGGTGAGAAACGTGGGAAACATCATGATTGCCTGATAGTCTGTCTGGCAGCTTTACTCCATAGGCTATTTGGCCAATTCTTTCTGTTATGGGAAATGGTCTTATGAATCTTGGTGCCAATTTCCCTGTAGATTCGAAGCAAACCATATTCCTCAAAGGTGACACTTTAATGAAAACCATATCTCCTACTTTAAATTCAATGCTAGTCCTTCTCTTGTCTACATAGTATTTCTGCCTATCTTGAGTGGTCTTCATTCGTCGTCTAATAATATCAATCTTCTCGGATATTTCTCTAACCATATCTGGTCCAAGCAATAACCTTTCTGTAGATTCCCACCAGCAAGTTAGTGATCTACAGGGTCATTCGTACAATGCTTCGATGGGTGTCGTGCCAATGCTAGCTTGATAACTGTTGTAATAGGCAAATTCTACTAAAGTAAGATGCTCTTCCCAAGTCCCTCCGAAGTCTAGGATACACAGCCTCAAAAGATCCTCGAGTATTCTGTTTACCTTCTCCGTCTGTCCATCGGTCTGAGGATGATAAGCGATGCTCAAACATAACTGTGTACCTAATGCTTCTTGCAAACTCCTCCAAAAGATGGGGTCACGATTGCTTACGATGCTGGAAGGTACTCCGTGAAGACGGACTATCTCACGAACATAAATTTCTACCAACTAAGCTGCCGTCCTCTTATTCTTAACCAGAATAAAATGAGCGCTCTTAGTAAGCCTATCTACTACCACCCAAATACTATTGTTTCCTTTCTTAGATCTAGGCAAAACTTCTATGAAATCGATAGAGACGCTTTCCACTTCCACTGTGGAACTTCCGAAGGATGCAGTAAACCACTGGGCTTGTTTTGCTTAGCTTTGACTTGCTGACAAACTAAATATTGAAAAACAAACTCTGCCACATCCTTCTTCATTCTATCCCAAAAGAAAACCCTATTCATGTCCTTGTACATCTTATCACTGCCTGGATGAATAGTCATCCTAGAATGATGGGCTTCTTCTAGGATCGCCTTTAGTAAACTTCCAGTTTGAGGAATACAAAACCTTCCATCTCGTTGCAACCACCCTTTATCATCAATGGAATATCTATTGAGGTGACTAGAAGTCTCTCCTTTACTGAGCCTATCTAAGTTGTCTAACATTATGGATCATCTCGCTGCGAAGCTCCTATCTGATCCATAAGAGTAGGTCATATCTCTAGCGATGCAAACAAACCAGGCAAAAGCTCGGTGGAGGGTCTAAAGTCAAAAGTCGATATGAACTCAAGCTTTCCCTTTCCAAAAATAGTGGACTTAAAGTCATCCTCTGTCTACTCAGTGCATCTGCCACCACATTACCCTTGCCAGGGGTATAAGCAATCTCAAAGTCATAGGATGCTAAGAAATCCAACCACCTTTGTTGCCTCAGATTAAGATCTTTTTGCAAAAACAAGTACCTGAGAGACATATAATAAGTGTACAACTCGAACTTCTCTCCAAGCTAATAATGACGCCACATCTTAAGCATGAATACCATGGCAGCTAGCTCTAAATCATGGGTAGGGTAGTTCTTTTCATGAACCCTTGGTTGTCTCCCTCCATAACATACTACCCTTCCTTCTTGCATCATAACCGCACCAACCCACGTACCACATGCGTCAGTGTATACTGTAAACACTTTATTTCCATCAGGCAAGGTTAAGACTGGGGTTGTTGTCAGAGCCCTCTTCATTTGCTGAAAAGCAACATCACAATCTATATCCCACGAAAACGCTAAGTTCTTCTTCGTCAGCCTGGTGAGTGGGGCTAATATCTTTGCAAAGTCCTTAATGAACTTCCTATAATAGCCTGCTAACCTCAGAAAGCTTCTCACCTCTGTTGCATTCTTTGGAATCTGCTAGTCCTAAACTGTAACCACCTTTGCGGGATCTACTGCTATCCCTTCTTTAGAAACCACATGCCCTAGGAATCTCACCTACTTTATCTAAAAGTGGCATTTGAAGAATTTTTCCTTAAGCTGATGTGCACGGAGAGTTTTCAAAACTTCCCTCAAATATTGGGCATGCTCTTCTTCGCTCTTTGAGAAGATCAGGATATCATCAACAAAGACCACGACGAATTTGTTTAGGAACTCCTGAAACACCCTACTCATCAGATCAACAAAATGGGCGAGTGCATTAGTCAACCCAAAAGGCATTACGATCCATTCAAAGAAACCATCTAGAGTCCTAAAAGCGGTCTTATCTATACTATCCTCAGCCATCCTTAACCGATGGAACCCCGTGGCCAAGTCTAACTGAGGAAATACTGGGCACTAAAAAGTTGGTTAAACAAGTCATCCATCCTCGGAAGTGGGTGCCTGTTCTTCTTGGTGAGCTTCTTCAACTCTTTATAATCCACACACAAGCAAAGCGAACCATCCGCCATAGTTACGAATACCACTAGAGTACCCCATTTGGATATGTGTCACCTGATAAACCCTTTCTCAAGTAGCTCCCCTACTTTCTTTCTAAGCTCCCTCCTTTCCCTTGGAGCCAAACGGCGAACAGGTAATGCAACTGGCTTTGCATTATCTACCAAATATATGCGAAAAATGATTTCACGCCTCAGGGGTCAGCCCCGTACCTCATCAAAAATATCAGCATAATCCTGGATAACTAAAACAGATTGCAGATCATCGATAGATGCATCAAGAGACTTTAGGAAACTAAGTGTGATGGCCCGCCCCGCACTAGCCGACATTTCCAATGAAAGTGTGTTGTGTCGATGTCCAACCAGCACGGGATGGTCGTCAAAGAAAGGAAATGAAAGGAATTTGAACTAACAAGGAACCTGTAGAATGTCTCACAGCGCATGGAATAAAATATAATAATAACATAATTTTGACATAAAATAGGCGAGATAGTGCATAAGCTGAAAACTAAACCATCATAGCAGCGGAGATCCAAAATACAGCTTATCATCCAAACCAACATTATTACAACTTTGAAATACTGTCTCTAAAACAAAAGGAAAGAGGTACACTACTAGTGCCCAAAGTAGTGACCAGCAACAACACAGGGAGATTATATATATGTATCATACGTGGAAGCCTCATGCTCGTCTCTGGTACAACTACTCGTGCATAATCACCTGGCCTGTCTCTAGTTTGCCCGTTTAAGAGAACCCAGAGTAATAAGAAGAGACATAAAACTCTAGGTCAGACAAAAGTCTGGTATGAGCGATAAGCAGCAAAACAGAACAATAACAGGTATACATAACCATACCTGAACCTACAACCAAAGAGTTAGCACAACAGGACGTACAATACTCTAAGATGACACTAACACATGGTGTGAAAATAATGGGAGGGTGTGTGCATGTCATGGTGATAACAAACATCAAACATAGTAATCATCTTCACATCTCTCACTCAATGCTTAAAGCATACGTTATCCACCACTTTGATCACCCAATTTTTTGTTACGATCACTCTTCCCCATGGAGTCATGACGGCTCCACTGCACTGGCTCATAACCACTAATACTTTGCTATGTCCACTGTGCCCATCGAGTCATGATAACTCCACTGCACTGCCTCATAGCCTTGGTACGATCACTTTGCCCCATGAAAGTCATAACAACTTCACTGCACTGATCCATAGCCAATATCCATCTTCCGTGGTGAGTCAAAGCTATAGACATCAATAAACCCATTGCACACGTCCTGCAGCAAAGTCCAATCATGAAGTTAACTCGTTGGTTCCCATCGGGATCCTAAGTTCTAACTTCTCACTTGGACTTCCTTTGCATCGCGGGTTTTATCCCTTCCAGATCGGTTCGGTAGTCATAGCCCACGCCTTGGTTTGGTTTGAATATGCATAGTGCTCCAGTCCTCATTGGTTCGGTTCAGTCACCCTTACTCGGTTCAGTTCAGTGGTCATAGCCCTCTGGTTCGGTTCGGATGGTGCTCCTGCCTCGGTTCAGTTCGTATGGTACCCCATCTCTAGGTTTCGATCTGGTTCCTTCCTCCGTCTCCGATCCGTTCCGTAGCTTCCCGATCCATTCTCATCTTAATTCATGTGGCCTTCCTTGTTGCCATGCTTTTCCTCTTGTGTTAGGTTCCGATCCAAATTCCCTTGCCCAGTTCTCTTATCCGATCCGAGCCCCATATCCGATCCGATCTGAAACCCTGCACATTTCCTACAACTTTTCCAACGACTGTTTTACGCCATATGACGGTGTTTTTGACCATTCTAACTTTTCTACTCAATCACAAAGCATACCATACAGTCATAGCAACATAGAGAATCAACACCAAAACAACAATTTAACATGTCAATATGGATCAAACATACCCAAAAACCTGTTTTTACCTTAATCCGCCTTAATCATGTTTAATCACACAAATAGCAAAACTTATCCAAATTAGCCCAAATTTCTATCAGAGATCTAATATAATATTTAAGAATTTTACAAATTTTTCTAGATTTTTCTGAGCTATAATTTCGCTAATTATCACTAATCACCCCTAATTAGCTGCAACTAGTGAAAAACAATGCAAATCACTCACATTAGCCATAAATAAAACTTTAGATCAAAAAATCTACTATTTTGGGGCATTTTCCTATGCAACACAGCAGCCCCAACTCTGATTTGGTGTTGATTTGCCTTGATTTGATGTTGATTAGCTTAATCCTTGATTAGAAAGTGATTAGAGGTGATTTGTGATGATTTAGAAGGTGGAGGCCACAGCTAGGGTTAGGGAAATGTTTTAGGCAGCTGAGAAAATGAAATAGAATCGTTTTCTAACTGATTTTAGCCTCCCCATAACCCTAATTCCGAAATGGGTTATGGGCCTAGCTGTCAATTACCCTAATTAGACCCGGTTAAGCTGTTTTTCACCTTCTAAACATTAATTCAGCCATATCTCCCAAACGGTAAGTCCGTTTGACTAATGTGACCACTCTACGGAAAGCTAAACCATCATCTGAATCCATTGGAAGTGGTTTCAAGTCAAATCTCCTTACCAATCAAAAGTTATGCGCAAAACAAGATTTTCTAGTGGTAAAATGGTCATTTAAAAATTGACAAAAATCGTGAACAATGTAAATGACCCCAATAGTTGTTCCCCAAAGTTAAACAACCATACGACCTCATATGAAAAAGAAATAAATGTTCTACAATCCTTCGCTATGTAGAATGCGGGTCTTAACACTCCCCCCCTTAAGAAATTTCTCCCCCGAAATTCCTTAATCAAAAACATATAAAGTTGTTCCGCATGCCTATCAGTCATTCACAAACAATCAAACATACACAACAAGCACAACATGCTTAACCTAGCATGCGGTTTACTAACAAAGGAAGAAACTATCACTATTAAAATCTTACCAGGCAAAGAGTTCTGGATACGACTCCCTTATGCTCTCCTCTGTTTCCCAAGTACAGTCATTCTCGTTCTCGCCCTACTGAACCTTGACCAATTTCACCGCCTTCCTTTGAAGTTGCTTCGTATTACTCTCGACAATACGGATTGGCTTGCGGTTCCCAGATGCCTCGGGTTCTACTTCGATGTCATCCAACTGATCTGGTGAAATAGTCATATCGGGGTCGTGCACAAATTTTCTTAACAGAAAACATGAAATACGTTGTGAACTCCCGCCATCTTGTCTGGCAACTCAACTTTATATGCCAAATTCCCGACTTGCTCGAGAACTGGGAATGGACCAACAAATCTTGGTGCTAACTTGCCTCTCCTTCCAAATCGAATCATGCTCTTTAATGGAGAATCCTTGATGAACACCAAGTCTCCAATGGAGAATTTTAGATATCTTCTTCTCTTATCAGCATAACTCTTCTACCTATCTTGACCAGCCTTCATTCGTTGTTGGATAACCCTGATCTTGTCTGAAGTTTATCTTATCAGATCTGGCCCAAGCACAAACTTCTCACCAGTTTCTAACCAACATGATGGTGAGTTGCACGGTCTTCTGTACAAAGCTTCAAATGAAGCTATACCAACACTGGACTGATAACTATTGTTATATGCAAACTCAACCAGATGCAAATGATCGTCCCATGATCCACCAAAATCCAGTATACAAGATCTCAAGAGATCTTCTAATATACGATTCTCCCTCTCTGTTTGACCGTCGGTTTGAGGATGATACACGATACTGAGATGCAATTCTGATCCTAAAGCCTCTTGTAAGCTCTTCCAAAATCCACTAGTGAACAACGAATCTCGGTCAGTTAAAACGCCTTTGGGCACTCCATGAAATATCACTACCCACTTCATATATAGTTCCGCTAATTTTGCTGTTGTTCTATTTGACTTGATAGGTATAAACCTTGCACTCTTGGTCAATCGGTCCACAATCACCCAAATGCTATCATGGCTCGATCTATTCCTTGGTAACTAATCAATGAAATCCATTGAGACTTGTTCCCATTTCCATTCTGGAATTTCCAATGGTTGCAACAAACCACTAGGTTTCTTTTACTCAGCTTTAACTAGTTGGCAGTTTATGCGTTTTGATATAAGCTTCCCAATGTCTCTTTTCATCCCTTCCAAATAGTAGGTCTGCTTCATGTCTCGATACATTATATTACCGTCGGGATGTATAGTTAATTTTGAGTGATGGCATTCTCTAAGCACTTCATCTCTCGATCCATTAACATTGGGTACAACTAACCTCCCATTCTTTCTGAGTCATCCGTCTCGATCAAGCCCATACTTGTTCATCTCCTCGTCGATACCCATCTCTAACTTGGAGATGATTTCCAATTGGTTAGGATTGTCCCTCTAACTGGAACCAATCCGATCAATCGAAGTGGGTCTGATTGTCAAACCGGCAGTATTTCTGGATCCAATTCGCACTTTGGTTTGAAATCATACCCTGCGATATGCTCCAGTTGCTTCCATTCAAGAAACATAGCCCCTAAAATGGCATGTCTTCTACTCAATGCATCAGCTACCGCATTGCCCTTTCCTGGTGTATATGCGATATCGAAATCATAGGAAGCTAAGAATTCTAACCATCTTTGTTGCCGGAGATTTAAATCCTTCTGAGAGAAAAGATACTTTAATGATTTATGATCAGTAAACAACTCGAATCTTTCTCCTATGATATAATGTCTCCACGTCTTCAACGCAAATACGATCGCTGCCAATTCCAAATCATGGGTAGGATATCTTTTCTCATGTGATTTCAGTTACCGACTAGAATAAGCTACAACCCTACCTCCTTGCATCAACACAGCACCTAGTCCGGTACCACAGGCATCCATTTATACTGTCATCTCTCCATTCCCTTTGGGAATAACCGATACTGGTGCACACGTTAACTTCACCTTTAGGCTCTTGAATACATTTTCACACCTTTCGTCCCAAACGAAAGCTTGATTCTTCTTGGTCAACTGAGTTAACCGTGCCGCTATCTTGGAGAAGTCTTGGATAAACTTACGATAATATCCAGCTAATCCGAAGAAACTTCTTACGTCTGTTGCATTCTTGGGTATAAACCAATCTTGTATAGTAGCCACCTTCGTAGGATCTATGGAAATACCATTCTCTGAAAAACATGGCCCACGAATCTCACTTCCCTTATCCAGAAGTGACACTTAGAAAACTTTGCTTTCAATTGGTGTTTCCTCAACACCTCCATCACTATCCTCAAATGTTCCTTGTGTTCTTCCTCTATCCTCGAGTAAACCAAGATATCGTCTACGAACACAAGAACAAACTTATTCAATTGATCCCTGAATACTCTATTCATAAGATCCACAAAATATGCTGGTCCATTGGTCAACCCGAATGGCATGACCGACCACTCACAAAATCCAGACGACTTCCAAAATGCCGTTTTAGGAATACTCTCAGCTGCTACTCGGAGCTGATGAAATCATGTCGCAAGGTCCAATTGGGAGAACACTCTTGCTCCTTCCAGTTGATCAAACAAATCATCTATCCGTGGAAGAGGATACTTATTCCTCCTAGTCAGCTTATTCAACTCGCGATAGTCCACACATAAACGAAGGGAACCATCTGCCTTGGTAGCAAATACAACTGCTGCTCCCCACTCGAAGACACTTCTTCTAATAAATCCCTTCTTCAAAAGATTGCTTACTTGCACCTCGAGCTCTCTCTGCTCCCTTGGTGCCATACAACGAAGTGGCATCACTATAGGTCTGGCATCTTTCACTAAATCAATACGGAACTCAATCTCTCGTTGTGGTGGAAGTCCGGTCACTTCCTCGAAGATATCCGGATACTAGCCAACAATGGGAACCCTTGATAACCGTCCTACGGGATGTCGAGGGAATTTAGAAAACAAGCCATCACCTCGTCACTAGGTAGGCCACCAAACACTACCCTTCGCCCATCATCCGCCCTAATAGTCACCGAAAATCCCTCACAGTCTACCACCACCTCATATCTTTGGAGCCAATCGACTCCCAAAATAACGCCAAACCCAGTAAATCCCAAAACAAAGCAATCACAAGCAAATATACATCCATGACTCGTAAGACCACATTACGAAAAATCATATTAAGGCTAGTCAAACCACCAATCGGGTTCGTCACCGCTAAAGATCTATCGACTATCTCGAGTTCCAATCCCAACCTATCTACCAGGTCACTAGATATGAAGGAAGGGAAGCCCCAGTATCAAAAAATACTCGAACAGGAACATCATAAATAAAAAGCATACCTTGAATGACGACATTCTTTCCTTTCTCCGCCGCAGTTGGGGCATTCGAAGAAGAAGGAACAACATTAAGAGCACATGCTTTTACAATCTGCTTCTCTTTGGGGGGTTGTGAACATTTATCCTTGTGATGTCCCATTTGGCCACAGTTGAAGCACTTCCTGTCTGCGAGCTTTGCTCGACATTCTTTGGCAAAGTGGCCCTTCTTGCCACAGCTAAAGCACTCAACCTCTTTCTTATTCTTTTTCTGACCATCCTTAGCTTGGTTCCGCTTCCTCTTATTCTGGGAATTATTCTTGCCTCCATCGCTTGCTTGCGGCTTTGGCCCCTCTGCAGATGTAACAGCGACCTCAGTCTTGGGCTTAATGTAAAGGCTCTCTAATCTCAATGCTTTCCCAACAATCGATTCAAAAGTCTCATCAATATGGTTTATAAGCCTTTCCCCTAGGTACTGATCTAAGCCTGTTATGAACTTCTCATTCTTCTTCCCAGGAGTGTCAATAAGGGATATTCCATACTTCGATAAAGTATCGAACTCAGCATTATACTCCGAGACTGCCCTACCATTCTGTTTAAGCTCCAATAACTTCCTAAACAACTTTGAATTCTGGGCAGCTGGGATAAACATGTCACTGAAGCCAGCTTTAAATTAATTCCATGTAACTTGTTCCTCAGGAGTAGCTGCCTTAATAGCATTCCACCAATTCATGGCTCGTCCTTGCAGCTGATAGGATGCTAGCTTCCTCTTCATCGCGTCTTCAATTCCCAGATCCTCGAAGATACGCTCACAACTATCAAGCAAATCCTGAACTTCTGCAGCCGATTCCATTCTGTCGAACGGCTCCCCACGAAGACTAGTGTAGTCCTTACAGAGCTTGGCGAAATCGGCCCTAGGCGCCTGCTCCGCTGCACCGCCACCATTTGCAGCATTAGGAGCTACCCACTGAACATCCCTAAGCATCTCTCCCATGAAGTCAGTGAACATCGTCCTCATATCAGGAGCATTCCTATTATTGGATCCTAAACCAGTATTCCTCGTATATCAGCTCATCGTTCAATCTGTAAGGAGAAAACGATTAAACATCCCTTTAGTGGTGCCAGTGCAGTGCGACTTCATCCCAAGATATACTAATAGTATATATATAGCTTTTGGAAACCAAAATATCAAAAATATGCGCTCTCATATATGTACTATCTCTCCCTGATGTCTTTCCCTAGGTTAACTACGCAAGCTAGAGCTCTGATACTAAGTGTGACTGCCCGCCCCGCACCAGCCGACATTTCCAATGAAAGTGCGTTGTGCCGATGTCCTACTAGCACGGGACGGTCATCAAGGAAAGGAGAAGAAAGGAATTTTAACTAACAAGGAACCTGTAGAATGTCTCACAACGCATGGGATAAAATATAATAATAACATAACTTTGACATAAAACAGGCGAGACTGCGCATAAGCTGAAAACTAAACCATCATAGCAGCGTAGATCCAAAATACAACTTATCATCCAAACCAACATTATTACAACTTTGAAATATTGTCTCTAAAACAAAAAGAAAGAGGTACACTACTAATGCCCAAAGTAGTGACCAACATCAACACAAGGAGATTATATATGTTTATCATACGTGGAAGCCTCCTGCTCGTTTCCGGTACAGCTACTCGTGCATAATCACCTGACCTGTCTCTAGTCTGCCCGTTTAAGAGCACCCAGAATAATAAGAAGAGCCATAAAACTCCGGGTCAGACAAAAGTCTGGTATGAGCGATAAGCAGCAAAACAGAACAATAACAGGTATACATAACCATACCTGAACCTGGACCTACAACCAAAGAGTTAGCACAACAGGATGTATAATACTCTAAGGTGACGCTACCACATGGCGTGAAAATAATAGGGAAGGGTTGTGCATGTCATGGTGATAGCAAACATCAGACATGGCAATCATCCTCACATCTCTCTCTCAGTGCTTAAAGCATAGGATATCCACCACTTTGATCACCCAATTCTTTGCTACGATCACTCTGCCCCATGGAGTCATGACGGCTCGACTGCACTAGCTCGTAACCACTAATACTTTGTTATGTCCACTCTGCCCCATGGAATCATGACAACTCCACTACACTGGGTCATAGCCTTTCTACGATCACTTTGCCCCATGAAGTCATAACAACTTCGCTGCACCGATCCACAGCCAATATCCGTCTCTCCTTGGTGAGTCAAAGCTATAGACATCGATTAACCCCTTTGCACACGTTCTGCATCGCTGCACCGATCCATAGCCAATATCCGTCTCTCCTTGGTGAGTCAAAGCTATAGACACCGATTAACCCCTTTGCACACGTCCTAGCAGCAAAGTACAATCATGAAGTTAACTCGTTGGTTCCCATCTGGATCCTGAGTTCTAACTTTGTTGGACTTCCTTTGCATCTCGGGTTTTATCCCTTCCGGATCGGTTCAGTGGTCATAGCCCACGCCTTGGTATGGTTTGAATATGCGTAGTGCTCCAGTCCTCATTGGTTGGGTTCAGTCACCCTTGCTCGGTTCGGTTCGGTGGTCATAGCCCTCTGGTTCGGTTCGGATGGTGCTCCTGCCTCAGTTCGGTTCGTATGGTACCCCATCTCTAGGTTTCGATCAGGTTCCCTCCTCCGTCTCTGATCCGATCCGCAGCTTCCCGATCCGATCCCATCTTAGTTAATGTGGCCATCCTTCTTGCCATGCTTTCCCTCTTATGCTAGGTTCCGATCCAAATCGAATTCCCTTGCCCAGTTCTCTTATCCGATCTGAGCCCCATATCCGATCTGATTCGAAACCCTGCACATTTCCTGCAACTTTTCCAGCGACTGTTTTACGCCATACGACGGCGTTTCGACCATTCTAACTTTTCTAATCAATCACAAATCATACCATACAGTCACAGCAACATAGAGAATCAACAATAAACACCAAAACAACAATTTAACATGTCAATATGGATCAAACATACCCAAAAACCTATGTTTTCACCTTAATCCAACTTAATCATGTTTAATCACACAATTAGCAAAACTTATCCAAATTAGCCCAAATTTTTATCAGAGCCCTAAAATAATATTTAAGAATTTTACAAATTTTTCCATATTTTTCTGAGCCATAATTTCGCTAATTATCACTAATAACCCCTAATTAGCCGCAATTAGTGAAAAACAATGCAAATCACTCACCTTAACCACAAATAAAACTTTAGATCTGAAACTCTACTATTTTTGAGGTGTTTTCCTATGCAACACAGCAGCTCCAACTCTGTTTTGGTGTTGATTTGCCTTGATTTGATGTTGATCAGCTTAATACTTGATTAGAAAGTGATTAAAGGTGATTTGTCATGATTTTAGAAGGTAGAGGCCATGGCTAGAGTTAGGGAAATGTTTTAAGCAGCTGAGAAAATGAAATAGAATCATTTCCTAACTGATTTCAGCCTCCTCATAACCCTACCCCGAAATGGATTATGGGCCTAGCTGTTAATCACCCTAATTAGGCCCGGTTAAGCTGTTTTTCACCTTCTAAACCTTAGCTATATCTCCCAAACAGTAATTCCGTTTGGCTAATGTGACTATTCTACTGAAAGCTAGACCATCATCCGAATTCAATGGAAGTGGTTTTAGGTCAAAACTTCTTACCAATGAAAAGTTATGGGCAAAACAAGATTTGTAGGGGTAAAACAGTCATTTAAAAATAGGCAAAAATCTTGAATATTGGAAATGACCCCAATAGTCATTCCCCAAAGTTACACAATCATACGATCACATATGAAAAAGAAATAAGTATTCTATGATCCTTCGGTACGTAGGATGCCGGTCGTTACACTAAGCATAACTTATCCTTGCGGGTCACAAGAAATCTCGAGGGTCCTCCCATGGTAAGTCAACAGTCTAACGATCCTCCTCTCACAATCTAGAATGACACCATACATGGTTAGCCAAACCATCCTTAGAATCAACCCGTTGCCCACAAAATTGAGCACATACACATCGCACTCAAACTCGATACCTAAGATAGATATTCTCAAACCCCGACAAATCATAGACAAATGAGCCGAAACACCAATGGGGTTTGAGACAACAACGGGATCCACTACCATACTAGTATTAAAGTACAGATATTCAACCACAGAACTAGATATAAATGAATGTGAAGCGCCAAAATAAAAAAAAGTTCTAATAGGATGACTGGAAAGAGAAATCAAACCTTCCACAGAATTTTTCCTACCTCTATCCGGAGCACTGATCGCAAAAGCATGCATCTGCCCTCCAGAAGCCCTTTCCCTTTGACCTTGTTCCTATGGTCCCTGTTTCTTCGGGCACTTCCTAGCAAAGTGTGCGATCTCTCCACAATTGAAGCAAGTATTCTTCCTTTTTTTGTAGTCCTTGACCAAGTGACCTTCTCGTCCACAACTATTACATTTCCTCTTATCCTTAGCCTTGTCGTTATTTCCGCCTTTCTTCTGTTATTGTTGTTGTTGTTGCCCTTTCTTGGGCCATACCTTCTTATTTTGCATTGTTTCCTCGGCCTTAACTTCCTTCTTTTCTCCTTTGTCTTCCTCATGCATCAAGGTCATATCAACTAGCCTTCCAAAAGTCGCTCCCATTGGGATATGGGACATAGCTAACCCATGAAGGGGTTCATTCAGCCCTTTAGCAAACCGTAAAGATTTCTTACGCGGAGTATCTACCAATTTCAATCCAAACCTTGCTAGCTGGTTGAACTTGTTCACATATTCCTTAACATTCATGTTTCCTTGTTTGAGCGCTAAGAACCTCTCTATTTGCATGCTTTTCTCAGCTTGATAGAGAAACTTCATTTTAAACCTCATCCTAAAATCATCCCATGTCTCCACCGGACGTTCAGCTTGGGTAACTTCCCACTAAAACGAAGCTCCATCTTTCAATAGCCAGGCAGCTAACTGAATCATCCTCCGATCTTCCACTTCAAAGATTACGAACAAGTCCTCGGTCTCCTTGAGCCAGTTCCTTGCCTCTACGAATGTTTCAGTTCCACATAATGACTTCCCTCACACGGCACATAAATCTTCGTAGATCTTAGCGAATTATCTACTCTTAGAGGAGGAGGAAGAGGAATGACGGGTGCAGCTGGGAAGGAACGTTTCCTTGGCCTTTGGCAATCGCCGTAGCCTCTAGATACCTATAGAACCAGCCAGGTATCGTAACGCCCTCTAGAATGTTAGGTTCCCCAGACATGCTAAAATGAAAAGGAAAGAGATTTAGACAAAGGATCGAAGGATATAACATATGGCTTTGGGGAATATGTTTTGCAAAACAGACTTTTCTTTTTGAAAAATGCTTTCTTTTAAAATCTTTTTTGAAAATAATTTTCAAAAACTTTCATCTAATCTGGTAACTTTCAGCTCTGATACCAAGTGTGATACCCCACGTCCGTTAATGTCACTCACAAAGGGAATGCATTAAGTTTCGCAAAGCGTTATAGGTAAACAGAAACAGAAATATTACAAGACAGATATAAAGTTACAGCAGAATTAAAAATTTATTAATCATAAAGCATCAGGTTCAAAAACATCACATGTCTGAAATACAAAAAACCATTACATCATAAAAACTACTGTCTTGTACTTTAAAACATCAGAGTACATAAAAGAAGCAAAATTCTCCAAAATAAAACATAGCCATAGTAGCAAGGATAGGAGCTTGAGCCATACGTCTAAGCAGCTCCTACAAAATGAAAGCAGAATCATGGTCAAGCCTGAGCATTCCCACCCTGAGAACCTGGGGGTAAACGGAAGAAAGAAGAGGAAACAAACAGGGTTAGACATAAGTCTGGCGAGTCCAGTTACTTTTAGCAAGTAAATAAGTAAAAGTAGCATGACAGGCATATAAAGTGGATAAGAAAGATAACACCATAAAAGGTAGGTATGACAAGGTAAACATGATAAAGTGTATATGCTTCTCTAAAGATTACTCTGCACTAATACTAGTATAACCAAAAATGGTATGATCTCAACAACTATAAGATGGTAGATTTAGGCATATGTCCAGAAGTACCCTATCTACTACCCTAATCGATCGCCTCCGTACTCCGTTGATACTCTATGTCGGCCCTACAGTAGAAGGTATCTCTTCCTAAAGTGGCAACCCTTCATTGATGTGCACACCCATACCGACTTGTGTCATGGTCGTCTTAGCCCCCTCTACCCGGCCCATGCACGCATGTGTCCCTGGTTGGCTTGCGTCGCTCACACCAACCTCCTAGTTTAGATCTCTTACATTCAGCACATTAAGCATGCCCCAACTTCGACCTAGTTTAGAGTACTTGTTTGATACCTATTAAGGGTTACGGAATGAAATTGGTCCCATACAATATGATACAAGCTCTCCCCCTTGTCTTGTATCCCCACTAAGATTTCCATCGGTTATGTATACCACTAGGTGTCTTTAATTACACAACCCTATCATTTCTACAAGTTATGTTTACCCTAAAAAGGTGTCTTTAATTACATAACTCTAATATTTCCATCGGTTATGTATACCACTAGGTTTATTTAATTACATAACCCTATCACGTTAAGTTTTGGGCCTGTACGTAAATATTACCCACCCCCCTCAGATTTACTTAACCCACCCACCTTCAACCAAGTTTACTTAACCCCAACTTCAGTTTATATTCATACAATCCCTATGGGTTCAACTAGGTTAAGCATTCAAGGTTTATTACCATATTTTCATTTATGGTTATAGTATGCTAGACCTCCCACGTTAAGCCTACCATTTGTGGATGTTGGACATGCCGGTTGGGTCCGGGCAGACTTATTCCACAAATCTGGCTTAACCTCGTGTCTTAGCACGTCTCGTATTTGTGCACATAGACCTCCCACATTAGATTTACCACTTGTGGTTGCTGGATATGTCGGGTGGTTCTGGGCAGACTTCCACCACAAGTGTATCCTAATCTCGTGTCTAGGCGCAATTACAGTTTATAATTACCGTAATCCTAGGTATTTTTTTATTAGCCAAGTTTTTCTATGTCGTTATAGGTTTTAGGTTTCATGTTCCTTTTCCCTAAATATGTTCACAGTGAATTTTATGTCCAAATTCATATACATAACCATTATTCAAGTTATGCCAAATTCTCCATTTACCAATTATGCCCAAATTCACAATTTATAAGTTATGCCCAAAGTTTTTCTCCCTCGTTCCCAAACTAATGCATTCGCACAATTTAGCGGCATGCCTATGCTCAAAGTAGCCTGGATATATAAAATAAAAGGGACGGGGTGAAGGAAAGATGACAAAAATAATTATTCTAACAAAACCGACATAAGCATATGATGGCATAATGATAAGATGGACATATAAGCATAGATCAGTGAACTTGTGATAATAAAACAGGTTCTAACATACTAGGGATGTCATAATAGGTATGATTAAATCTAAATAAGGATTTAGATGTCCAACTAACGACAGATCCAAATAAACCTCAAACATAATAGGTGCATGATGATCTAAATAGATTATATTTGTAATCAAAAGTAGATCTGACATGATAAAAATTTAAATCCAAGTCATAGCTAATTCAAAATATATAGGTTCACAAATTACAATAGATCTGATATGATTCAGTCGTAGGGATAGATCCAAATTACAGTCATATCATGTTTTAATTTTAACTATTTAAATCTAAAAGTAACTTAAAACTCACAGTGTTTGGATCTAAAGAAATAGAAGGAGAACATCAATTGATGAATCTCAAATCTACACTTGAATCTCCAAATTTGATTGCAAAAGAAGAAGAAAGAGTTTTGATTCAGTCCAGGCACTAGCAGTACTTAGGCTTCCACTGATTTTGAGTGTGAGAAAACCAGAAAATGAACCCGTATATATAGCTGCCAGCCCCCAGAATTCAACTGCCGCCTCAGCCCTTAGGGGGTCGACCCCCCGGTTGACACCCCCCTTGAAGGTCGACCCAGGGGTCGACACCCCCTCTATGGGGTCAACTCCCCTGGGGCGGGAAATCTGCTGCCTCTGGATTTTTTATTTTTGAACTGAAATTTGATTTCCTGATTATTATATATATATATAATTCCCTTGCGCGTATACAAACTTCAAACCTCCATAACTTCTTCATATGTTGTCCATTTTTCGCAAACCAAAGCTCTATCTCGAACAGAATTTCGAGACGGACGCAACGACGTAGTCTGTTTCCCAAAAATTTTAATATTAAATTAATTATTATTTAATTTATTCTCTTTTAGTGTTATTAAAATTACGGGGTGCTACACATTAGGAAAATATGAATGTTAGAGTCATAAAGGGAAATAAAAAGGAAATGGGTGTCATGAGGGAATTTATGATTGTCGTTTAAACACTATGTCCAACTTAGGGATGGTATTAAATAAATATCCTAGGGAAAAATGAATATAACCTTCCTTGTTAATAGAAATGGAAATAGAAAATATAATCGAACTTAGTATGTTAATAATGTAAGATATTATTAATCATATGAACTTGTGACACAAATAAATGGTGTACGTATATTATTTCCATATAAAAGGGACTAAACAAGAATGACTTAATAACTTAGCCTACTTTATCCCAAAAAGGGAAAGGTGCTAAACGCAAATGGGGTAGGAACTACTAACCATCACGCATAGTCCGCTTCCTGGGTCCTAAAAGGCTAAGTGACTAGGGTTGAAGAGTCCACTTGGGATAGATTTTTTTAGTATAGGGGTCTTAAATCGCAAGTGTGTGTAGGCCTACCCAAACATGGAAATTTAAAAGGTCAGATATGACTACCTATCCTACGGGAAGTAATAATCGACTAAGGAGGTTATCCAATAAGGTTAGCTAGAAGGTATAGCGAACGATAAAATACCATCCCTCACCTTATGTGGGGCAAGGGTATATGCGTGAATGACAAAAGCCTTAACTAGTAGGGCCCGTAGCTAGTCCCCTCTAGTTTATGTTAACATTGTATATACTATCGAGGGTTAATAAGTGACCAATCGGTCTGCCTAGGGTCTTAAGTGATCAGGAAGAATCCACCCTATCTATCATTGATAGTCAGATGATAAATAATAAAGAATAGTTAATGATGATATAGATAGAAACCTCCAAATTAGGTGCCCACTCTCGATATAGTTAACCAATTAAGTTCTGATATAAAGGTTTCACAAAAATGTGTGTGAATGTCCTATCTCGGTAATGTAATTTGGGGATACTACTTTGGCAAGAGTAGTAGAGTCGTGCGTAGACATTAACAAGGTTGGTCTAGAATCACTAATCTTGTTAAGCATATAGCTTGGGTTGAACCAAACGGGATATATCTGTGTTATAGTCAGTGTTGTACGTTTCTTAGTCACCAGAACTTGTTGTTCTGATCCCTCTCCTCATTACAACCTCCCAGATTTCCTAGAAAAGGTTCGGTTCTCACAGATGATTAAGTTTGGCTTTTGGTTCTCGTTCTCTCTCATGCTCGGTATTGGCAAAGTGACTTACTTTTAAAAAGGTAATTACTTGAGTAAATACTAGTTTATCTTATTTTGTTTCCGCTGTGAATTATATTTGTCGTACTCTGATTATATTCATGCTCATTTATTGCAGATACTAGATATACACGCTCCATGCTTGGATGTGTTCAAGTTTTGATATATTTTTTTGGGTCAAAAATCAGGTGCAGAAAAGTGTCGAGTATTACATTTGGTATCAGAGCTTAGGTTAAACGATCAGAGGAATTAGTTTAATTATGAATCATGAGAGAACGTAATTCATTTTTCTTTTCTATTTTTCTTCGTATTTTCTTATTCGACTTTAATTTATTTCGACAATGAAATTAATCGTGGGATTAATTATATAAAATGGCTTTGAGCGACTAAGGGTTGAAATATGTTGAGTTCGGGTTTCTATTCAATTTTATCTTACCGTACAGTACGTTGGACATTTCATCGTGAAGAGCATGAGGATGACATATGGTGGATCGCGTTGACTCGAGTTTGTAGACTGGACAAAAACCTAGCTACAACCGAGATTGTCATTATTTCAGGTTTAGTTTCATTGGTAGTTCTAGTTAAGACTATTATCCAATCCAAAATGGGGAAAAAGCCCACGTTAATATGTCGTATCCATTCAGAAATATAATTACGAGGTGTATCCATTTGTTACTTTGTTAAAATTTTCGAGTCTGCCTTTGGTGAAACATTCAGTTGAGTTATTAGCCATGTATTTGAGGAAATTTTATTTCTAAAATTATTTAGAAAATAAAAATGGATTTTAATGGTTTTGAAATAAGGTTTCGAAAAATGGTTTGTGAAGATATGGTTTTAAATTCTTAATCTATTCGTATTTCAAAATTTTAGGGCTATTGTGTAATTTTAATAAAAAAAGTCTGGTTGGTAGGAAAGATGGAGTTAGAAATGATAAGAAATATGCCACTAAACTAGAAAACAATAAACATTTATTCCTCGTAATTTTTGGTGTCCCTCTTCCTATATATATTGGATAATTTATTGAAATTACCACAATTAGTCCTTAAGATTCTAAAGCTCTAATATCTTTGAACACGAAAAGGTTTTTCCAGTTTGAAATAATATAAATAATAGTGATAATTATAAATTGGTTTATGAATACGAAACCATTAGTTTATAATAAAATTCCATTTTGGAAATTTTTTAAATTTTTCTTCGAAAAGGCTAAGGAAAATCCTTCATCTGGATTTTGAGGTATTTGATTTCATGAATCGTCTGCTTGTTGTTAGCTAAGTAAGGGGAAAGTTCATTTTAATTCATATTACGGATTTCTAGATGAATTATTTTTGGAATTCATTCATTCATTGTGTGGTCGCAGCATCGTTGTTGAGACTATAAATCCATGGAGTTGGCTCGGAGTTTAACTACGGTCTTTGAATACCACAGTAATGAGAATAATTATTTTTCGGATCGCGTTGAATCTTAAAAGACGACATGTGATGATTAATATTTTACTCTCGCCTAATAAGGTCAAGATCCATCCTCTGTCCATAACCCATTTGGTAGTTCATCGTTTAGTGTTATACTAGGATGGTCAGTTAATTGATGAGCTTTGGTACAACTTGGATCGAGGACTCCACTATAAAAGTTGTCTCCAAATTACCCCTTAACTTTCTCCTTTCATCCTTCCTTCCTCATCTAGCCAAACCATATCTCTTTCCTTCTTCTCTTTCTTTTTGTCACTTCGTCTCCTCTTTTTGTGCATGCTTGCGCATTAGATCTTGCCTCACTCCAAGTTCTAATTTCTTCTCTCCGACCATTTCTTGGCCTATAATACCTAAGTTGCAATATTCGATCCTACTCACACCCTATGCAGTTAAAGCCTCACTAAAGCCCTGCAATATCCCCGCTATAGCCCATAGCACTCTTCAACCGCTACTCTATTTCAATTTAGCGTTGATGAACAGTAGATCCACTCTTAACCAATATTCTGATGCATCCGCTAAATCAAGGTTTTTAGCATCCTCTTTAGCAATATTAACATATAGAGCTTGATTTGACTAGTTTTTCTTTTAAAAAATCCGTAAAGTTAGCGTAAAAGGATAAACTTTAGAGTAAATGCCTAATATATGGTAACAATCAGTTACACTTATCGAATTTAGCATGCATAACTATGATATAAGATTAACTAATATTAATTTCTTATACAAATATAATGTGAGAAAGATGATTAATTAATCATTAAACAAATGGTTTTCCATATAGTGAACCTTTTTGCGCCTTCACTATATCCTAGCTATTTCCCAAACTTATCCCCGCTACACCTTTTTGCACATCCACCGCTATAGAACTGTTAAATGCTTTAACTGCACAGCTCACACCATTTAAGTCTCCTCCATAGGGAGAGGTCATTTGGCTGGATTGGAATAAGAAAAAGTCTCACCGCTAGGGCTATGAAAATTTGTCGAGGCTGTTGGACGTGCACCGGTCCAGTGCTCGAGATCTTAGAATATGGTTGTTGTTCTTGCTGCATCCGCCTTTGTTATACCTCGTTAGAGTACATTCTTTCAAAGGCGATTGTTGTTTCGGAGATGAAGATTAAATTATCTTTGGATGGTTTTTCTGAGGAGAATCTCGATGAGAGTTTTTGAGGCACCCGCGTTATATAGAGACTTGTATGGTCTTTTGGTTGACTGGCTTTGGAGATTTTGCAGCAAATCTCTTTTTATTAGTGTCAATTTTTGTGTTCGGGGATCTATGTTCGAACTTCCCACACAGACGTGTGACCCATCTAGCACATCATTCTACAAATGGGAAGTGATGACTGGATTTGTCTCATGATGCGAAAATCAATTTTTTCTTGATGAGTGGCATAACCATCATTTAGTGTCGCATCATATCCGGTTCAGTTTGTTATGCTTGTGTGTTGTGTTGTGGAATTACTTTCTGTAAATTCACCTATCCACTTTGTCTTTAGACAATATTAGGTGGATTTCCATGAGAAGCGGTTTTGTGGTAGGTTTCTTTTCTCATCATAAATTCTCTTTTAGAAGAGATGGTGATGTGGGAACCTCCAACAACACCACCAGTGTTGGTAATACGATATTGAGCACTTTACTATCATGATATGGTTAATCAAAGATCATAAAAATTGATTTGAGCTTCAACTGTCGAGCAAGGCATCTCGTTGTTTATAACCACTGTTTGGGAGTATTGGTGTTGTTATCCCTTTCCAGTATCGGGTTCTTTGTTTTATGGTGATTCATGCTTGTAATTGTTAGTGTTCTCTAAATTGCACGACTTAGGTTAATGAGATTTCTAAGTTCTGAAATGTTTATGTCATTCACGAGTGCCTGTTTTAATGAAATCTCATTTTTCTTATCTAAACTAATAGTTGTCCTAGGCCTGCAAAGAATAGAATTCTGTGTTGGATAAATTTTAGAAAAGGGTTGGTTTTGCTTTGTGTAAAGACCTGTAAATTCCCGCTCTTTGGATCGACCATAAACCACACAAGTCTGACCCAAAGGTTGGAAATCCACGAATACTTTAACTTTGGGAATACAACAACATCAGAACAATAACAGCAGACTTTTATAACATCATAATAAATGTTACATCAGAGTACAGAATATATATCAGAGTACATTAAATAAATTTACAGCGGAAGATAATTTTACATTACTTTAATACAGTGCAGCGGAAATAAAATAACTAAGACAGCGGAAGACTTTTCTATGCTCTGGACACAGCTTTGAGCTTCAATCCAGGATCCTGCTAAAGAGATAAATATCTGCAAAAAGCTACTCGACTGCCCGTGTGGAAAAGAGGGCACCCGAGTTTGCAAAAGTGGAAACAAACAACGGGTCAGTCGTGGGACTGGTGTGAGAATTCTTAACTAATATAACTAATAGTAATAAGGCAAATCCAAGGACCACGCCGCCAAAGAGGAACGGGTTTTATTCCAATGGATTGCCGTGCATAATTTAAGTAAATCGTCAAAACAACGCAATGCTTTGTAGAAAAATGAAACCATCATAAGACCCAAGTCCCATCACACAATGCAACGCAAACCGGAGGATAGGGTTTTACCTTATAATGGTCAAACATGCTTGATACGATAAAAATGATATTATTATTATTGTGTATATGTTTTAAAACATTTCAAAGTAAATGTATCAATCCTAGGAAGCATAGGTACCATATGCTATGCCTCCATACTAGTAATACAATCAAAACCGCAAGGGTCGTATTTGGAATTTGGATTTCCATCTGAGTCAAGGCTAGGGAGGAGCTCCTTACCGATTCGAGACACTCTAGCTGATGCCTCAGGATTACCCGCAGTTAACCCTTGGAAATGGCAGGGCCGGTCCTCAAATACAGCTTAGAGGATTGGCAATTCCTAAGCACACGTTCCCCGGTCCTATAGGACCTATCCGGGGCGCCTCATTCCATCATCCACATAAGTAAAATGTCAGGGCTGGTAGGTCACCGACACCACTCTAGCTAGAAAGAAACGTGCTGCTCTCCCTGCGTTCCCTTCTCCCGTTTTAGACTCCGCCGGTGTGTGAGGCTCGTGAAGTCACGCTATACACAAAGCTATGCCTAAACAGGTTATGCTTTGATCATCCCACAAGGCCTGCTTTTCAACAAAGCCTTGATCAAATGGATCTTAGCATGCCACATCGTCAATCCATACCATATCATTGATTTCTACCAACATATAACCTCTAAGCTCGTACGTCTCAGAGAAGGGTGTAAAACACCAAGCAGATATATGTTTAGCAGAGATCAACGAATACAGTATAAAGGAATACAACGTCAGACATACAATCCATTTACGCGCTTATGCTCTGGGTTTGAGCGAAAGCCAAAACCGTGCAATCAACACTACGTCCGGACGGCTACTACTGTCGCACCTTCAAGGTAGCTACTCCCATCATGGGTCTCAATAGCAACACACCCATTCGATGTGAAGATTGTCGGTCTTCAATCACCGTCTTCAACTCTTCGAACGTCGTATCATTATTTGGAATGAGAGTAAACTCGGACTTTCCAAATAATTCTCGCATATATAAATTTGAAAACAATTTCATATCGTTAATATTAATTTATAACGATCAGTCTTTATTTTTAATTAAATTCTATTTAACGACGTCTCATGTCAACAGGCGACTTTGGCGCTGTTTTCACCCAAACTTGTTTTACACCTTTCTCTAAATCTAATCGTTGGATTTTAATATACTTCATATCATTAGAAAGATCTTCCCAAGGCGAACCTACCGGTTTCAGTTTTGGGAAAATCCGTCGGTCGGATCATACGATATAATCAATTAAAAGTACGATTCTAAAATGTGAACTACCACGCTCGATTCAAGTACTTTTAATTTATATATATATATAATTTATATAAATATAATTCCTCGTCCATTTCATTTTACTATATTTTGCTAGCAACAAATCTTCTTATTTATATCCAATATTGATATATATATCATCACACGCAACAATGTTTTCTTTTATTTTTCAATTTCCAAAAATATACTATACACAAAATGTATGTTTTGTGTATCATTCCAATTACAACCAAAAATAAGTATTTTTGTGTTTCATTTCCATTACAACAACCATGCATATTTTGGTGTCCACTTCATTACTATACAAATGAATATATTTTTGTTTGCATAATTTTAATATAACAAAAATAATATCTTTGCTATTCTTTTAAATGCCAAATAATAATTCCTATTTCTTTCAATGCAAAACCAAAATGATCTTGACCATTATAATGGCAATGTAAATTCTATTCTTAGGTGACATCATAAAAATGTAATTTTATTTTACAATGTAATATCATATTTTAATGACATAATAAAAATGTAATTCTAATTTACAGTGCAAATTCTCACTTATAGTAACATATGAAAATGTAAAATTTTGTTCGCTTGCCAAATTTCATACCATAGTTACAAATAAAAATATAATTTTTATTTTCAATGCCAATTGCATATCATAGTTTCAAAATAAAAAAAAGTAATTTTTTATTTGCATAGCAAATACTATATCTTTAGTTCAAATAAAAATGTAATTTTTATTTGCAATGCAAGTTCTCATTATAAGTTACATAACAAAAATGTAGTCTTTATCATCAATGCACATCCCTACTTTTGTTTACATATAAAAATGCAAATTCTCTTTACAATGCAAGTTCATATTTTTGTTTTACATAATAAAAATGTAAATTCCTAACTTTATCTCTTTTCATATGAAAATCCATTTCCTTAAAATGTAAATTTTCTTGTTCCTTTAATTCCATTAAAACAGAAATGTAACTTTCCTCCTTTTTAATTTCATTTGACAAAATGTAACCTTTTTGATTTTGGATTTACATTAAACACAAATGTAAAATTTGTTCTTTACTTTCTTTTTGAACAGAAATATGAATTTTTGATCTTTCCTACATGACATTTAAAATACTTCTCTTTATATGCAAAAGTATGATTTTAACTATGCACTTCATTTCATATGCAGTGTATGCAACATTAACAAATAAATATATGTTATATTTCATATGCAGTGTATGCAACATTAACAAATATTTCATATGCAGTTTATGCAACATTAACAAATAAATATATGTTTCATTTCATATGCAGTGTATGCAACATTAACAAATAAATATATGTTTCATTTCATATGCAGTGTATGCAACATTAACAAATAAATATATATTTCATTTCATATGCAGTGTATGCAACATTAACAAATAAATATATGTTATATTTCATATGCAGTGTATGCAACATTAACAAATAAATATATGTTATATTTCATATGCAGTGTATGCAACATTAACAAATAAATATATGTTATATTTCATATGCAGTGTATGCAACATTAACAAATAAATATATGTTTCATTTCATATGCAGTGTATGCAACATTAACAAATAAATATATGTTTCATTTCATATGCAGTGTATGCAACATTAACAAATAAATATATGTTTCATTTCATATGCAGTGTATGCAACATTAACAAATAAATATATATTTCATTTCATATGCAGAGTATGCAACATTAACAAATAAATATATGTTTCATTTCATATGCAGTGTATGCAACATTAACAAATAAATATATGTTTCATTTCATATGCAGTGCATGCACCATTAACAAATAAATATATGTTTCATTTCATTAATTTCCCTGTTTCAACTTCACACTAAAATACCCTTATGTTCATTTTATTTTAACCTACATTCCCTAATAAAATGTAACTTCACTCTAATGGGTGTTTTTGTCATCTTCATATATTTGTCAAAATAAATCTTTTGCCATTCTTATATTCTTCCTTTACACTCTTCAAATAAAAGAAATTTGTCATTCTTATATATTCACATTTTTCTATTACTTCTAATGATATATAAAAAAGTAAATATTATATCTTAACATATTTTCCATTCCTAGTAACATATAAAAGGGAATTCTATATATTAACAAAGCTTTCATTGTAAGTGACATATAAAAATGAGTTTATACATTAACATAATTATTTCATTACTAACGACATATAAAATGAATTTATACGTAAACCAGTTTACTTCATTTCTCTCATTTCATGTAAAAGGGAATTTATATGTACACGAGTTTATTTCATCTCTCTCTTTACATATAAAAAGGAATTTGTCGCTATTCTTTACCTTAACAAAAATGAATTTGTCATACTCTTTACATTAACAAAAAGGAATTTGTCATACAAAAATGGATTTTATCATACTCTTTACATTAACAAAAATGTGAGTTTGTCTTTATAATTTCATTAACAAAAATGTGAGTTTGTCTTTATAATTTCATTAACAAAAATGTGAGTTTGTCTTTATAATTTCATTAACAAAAATGTGAGTTTTGTTGAACATAAAATCTAATTAACAAAAAATGTTAATTCTTTACTTTATAATCAAATCAACAAAAATGTTGATTCTTTACCTTTGGATCAAATTAACAAAAGTGATGTTTTGTTCTCTTTAATCAAATTAACAAAAGTTTTGTTCTCTCAATGAAACAAAATATGATTATTTTGTTTCCTTCCTTTTAAATGTAAAAAAATATACATTTTATTTTATTTATTTCAAAGTGACACAAATGTTGATTTAGTCCAACATAACTTCATTAACAAAATATGTTGATTTTGTTGATCATTCTTATGTAACAAAATATGAATTTTACTATAACCTTTTTAATATAAATAAAATAATGGTTTTGTTATGACCTTCTTAATATAAACAAAATAATGATTTTGTTTATAACTTCAATGCGAACAAATATGATTTTGTTCATAATTTCTAATGCGACAAAATGAGATTTTGTTTAATCTTTTCCAACTAAACACAAAATGTCGATTCTACATTTCATAATTCAAGTTTCACAAAAATGTGATTTTAGTCAAGTTTGACGAAAAATGTGATTTTATCGACACTTCTTTATATTAACAAAATATGAACATTTTGTCACTGCTTCTTTTATATTGACAAGAATGTGATTTTGTCATTCCTATATTTTTACATTAAAAGTAATTTCTCTTTTCTAATGACATAACAAAAAATGGATTTCATATGCTAACAGATTTTCCATTACAAGTCACATATAAAAAGTAAATTTTTATATGTTAACAAATCCATTTCATTACTAATGACATATAAAAATGAATTTTATATATATTAACACATTTACCATTTCTAATGACATAATAAAAGGTGAATTTTATTTATTAACAAATCCTCCCTCTCATACAAAAATCAATTTATATGTCGACAAATCTTCCCTTACTAATGACATACATAAATGTGAATATCTATATATTAACAAATCTTTCATTTCTAATCTATGAATCAAAAGGGGAATCACATACAATCATTCACTAATGATAACAAGCAAATCTGAATTACAAACATCACAGAACAATCACATGGAAATAATTATCTATGCAGCCACAACATGAACTTCATATAATATGCATATAGATTTTATAATGAATTTAAATAAATAAATAATCATATTTTAAAAAAAAAATCTCACAATTAATTTATCTGAATTTCCATCCCACTCCGTTTCAGGTCCTGCTCAGTTTCATGCCGTAGTGCTCTCGAATACGATTCCAATGGTTCAGAAATCATCCAATTCTGACTTCGAACGAACAAGATATGATTAAATCAAAATTCTAAACAATTTAAATTAATTTAATTTAATAATTAAATATGGTTTTACACCTTCTTCCTCCAGGAACAAGGCCGTCGTGTTTCCCTTCTGTTCAGAACTAGGGTAGAGCCTTGCTTCCGATTTACAGCACTAGAGAACGATCGGAGTATGTCAAATCGAAGAGGGGAAGGAGGGGGTCCTGCGCCTAGGTTGGGGTGGGGTGCGGTGGAGCCTAGGGGGGTGCGGCGGGGCTGATAGGCGGCGGGTTTGGGTGCGCCGTTCGAGTGAATGGTGGCACTAGGTGAGATCCGACTGTATGAGAATGGAGAGGAAGAGAAGAGCTTCAGTACGGGATGGAGTTTGGATTCTAATTCGCTTTGGATGAGAAGAATTTAATCGAGGAAGTAGGGAGCGGTGAAGGCCATTGAAATAGAGGGAGGCGGCTGAGAAGAGGATAAGGGTTGGGGATTTGTTTTTAGAGAGAATAAGTACTGAATTTAGAGAAGAAATTAATAGAATGAAGGTAAATAAATGCTGATTAATAAAAAAAATAGATTGGAGCAAAGAAGGTAGTGTATTTGAAGAAAAAGAAAAAAAAAAGAAAGAAAGAAATAAATGATGCATTAAGGACAATGAAGAGGGAAGGCATTTAAACTCTTGAAACTATTCACATTTCGTATGTTATGCATTTCAAAGAAAATGAATTGCTGACAAATGAACCTAATACAATTTTATTTAATTATTTAGCTATATCCCATTTATTGATTTTTAATTTACATATACAATTCTTTCCTAATTTATTTCCTATTCTTAGTCAATCAAATTATTAAATTTAACCCTTTTATTTCTAGCTTAATCAATTTTATTTTATTTCAATTACGCAATTATTATGCGTTTATTTCCGTTTCTATCCACATTTATGTACCCTTAATTACACCATCTATTATAGTAGAATTTCATACCTAATTTGCTAATTAATACCTACTATGATTTCCTCTTCATATGTTTTTATGTTACAAAGAAAATGTAAACTTTGCTATATTGTATAGAAAATGTATTCCTTTACCATTACAAAGAAAAATGTAAACTTTATATGTAAACATGTTTTATGTGCCTACATGAACGTTTGATTTTATTTTTTTAATAAGCATATTAATTAATACATGCCATTTCAGAACTCCTAAAAGGGAAAGATAGAGAAAGTGTAGTTATTCCTTTTCACTAACATGCAGCTCTTATTTATTATAAATAAAAATGAATGTTTTCTCTTTTACAAAAAATGTAATAAAAATTTACTGAACTCAACTCTCTATTAATTATAATATGATTTTGATGTAAGAACAAACCATTTATTTCTTTACATGTAAAAAGAGTAACAAAAATATATTTTATTACATGTAAATTATATACGCTTCGTATTCACATTAAAAAGAATATTTTTAATGTAAAAACATATTTAATATATATTTTTTTTCCCTCTTTTCCAGCAGGTATTTTCTAGCAATGTGAAAAATAATATTTTCAACACTTCTATATTTTCTAACATATGTTTCACTTCAAATAACGTAAATTTTAATCGTTATTATTTAAAATAAATCATGTCAAATATTAAAAATTCATTAAAATTTCTAAAGTAAAGATTTTAAATTGGCCCCAAAATTCAGGGTTATTACAGTCTCCCCCACTTAAAAACTTTTCGTCCTCGAAAAGGAACGAAGCTAAAAGTTGATTAATTTTCAAATATATAACTTTTTATATATTCAAAAATCTTATCTTCTGAAATAGGATTATATATATAATCAAAATACTTTAATTATAAGCTTATCACTCTGAACTCATTCTAGGGCATTACTAACCCCATCTCTAATGAGTATTCTCATTCTAGGATACTGCTGATCCTATCTCTAATGAGTATTCTTATTGGACATTACTAATCCAATCTCTGATGAGTCTTTTGTTCAGTTCTAACGAGTTGTATCCCAAAGATTTGAGCTAACCAGAGCTCTGATACCAACTGTAAAGACCCGTAAATTCCCGCTCTTTGGATCGACCATAAACCACACAAGTCTGACCCAAAGGTTGGAAATCCAAGAATACTTTAACTTTGGGAATACAACAACATCAGAACAATAACAGCAGACTTTTATAACATCATAATAAATGTTACATCAGAGTACATAATATATATCAGAGTACATTAAATAAATTTACAGCGGAAGAGAATTTTAATTACTTTAATACAGTGCAGCGGAAATAAAATAACTAAGACAGCGGAAGACTTTTCTATGCTCTGGACACAGCTTTGAGCTTCAATCCAGGATCCTGCTAAAGAGATAAATATCTGCAAAAAGCTACTCGACTGCCTGTGTGGAAAAGAGGGCACCCGAGTTTGTAAAAGTGGAAACAAACAACGGGTCAGTCGTGGGACTGGTGTGAGAATTCTTAACTAATATAACTAATAGTAATAAGGCAAATCCAAGGACCACGCCGCCAAAGCGGAACGGGTTTTATTCCAATGGATTGCCGTGCATAATTTAAGTAAATCGTCAAAACAACGCAATGCTTTGTAGAAAAATGAAACCATCATAAGACCCAAGTCCCATCACACAATGCAACGCAAACCGGAGGATAGGGTTTTACCTTATAATGGTCAAACATGCTTGATACGATAAAAACGATATTATTATTAGTGTGTATATGTTTTAAAACATTTCAAAGTAAATGTATCAATCCTAGGAAGCATAGGTACCATATGCTATGCCTCCATACTAGTAATACAATCAAAACCGCAAGGGTCGTATTTGGAATTTGGATTTCCATCTGAGTCAAGGCTAGGGAGGAGCTCCTTACCGATTCGAGACACTCTAGCTGATGCCTCAGGATTACCCGCAGTTAACCCTTGGAAATGGCAGGGCCGGTCCTCAAATACAGCTTAGAGGATTGGCAATTCCTAAGCACACGTTCCCCGGTCCTATAGGACCTATCCGAGGCGCCTCATTCCATCATCCACATAAGTAAAATGTCAGGGCTGGTAGGTCACTGACACCACTCTAGCTAGAAAGAAACGTGTTGCTCTCCCTGCGTTCCCTTCTCCCGTTTTAGACTCCGCCAGTGTGTGAGGCCCGTGAAGTCACGCTATACACAAAGCTATGCCTAAACAGGCTATGCTTTGATCATCCCACAAGGCCTGCTTTTCAACAAAGCCTTGATCAAATGCATCTTAGCATGCCACATCGTCAATCCATACCATACCATTGATTTCTACCAACATATAACCTCTAAGCTCGTACGTCTCAGAGAAGGGTGTAAAACACCAAGCAGATATATGTTTAGCAGAGATCAACGAATACAGTATAAAGGAATACAACGTCAGACATACAATCCATTTACGCGCTTATGCTCTGGGTTTGAGCGAAAGCCAAAACCGTGCAATCAACACTACGTCCGGACGGCTACTACTGTCGCCCCTTCAAGGTAGCTACTCCCATCATGGGTCTCAATAGCAACACACCCATTCGATGTGAAGATTGTCGGTCTTCAATCACCGTCTTCAACTCTTCGAACGTCGTATCATTATTTGGAATGAGAGTAAACTCGGACTTTCCAAATAATTCTCGCATATATAAATTTGAAAACAATTTCATATCGTTAATATTAATTTATAACGATCAGTCTTTATTTTTAATAAAATTCTATTTAACGACGTCTCATGTCAACAGGCGACTTTGGCGCTGTTTTCACCCAAACTTGTTTTACACGTTTCTCTAAATCTAATCGTTGGATTTTAATATACTTCATATCATTAGAAAGATCTTCCCAAGGCGAACCTACCGGTTTCAGTTTTGGGAAAATCCGTCGGTCGGATCATACGATATAATCAATTAAAAGTACGATTCTAAAATGTGAACTACCACGCTCGATTCAAGTACTTTTAATTTATATATATATATAATTTATATAAATATAATTCCTCGTCCATTTCATTTTACTATATTTTGCTAGCAACAAATCTTCTTATTTATATCCAATATTGATATATATATCATCACACGCAACAATGTTTTCTTTTATTTTTCAATTTCCAAAAATATACTATACACAAAATGTATGTTTTGTGTATCATTCCAATTACAACCAAAAATAAGTATTTTTGTGTTTCATTTCCATTACAACAACCATGCATATTTTGGTGTCCACTTCATTTCTATACAAATGAATATATTTTTGTTTGCTTAATTTCAATATAACAAAAATAATATCTTTGCTATTCTTTTAAATGCCAAATAATAATTCGTATTTCTTTCAATGCAAAACCAAAATGATCTTGACCATTATAATGGCAATGTAAATTCTATTCTTAGGTGACATCATAAAAATGTAATTTTATTTTACAATGTAATATCATATTTTAATGACATAATAAAAATGTAATTCTAATTTACGGTGCAAATTCTCACTTATAGTTACATATGAAAATGTAAAATTTTGTTCGCTTGCCAAATTTCATACCATAGTTACAAATAAAAATATAATTTTTATTTTCAATGCCAATTGCATATCATTGTTCCAAAATAAAAAAAAGTAATTTTTTATTTGCATAGCAAATACTATATCTTTAGTTCAAATAAAAATGTAATTTTTATTTGCAATGCAAGTTCCCATTCTAAGTTACATAACAAAAATGTAGTCTTTATCATCAATGCACATTCCTACTTTTGTTTACATATAAAAATGCAAATTCTCTTTACAATGCAAGTACATATTTTTGTTTTACATAATAAAAATGTAAATTCCTAACTTTATCTCTTTTCATATGAAAATCCATTAAAACAGAAATGTAACTTTCCTCCTTTTTAATTTCATTTGACAAAATGTAACCTTTTTGATTTTGGATTTACATTAAACACAAATGTAAAATTTGTTCTTTACTTTCTTTTTGAACAGAAATATGAATTTTTGTTCTTTCCTACATGACATTTAAAATACTTCTCTTTATATGCAAAAGTATGATTTTAACTATGCACTTCATTTCATATGCAGTGTATGCAACATTAACAAATAAATATATGTTATATTTCATATGCAGTGTATGCAACATTAACAAATAAATATATGTTTCATTTCATATGCAGTGTATGCAACATTAACAAATAAATATATGTTTCATTTCATATGCAGTGTATGCAATATTAACAAATAAATATATATTTCATTTCATATGCAGTGTATGCAACATTAACAAATAAATATATGTTATATTTCATATGCAGTGTATGCAACATTAACAAATAAATATATGTTATATTTCATATGCAGTGTATGCAACATTAACAAATAAATATATGTTATATTTCATATGCAGTGTATGCAACATTAACAAATAAATATATGTTATATTTCATATGCAGTGTATGCAACATTAACAAATAAATATATGTTTCATTTCATATGCAGTGTATGCAGCATTAACAAATAAATATATGTTTCATTTCATATGCAGTGTATGCAGCATTAACAAATAAATATATGTTTCATTTCATATGCAGTGTATGCAACATTAACAAATAAATATATGTTTCATTTCATATGCAGTGTATGCAACATTAACAAATAAATATATGTTTCATTTCATATGCAGTGTATGCACCATTAACAAATAAATATATGTTTCATTTCATTAATTTCCATGTTTCAACTTCACACTAAAATACCCTTATGTTCATTTTATTTTAACCTACATTCCCTAATAAAATGTAACTTCACTCTAATGGGTGTTTTTGTCATCTTCATATATTTGTCAAAATAAATCTTTTGCCATTCTTATATTCTTCCTTTACACTCTTCATATAAAAGTAATTTGTCATTCTTATATATTCACATTTTTCTATTACTTCTAATGATATATAAAAAAGTAAATATTATATCTTAACATATTTTCCATTCCTAGTAACATATAAAAGGGAATTCTATATATTAACAAAGCTTTCATTGTAAGTGACATATAAAAATGAGTTTATAAATTAACATAATTATTTCATTACTAACGACATATAAAATGAATTTATACGTAAACCAGTTTACTTCATTTCTCTCATTTCATGTAAAAGGGAATTTATATGTACACGAGTTTATTTCATCTCTCTCTTTACATATAAAAAGGAATTTGTCGCTATTCTTTACCTTAACAAAAATGAATTTGTCATACTCTTTACATTAACAAAAAGGAATTTGTCATACAAAAATGGATTTTATCATACTCTTTACATTAACAAAAATGTGAGTTTGTCTTTATATTTTCATTAACAAAAATGTGAGTTTGTCTTTATAATTTCATTAACAAAAATGTGAGTTTGTCTTTATAATTTCATTAACAAAAATGTGAGTTTTGTTGAACATAAAATCTAATTAACACAAAATGTTAATTCTTTACTTTATAATCAAATCAACAAAAATGTTGATTCTTTACCTTTGGATCAAATTAACAAAAGTGATGTTTTGTTCTCTTTAATCAAATTAACAAAAGTTTTGTTCTCTCAATGAAACAAAATATGATTATTTTGTTTCCTTCCTTTTAAATGTAAAAAAATATACATTTTATTTTATTTATTTCAAAGTGACACAAATGTTGATTTAGTCCAACATAACTTCATTAACAAAATATGTTGATTTTGTTGATCATTCTTATGTAACAAAATATGAATTTTACTATAACCTTTTTAATATAAATAAAATAATGGTTTTGTTATGACCTTCTTAATATAAACAAAATAATGATTTTGTTTATAACTTCAATGCGAACAAATATGATTTTGTTCATAATTTCTAATGCGACAAAATGAGATTTTGTTTAATCTTTTCCAACTAAACACAAAATGTCGATTCTACATTTCATAATTCAAGTTTCACAAAAATGTGATTTTAGTCAAGTTTGACGAAAAATGTGATTTTATCGACACTTCTTTATATTAACAAAATATGAACATTTTGTCACTGCTTCTTTTATATTGACAAGAATGTGATTTTGTCATTCCTATATTTTTACATTAAAAGTAATTTCTCTTTTCTAATGACATAACAAAAAATGGATTTCATATGCTAACAGATTTTCCATTACAAGTCACATATAAAAAGTAATTTTTTATATGTTAACAAATCCATTTCATTACTAATGACATATAAAAATGAATTTTATATATATTAACACATTTACCATTTCTAATGACATAATAAAAGGTGAATTTTATTTATTAACAAATTCTCCCTCTCATACAAAAATCAATTTATATGTCGACAAATCTTCCCTTACTAATGACATACATAAATGTGAATATCTATATATTAACAAATCTTTCATTTCTAATCTATGAATCAAAAGGGGAATCACATACAATCATTCACTAACGATAACAAGCAAATCTGAATTACAAACATCACAGAACAATCACATGGAAATAATTATCTATGCAGCCACAACATGAACTTCATATAATATGCATATAGATTTTATAATGAATTTAAATAAATAAATAATCATATTTTAAAAAAAAAATCTCACAATTAATTTATCTGAATTTCCATCCAACTCCGTTTCAGGTCCTGCTCAGTTTCATGCCGTAGTGCTCTCGAATATGATTCCAATGGTTCAGAAATCATCCAATTCTGACTTCGAACGAACAAGATATGATTAAATCAAGGTTCTAAACAATTGAAATTAAATTAATTTAATAATTAAATATGGTTTTACACCTTCTTCCTCCAGGAACAAAGCCGTCGTGTTTCCCTTCTGTTCAGAACTAGGGTAGAGCCTTGCTTCCGATTTACAGCACTAGAGAACGATCGGAGTATGTCAAATCGAAGAGGGGAAGGAGGGGGTCCTGCTCCTAGGTTAGGGTGGGGTGCGGTGGAGCCTAGGGGGGTGCGGCGGGTTTGGGTGTGCCGTTCGAGTGAATGGTGGCACTAGGTGAGATCCGACTGTATGAGAATGGAGAGGAAGAGAAGAGCTTCAGTACAGGATGGAGTTTGGATTCTAGTTCGCTTTGGATGGGAAGAATTTAATCGAGGAAGGAGGGAGCGGTGAAGGCCATTGAAATAGAGGGAGGCGGTTGAGAAGAGGATAAGGGTTGGGGATTTGTTTTTAGAGAGAATAAGTACTGAATTTAGAGAAGAAATTAATAGAATGAAGGAAAATAAATGCTGATTAATAAAAAAAAATAGATTGGAGCAAAGAAGGTAGTGTATTTGAAGAAAAAAAAAATAGAAATAAATGATGCATTAAGGACAATGAAGAGGGAAGGCATTTAAACTCTTGAAACTATTCACATTTCGTATGTTATGCATTTCAAAGAAAATGAATTGCTGACAAATGAACCTAATACAATTTTATTTAATTATTTAGCTATATCCCATTTATTGATTTTTAATTTACATATACAATTCTTTCCTAATTTATTTCCTATTCTTAGTCAATCAAATTATTAAATTTAACCCTTTTATTTCTAGCTTAATCAATTTTATTTTATTTCAATTACGCAATTATTATGCGTTTATTTCCGTTTCTATCCACATTTATGTACCCTTAATTACACCATCTATTATAGTAGAATTTCATACCTAATTTACTAATTAATACCTACTATGATTTCCTCTTCATATGTTTTTATGTTACAAAGAAAATGTAAACTTTGCTATATTGTATAGAAAATGTATTCCTTTACCATTACAAAGAAAAATGTAAACTTTATATTTAAACATGTTTTATGTGCCTACATGAACGTTTGATTTTTTTTTTAATAAGCATATTAATTAATACATGCCATTTCAGAACTCCTAAAAGGGAAAGATAGAGAAAGTGTAGTTATTCCTTTTCACTAACATGCAGCTCTTATTTATTATAAATAAAAATGAATGTTTTCTCTTTTACAAAAAATGTAATAAAAATTTACTGAACTCAACTCTCTATTATTTATAATATGATTTTGATGTAAGAACAAACCATTTATTTCTTTACATGTAAAAAGAGTAACAAAAATATATTTTATTACATGTAAATTATATACGCTTCGTATTCACATTAAAAAGAATATTTTTAATGTAAAAACATATTTAATATATATTTTTTTCCTCTTTTCTAGCAGGTATTTTCTAGCAATGTGAAAAATAATATTTTCAACACTTCTATATTTTCTAACATATGTTTCACTTCAAATAACGTAAATTTTAATCGTTATTATTTAAAATAAATCATGTCAAATATTAAAAATTCATTAAAATTTCTAAAGTAAAAATTTTAAATTGGCCCCAAAATTCATGGTTATTACACTTTGTTTTCATCACGGGTATATAAGTAAATAAGTCATCGTTCCTTGTTAAAGCTAAAATTTATTTTGGTCTTTTGTGTGTGATTTCAGTTTTCGCATTTTTGGCATGACTGACTTCCTTTTCCGCCAACATGTGACTTGAATCGTTTAAATTTCCGCAAAATACAATTTTGAAGTTTTTGGAAAATGTTGTTGAAAATATATATATGTATATATAAATATATCATTTTTTTATTTTTAGGAAGTGTAACGGTTTTGAAAAGAAAATTTCAAAATAAACATGACAAGTCTTTAAGCAGAAATTTAATTTTGTGAAAAAAATTGATTTTTTGGTACATGAACGGTGTAAGGAAGATTTTTAGAGGCTTTGTGTGTGCGTTTTAGTGGTGCAATAGGATCGACGATACGATAAAAACATTAATAAAAACAAGAAAAAGGTTGTTTTTGCCTTGGAAACGTTATTTCCATACCATGTCAATGATGCGCGCGAGCTATTAATTAACTCGTTTTACATTTTAGAACTTGTTTTAAGCCTTCTTTACAGTCTACAATTGGAAAATTTTGGGGTATTTTGGGTAACAAAGGTGAAAATTCCACTGTAGGACGGAAAATGGAATATTTTTAAGTGGAGGAAATGTTAAAATTCTTCGCCATAATTTCCTTCCTTCGGTTTAGGAGAAGTTAAATAGTAAACATTTAGATTGCGTACGTTTTGGATGGTAGGGTTTGGATACAAAATTCATTGCCTCGGACTTCTATTCAAAGTTGTGTGAGGGTTACGGATGAAAAATAATTTTTAAAATTTGCACTCATATAGAACTATCAGTATTTGTAGGATGTTCTACATCATGTTTTCAAAATTATTTCCAAAGTTTAATGCAAACATATATGAGGATCCAATTAGAACCATATTGCATGCATGTTTTTGGTTGAAATTGCATTATGTACACCATGCACATATACACACAGACATAGGATTATAGGCGTCATAATTTTGGGATGAAATTCCTTTTAAGGAGGGAAGAATGTAACAACCCGAAATTTTGGCAATATAAATTGATTATTAGAATTTCAAAAAGTAGGAATTATTGCAAACGGTGGAATTTGGCAGCGAGACTTTAACCATTGCGTTCATCTCGGAATTCTGTTTAACTTTCATTTTCAGAATTTTGCTCAATGATAGATTCACTGCTTTCTTCCCATTTTCTTACATTTCTACAGATCTAGAATTTTCCCCTTTCTAGATAAATTGTAGATTTGTAAGAATTTGGGGATTGTAAGCCCAAGGGGTTTAGAACTTATAATTTGGAGGCTATAAGGTGAGTGGGAAATTTACTAATACAATTATAATGACTTATATATTTCGTTTGAATCCAATCTATGTTTTATGCCTATCAGATCTGTTTATTTAAATAATTGTGAATTTTTGGCAACTATCATATCTGATATGAATATGGTTAAAAATTGGTAAATGATAAGTTGTGATTATGTACAACATTAATTGTAGGATTCTTAAATATTTTACACACATATTCCTACAGTTATGTCATGAAATATGTTGTACATGTTACATAGCACAGTGGATCTAGAAATCAGTCTCATTAAACATAAATTTGTTGTAGTTATGTTCTAGATTTAGTTCAGTGCTGAAATACGAAATATGTCAATTTGGGTAAAAAGATGAAATTTGTGTATTATGTCATTGTAAAAATAAAAAAATATTCCTGTTTATATTCAATATTGTTGGGTTTTGGCTTCAGCATTGTAAAATATGTCTTTTTTCCTCCTTAAATATAAAGAGGCATTATTTTGGAATCACAAGAAGTATGACAAAAAGGATTTAAAAATGGAAAAGTGGTGCAGAGGTACATATAAATATAAATATATATATATATTTCACTACAACAAAAAACACTTTTCGTAATAGGCCATATCTGTTGCAGTAGACCTATTGCAACAGGCCAGCGCCCGTGTATATAGCCGAAGTTGCTAAAGGTCTGCAACAGTTTTTGCCCGTTGCAACAAGATGTTGTGGTAGACTTTTTTACAACAGGCTTTTGCTGTTGCAACAGATCATTTTGCAACAGTATATGCCCGTTGCAATAGATTCATAAATCTATAAAAAAAAATACAGCTTATAGACATTACATATTAAATGTATTTGTTTTAGTAATAATGTATATCACAAAATGAAATAAACAAATAAAAATTTTATTTTAACAAAGTTTTAATAGTACAAACAATTACAATAAAAGTTTCTACAATTTTCATACACCTTTCATGTATAACAATTTCTTCTCTCAAACAACACATTTTTTCGAATAGAGTATTTTCTACTCATATTTCTACTCTATAATACATATACCTTCGCATTTATCATACATTAATTAAGATACCAATCTGGATTAAACATAAATAGATATGTCCCCTCCCATTTAGCATACCTTCGCCATCACTGTTGCCCAAAGGACTACCAGAATATACTTCACTAGCGGTATCAAGATAAAGTGTATAGAACAAGAGAAAGTGCTCCAAGTACATCCTCTTTTTGGGTGATTTGATACTTGTTGAACATGACATCAAAAGTGCACAAGGGACTTGTTCCCACGTCGCCAAATACAACACCGAGCGTCGGAATAGTAAGCACAACATTTCTACAAAAGCTGAAGTCCTGCAGTCAAAAAATGGCAACATCAGATAGAACAATATACATCACATACATTTTCAGAATATGTAGCCAAATAGTCATATAGAAGTAATAGGACATCAGATTAACTATATCTACACATAGAACATCAGAATGCAATCAATATAATAATCACCTCTTTTATTACCTGAACTTGTATAAGTCATTAATTGAATATCCATGACGGTGTCAACAATACATAGAAAATTTGAGTAAGCCATGTATTTAGATCTAGATTGTGTGTTATATTCAAGCCACGTGGTTACACTCTTAACCCCATACACGATTATACACAAGCACTAAGATTATATCATGTAACTGAGCTAACATTATAAATCAATGTCAATATATTATAAAGAAAGAAAGAAAATGCAAACTATATGCACCTCATAAACCGTTCGCTATCGTCATACTCAGCTGCATAAATGCACATTAAGAAATGTGAAACTTTGGTCCTACAAACAAATATTTCATACATCAAATTTAAAGCCAGTGGAACGCCACAAATGACAAAAATGGTTTTTGGCTAAACATTTTCAGTAATCAAGCAAATGACAAACTACTACCATAATAAGTACTTAATCATAGACTTATGTTGGGAATATGAGCACTAAAGCCATGAACTATAGAAGTCCAGGGAAGCAAAAAATTCGAGAGAAGAAAAGCAGATGAGTAGTAACAGCTTCCTCATCCCCTAATAAATCAACTTGCATACCAAAACAGAATAAATGAGTTGCAACAGCTTTTTTGTATCCCATGGTAATGTACCTGCATATAGGGAAATGCATAAAAAAATTGACGCGAACAATGTTGCATGTGTGCACTCCAATGAACATGCCAAAAGTCTGTCCAAAACATTTAAAATGTTATTTATTTGCAATCCTCTATAAGTGGCTGCATTCTCATGTTTTAGGTTATTTAAGACGTCATGATCTAAGTTCTATCCAATGTTATAGAGTGAATGTGCATGTACTGGTTACCTTATAAACCCATTTATGAGCAAATGATTCGTTTTTAAACAAAGATAAGAAAATATTGACAACAGAGTGTTCTCATCAATTTGTAGGTGTGCATACATGCTTATCAAAAAGTGGATGAAATGTTAAAACTAGGAGTATGTGGTGTGCTTCATTTGCATTTAGCATATTTACGCAGATTACAGTAATGTTTCGATATCCAGACCCATCTCCAGATTCATTTGTAACTAACCTTGCTGACCTACTACTTTCAGATTACTTCAACATTCTTTATTTTGGCAAGTTCACATGTCAAACATGACAGGTCTAGTAAAATTCTATATAGCTCCATATGCTTCTACTACTTATTTGACAAAATTCGTGAAATATAAATTCCAATATTCCAGCAGGTGCAAATGATTATTTTCCAACAATAACAATGGACATATATGATTAAGCTTCAAATATAACAAGAGTATCAATGTCACATATATTGGGCTTGCAGCCTTGCACAGTCATATCAAAATATAGTATCCTCTATAAGATCCAATATGCAGGTAAAGAAAAAAAGAAAAAGAATAAAACCTCCTAATCATTACGATTTGCTCCAGGGACTTCAAGAGCTTCAACGTCAAAAGAACCAATTCTAGGTCATGTTCGAATCAACCTATGCTCACTACGGTCATCATCATCATCGTCATATTCATCATCTTCGTAATTCTAGGTCCTGTATAATTTTGTTGTATTCTGGCTCATAAGAGTTTTAACTGTATTTCTACACTTTAATTCAGTGTGAAGATAAAAACTGGCACATCCATATAGTTGTCCATCCACTCATTATTTATATGAAGAGATACACATCATTGACCAAATGGAAATTTCAAGCAACAACCTTATGGCCTACTAAACATCGCATACCATATACATGTCGCTGAAGGTGAACACAAATTGAAAACTCAAACTTGGTCTTAAACTTTAATACGAACCAAGAAAAACTGAATATACAGCAATAGCGTTACCTCAAGTTGTCCTCTTCCAGAAGCAGCATGCAAGATGGTGGAACCATTAACATCTCTATACTTCAGCGCATCTAAAGTTTCTTTACACAGAAGCTCTTTTAATATCTCTAAATTACCTCCTCTGGCTGCAGCATGAACGACTCTATTCATCATCTCATCCCGGAAAACAATTAAATTCGCAGAATTCAACTTCCCTTCCTCTTCAATTTCTCCAACCAAACACTTCGGATTCATCCCACAATCAAACAAAAGCCTAAAAACATCACTGTTTTTACTCCTAGCACCAGCATACAATATATCAGTAACTCCATACCCTCCTTCTCCAAATACAAAAAGAGAGTCCGATTGAGTTTTTCTGAAGAGCTGAGTTGAATAGATATTTTCGGGTTTGTGCCATGCTGAGATTGGAATTAAAAACGCTTGGACCGAAAATGGGGAACTGAGCGGTGAAGTTTGTTAACACGAGAAAGGTGAGACAGGAAGCGAATCGGGTTTTTGATTTTGGGGCTTTCTAGAGATTAGAGTTTTCATTTTAGAGATTAGTGATGGGATTTCAAGTTTGAAGTGGGAAACGAGAAAGTGGAAGTGGGATCGGTAAATCTATGGACACGCCGCGGAATTTTTTATTTTAATTTTGAGTGATGCGGGTTCATTTATATTTGCAGTACGGTTGTATTTTAGCCTGTTAAATGCACATAAACCAAATCCGCGAATGTAATTATTAACAATTTTAATTTAGAAATAATTATAAATAGTTTTAAATTAAATTTTTATTATATAATGATTTGTAATTAATTAAGATAAATATTTAATGGCACAACTTAATAATTATCTTTTGATATTTATTTAATTCCTAAGAAGCATTAATCAATACCTACTTTTAATAATTCATGATTAATCAGTAACCTTTAATAAGTAGAAGCAATACTAATTATCGATTATAATAATTATTAAGTATAAATGACAAAAAATAATAGGAAAGTGTATTTGTATTTAAACACAAAATCTTGACGCAGAAGGTAACACAATTAATTTGCATTATTATTTGAAACTATCAATAAATTAGTTAAATATTAATAATTAATTATACAACATTACTAATTATTAAAAATAATTATAGATTATTACTTAATTATAACTGAATATTACTTGGGGAAAAATGATAATTATGCTTGGACTTCTTATATTATAACTGAATATTACTTGGGGAAAAATAATTTTCAAAAGTACGTTTTTCGCAGGTGGCTTTACCTGTTGCAAAAAAATTACAATTATCGCAACTGGTGAAAACAGTTGCTAAATATATAATTTTTGCAACTGGTTTGAAAGTGTAGTTGCAAATAATATGTCTATTGCAACAGGAATGAAAGTACAGTTGCTAGAACTATCTTTTCGCAACAGGCATGAAAGCGCTGTTGCGAAAAATATGCTTTTCGCAATAGGAAGGAAAAGCCTGTTGTTAAATCTTATCTATTGCAACAGCTACGATAGGTCTGTTGCTAAATATCATTTACTGTAACTGACATTTGAGGCCTGTTGCACATAGCTAGTTGCAATAGGGTATTTTTCTTCTAGTGTTTGTATGTAATTTGCATCAACTATTCCAATATTATTACACATATTTCTTGTGATTTGGAAATATGCCAATTCCACAAAATAGACATTACTTACAATGATTACGGCTAAGGGTCCGTTGTGCGATTAAAACCTTTTGGCAAGTATGAAAATAAAAAGGAAATGTTTGGTTAATTGATTACACAAAATCATTAATTTAAAAGAATAATAAAATAAAATGTTAATAACTATGTTGACCGCACGAAAACATGAAAATAAATATATACATAATGTCCGTCCAAATCAACATAAAACGGAAAATATAAATTGCATGGAATGTTCGAATGTTGGAAAACGTTCAATTATGGAATTAAGTGTAAATATAATCCATTTTGAATCAATATATTTGTGGTGACCGTTTGTAGCAATAAATGTAATTAACTTCTATAAATAACATCGCAAATAAAGAAATAACCATTGTAACCAATATTGATTTGGGAAAATAAATGTGATGGGAAAAATGGTAACAATTCCTAAATTTAATTAGGATAAATGTTATGAACCCCAATTAGGAAATTTGAATTATAACCCCATTTAGACACGAGGTTATACTCAACTTAGCGTGTAAACCTCCCGAAATGACCGACTAGTCCAGCATCAACAGGTAATCAGTTTAATGTGAGGGGTCTAATGCATAAATATAATTGTATTAAGGCACGAGATCAAGTTCACTTGTGTTAGGAGTCTGCCTGGAACCGACCAGAAAATCCTGCATCCACAGGTAGTCAACTTAATGTGAGAGGCCTGGTACATAAATAAATAAATATATATATATATATATATATATATGATAGTCAAACAATAAATAAACGAATAAGGATATAAATTGTCCGTTGGGGTACAACAAATAGATAACTTGGGACCTATAATGGCCGCCTTTTGAAAATATGACCGTTAGAGTCATAAAGGGCAATAAAAAGGAAATAAAAGGAAATGGGTGTCATGAGGGAATTTATGATTGTTGTTTAAATATTAAGTCCAAGTTAGGGAAGGTATTAAATAAATATCCTAGGGAAAAAGGAATATAACCTTCTGTGTAAATAGTAACAAAAATAGAAAATATAATCGAACTTAAACGGATTACCTGTTGATGCCCCCAGAATTCGACTGCCGCCTCAGCCCTTAGGGGGTCGACCCCCCGGTTGACACCCCCCTTGAAGGTCGACCCCGGGGTCGACACCCCCTCTATGGGGTCAACTCCCCTGGGGCGGGAAATTTGCCGCCTCTGGATTTATGATTTTTGAACTGAAATTTGATTTCCTGATTATTATATATATATATATATATATATATATATATAATTCCCTTGCGCGTATACAAACTTCAAACCTCCATAACTTCTTCATATGTTGTCCATTTTTCGCAAACCAAAGCTCTATCTCGAACAGAATTTCGAGAAGGACGCAACGACGCAGTCTGTTTCCCTTAATCATTAATATTAAATTAATTATTATTTAATTTATTCTCTTTTAGTGTTATTAAAATTACGGGGTGCTACACATTAGGAAAATATGAATGTTAGAGTCATAAAGGGCAATAAAAAGGAAATGTGTGTCATGAGGGAATTTATGATTGTCGTTTAAACACTATGTCCAACTTAGGGATGGTATTAAATAAATATCCTAGGGAAAAATGAATATAACCTTCCTTGTTAATAGTAATGGAAATAGAAAATATAATCTAACTTAGTATGTTAATAATGTAAGATATTATTAATCATATGAACTTGTGACACAAATAAATGGTGTACGTATATTATTTCCATATAAAAGGGACTAAACAAGAATGACTTAATAACTTAGCCTACTTTATCCCAAAAAGGGAAAGGTGCTAAACGCAAATGGGGTAGGAACTACTAACCATCGCGCATAGTCCGCTTCCTGGGTCCTAAAAGGCTAAGTGACTAGGGTTGAAGAGTCCACTTGGGATAGATTTTTTAGTATAGGGGTCTTAAATCGCAAGTGTGTGTAGGCCTACCCAAACATGGAAATTTAAAAGGTCAGATATACTACCTATCCTACGGGAAGTAATAATCGACTAAGGATGTTAACCAATAAGGTCAGCTAGAAGGTATAGCGAACGATAAAATACCATCCCTCACCTTATGTGGGGCAAGGGTATATGTGTGAATGACAAAAACCTTAACTAGTAGGGCCCGTAGCTAGTCCCCTCTAGTTTATGTTAACATTGAATATACTATCGAGGGTTAATAAGTGACCAATCGGTCTGCCTAGGGTCTTAAGTGATCAGGAAGAATCCACCCAATCTATCATTGATAGTCAGATGATAAATAATAAAGAATAGTTAATGATGATATAGATAGAAACCTCCAAATTAGGGGCCCACTCTCGATATAGTTAACCAATTAAGTTATGATATAAAGGTTTCACAAAAATGTGTGTAAATGTACTATCTCGGTAATGTAATTTGGGGATACTACTTTGGCAAGAGTAGTAGAGTCGTGCGTAAACATTAGCAAGGTTGATCTAGAATCACTAATCTTGTTAAGCATATAGCTTGGGTTGAACCAAATGGGGTATATCTGTGTTATAGTTAGTGTTGTACGTTTCTTAGTCACCAGAACTTGTTGTTCTGATCCCTCTCCTCATTACAACCTCCCAGGTTTCCTAGCGAAGGTTCGGTTCTCACAGATGATTAAGTTTGCCTTTTGGTTCTCTTTCTCTCTCAAGCTTAGTATTGGCAAAGTGACTTACTTTGAAAAAGGTAGTTACTTGAGTTAATACCAGTTTATCTTATTTTGATTTCGTGATGAGTTATATTTATCATACTCTGATTATGTTCATGCTCATTTATTGAAGATACCAGACATACATGCTCCATGTTTGGATGTGTTCAAGTTTTGATTTTTCTATCAAAATTTGGGTGTAGAAAAGTGTGGGGTGTTACATTATCCATAGTTTCTCTTATCATCTCAGGCTAAAGTACCAACTTCTCGCCAGTTTCTAACCAACAAGATCAAGAATTACATGGTCTACAATACACCGCCTCATATGGTGTCATTCCAATACTCGACTGGTAACTATTATTATAAGCAAACTCGACTAAATGCAGAAGATCTTCTCATGATCCTCCAAAGTCCAATACACAAGCTCTAAAGAGATCCTCCAATACTCGATTAAAACTTTAAATCTGGCCACCTATCTGGGAATGATAAACCATACTCATACATAGCTCGGTTCCCAACGTCTCTTGCCAACTTTTCCAGAATCCATTGATACTTAACGGATCTCGATCACTTACAATACTCTTCGGATTTCCACGGAATCGAACTATCCACTTAAGATATAATTCATCCAACTTCGATGTCGTCCTAGTTGATCTGACAAGAACAAAGCTTGCACTTTTAGACAAGCGATCCATGACAACCTAAATATTATCAATCTCTCCCCTTGTCTTTGGTAATCCATCAATACTTGCTCCCACTTCCCCATAAGAACTTCCAATGGCTATAACAACCCATTCGACTTCCTCTTCTCAGCTTTAACCAACTAACAGTTCATACACTTCGAGATAATTTTCCCAACATCCCATTTCAAACCTTCCCAATAGTAACTCGCTTCATATCTCGATACGTCGTATTACCTCTTGGATGTATCATCGATCTAGAATGATGTCATTCCCTTAGAACCTCATTTCTCAATCCATTTATACGAGGAACAATTAGTCGCCCAATCCTACGAAGCTAACCATCTTGATCGATTTCAAAATCCATAATCTCCTCTAGTTCTACTCTTATCTTTATCCTTCGAACGATTTCCATAAGCTTATCATCTTGCTTTTGGATTTTGCCAATTCTTTTTATGAGAGTCGACCTAATTGATAAGCTTGCTAATATCTCGGGTTCTAATTCACAATGAGTTCTAAAGTCAAATCTGATCAAATACTTGAGATGTTTTCATTCTAAAACATGGCTCTTAAACTCGTATGTCTTCAACTTAACACATCGACCATTGCATTACCCTTTCCTGGAGTATAGTCTATTCTTAAATCGTAAGATGCCAAAAGCTCTAACATCATTACTGCCAAAGATTCAAATCCCTTTGGGAGATAAGATACTTCAACAACTTATGATCCGTAAACAACTCAAATGTAACTCCCAATAAATAATGTCTCCAAATCTTCCAAGAAAATACTATCGCTGGTAACTCTAAATCGTGAGTAAGGTAATTTCTCTAGTGCAGCTTTGGTAGTCAACTTGCATAAGTCACAACCCTATCTTTCTGCATTAGCACTGCTCAAAGTCCGGTGCCATATGCGTCGGTATACACTACCATTTCTTCATTCCCATTTGGAATAGTCAACATAGGAGCATTCGTCAATCTTTTCTTCAGAATTCAAAAAGCTTGCTCACACTTCACATCCTGTGCAAAGACTTGATTCTTCTACGTCAATCCTATTAATGGTGCAGCTATCTTAGAGAAATCCTCGATAAATCGTTGATAGTACCCTGCTAAACCAAGGAAACTCTTAACATAAGTCGCATTATTAGGTCGATCCCAATCTTGGATTGCCGCTAAATTAGCGGGATCTACCATTATTCCTTGTCCCGATTTGACATGACCCAATAACCTCACCTTTTCCTTCCAGATGTGACATTTTGAAAATGTAGCCCTCACTCGATGTATTCATAAGACATCCAAAACAATTCTCCAGTGCGTCTTGTGTTCCTCCCGAGTCCTGCAATATATCATCCATGAACACATTTACGAACTAATTCAACTGAACTCTGATGACACTATTCATAAGGTACACAAAATATGTTGGCGTGTTAGTCAATCCAAATGGCATCAACAGCCACTCATAAATTCCGGATGGTGTCCTAAAAGAAGTCTTGGTTACATTATCCCTACCCACTCTCAATTGGTGAAATCTCATCGCCAAATCCATTTGGGAAAACATCCTTGCTTCGTGAAGCTGATCAAACAAGTCATTGATTTTTGGCAATGAATACTTGTTCTTTTTGGTCACCTTATTCAGCTCACGATAATCCATACATAATCATAATGATCCATCAGCCTCGGTCGCAAATACAACTAGTGAACCCCATTCAGATATGCTTCGTCAAATGAATCCTTTATTAAGAAGATCGTTTACTTGCACCTCTAACTCTCACTGTTCCTTAGGCGTCATTCGCCTAAGAGGCAGAACAATAGGTCTGGCTCCATCCACTAAATAAATATGAAACTCAATCTCTCACCGTGGACGCAACCCCCTGACCTCATCAAACACATCAAAAAACTCTCGTACAATCGACATAGATGACAACCCATCCCGTGGAATCACAAGTGAATACAAAAACCTAACCAGAACTCCATCCTCTAGTAGACAACGTATCACAATTGTTCGCCCTACCACATTCCCGAGTGTTACCTCGAGCCTCTTGCAATCCACAATAGCCGCATACTTCTTGAGCCAATCCATAACCTAAATAATCCCTAACCCAGCGAAATTCAAAACAAAACAATCACACACAAAAGAGAAACCACGATTCGACAAAACTAGAATATGACAAAGCATACAAAGACTAAACGAACCCCTACTGGATTAGTCACAACTAATGGCCTACCAACAATCTCAGGTTCTAAACCTAACTTGCAAACAAGTTCATTACAAATAAAAGAATGTGATGCTCCAATATGAAACAAAACTCATATTGAAACATCTCGAACAGAAAGCGTACTCCCCTTCTCCTTCGCAGTCGTACCTCTTGAGGAAGATGATACAACATCCAAAGCATATTCTCTTACAATTGCTTATACTTTGGCAGCTCTACACAATTCTTCTTTATATGCCTAGGCTTATCACAGTTAAAGAACTTATTTTCCACCTTCGCTTTCATACAATCTTTGGAAAGATGGCCCTACTATTGATGGTTATAACAAGTAACTTTACCCTTCGGTTTCTTCTGTCCATTCTTCCTTTGTTATTGTTGTTTTCGTTTAGGATTCCACTTTTTTTTATTATTGCCACCTTGATGCGGCTTCGACTCATCTTATTTTCAACAATAGCCTCATCCTTCTATGGAAATTAACTCTCCTTCCTTCAAGCCTTTTCAACTAACTTCTCAAAAGAGTCATCAATATGGTCGATCAATTGCTTTCTAATGTTCTCATCTAATCCGAAAAAAAGATTCTTGTTCTTCTGATGAGGATTCTTGATATATGAACGAGCATACTTGGATAAAGCTTCAAACTCGGCCACATACCCAAATACTGGTCGACCCCCTTGCTTAATCTCAATAACCTACATAAACAACATTGATTTTTGGAACGTAGAAATGAATTTTATTCAAACTTAGTTCTAAACTGATACCAAGTCATCTAGTCCTCTGATGTCTCCAAAATAATAAAATTCCACCAATCCTTTGCTCATCCTTGCAGCTGTCTCAATGCAAGTTTCCTCTTAGTTGCATCGTCAATTCCCAAGTCTTCAAAAATCTGAACACACATATCCAACCAATTCTGAATCTCAACAGTAGGTTCTGTACCAACCAATGGTTTTCCACCTAGAGAAGTATAGTCCTTGTAGGTATTCACAAAATCAACAACCCTAGGTGCCTACAAAGTAATACCTTGCTCTACTACCGCTCTTGAAGTGGGCATCCTCCTTATGATCACTTCCATCATGGCCTCGAAAATGGCAGGATAATCAGGCATAGCAGTTGCAACTCCCGACTGGCTACCCACGCATACCCCTCCAATGGCAGGCTCATCCCTAGCAGCATGTCTCGAAGTTCGTCGACTCATTCTCTATCTGAAAAGAGAATGATCAATTCACATAACTCGAAAGCCGCATTAGTGCTCAAGTGCTCACTAACCTACTATACTATATATGCATATAATATAGTAATCATCCAAATAAAATTACAAATACGTCTCTCATACGTGTTTACATTCGCGAACTTTGGGTAGAATTGGTTAAGTAGTGCTATGTTAACAAATGTGACGACCGCACCATACCTCCTGCACAAAACTAAGGAGAAGTATGTCATATGACGTGCTAGGTCGATACTGGACGATCAACAAAGTGGAATAACTCGAAACAGAACATGTCGTATAACTCACAACGCATGGATAATATATAATAATAAAATATTTAATAATATATAACAATGAAGCACAATAGAGCAGAGAATCATAATTCAATAATATATAGCAGTGAAGCATAATAGAGCAGAGAATCATATTTATATATAACCATAAAATCTTGAGTACAATACATCTCGATACATAAATCTTTGATTACAATATGCCTCACTACATCTCTCAGAATAACAATAGTCCCGAGAAATAGTGGAAATAATAAAATCATCAATATAGTAGGTAGTAATAGTATGCTAGCTTCCTGCTCGTCACCCCACTGCAACATCGGCACCAGACCTGCCACCTACTAGTCACACCATTAAATTGGTGAACAATCTAAGGTAATAATTGGAAAACATAAAACCTTGAGTCATACAACAGTCTTAGTGAGCGATAAAATAGCTAACAACAAATATACATGATAATATGAGTATAGGTGGATCAACCATCTGATCTTCCCAACAACCATCAAGTTAACACGGGAAAACCATCCATCACATGTCACATTAGCAATAGGAAAGGATAACCCAATCCCTCTTCTCTTTGACAACCTACGGTGATAGACCACCCATAGAAAATAGAGAATAAAAACATAAAATCAGCCATAGCATTCATAGCATCCAGTATCCTAGTTATCACCATCCACAGTCGTGAATCCATTGATTGTCGAATCTGCTTTTCAATGATTAAAAGGGCTAATGGAGAACCCCGATTCTAGCCAAATTACCATAAACCATCATGGCTCGTATGTTTGTCTTTCCCATTCTCGACAACTAGGCCCATCGTGACTACCCAGGGTATGTGATCTATCGAATCTGATCTTAATGTGCGTCCCCGTGATACCCTTGCTTTGAGTCCACTAGAACACTTCGATAACCAATGATTTCTTGGCATATCAAATTTGCCAAGCCCTTCATCTCAGTGACTCAATTCATTCCTAGATCTATTCAATTATAATCCATTATTGACTTCCATCCCGTCAATCCATTATTATACTGGATCGTATAACACATCACGACTAGTACCTCAATCTAGATCTGACCACAAATATACAAGTTCACAATCAAATCACCATCCATCTTTGAGTTGCACATCCATCATCTGAAGTCTATTTCAATCCAAACTTCACTAGCAACCTCTAGAAGCCACTACAATTAAGCTTCCTAAAAATCAAGAGGACCAGACCTCCCCTTATGGGTCGATGCTGACCCATCTACTTAGTCAATTTTGGCTAAGTAGCTAGCCTCTATCCATCCTTATCTTGAGCATATCCTTCCAATCCATTTTTCTAGTATTTTGATGTTCCTATAGAAACTTCTGTTGGTCTGTCCATATCTCGAGTAATCGACCGTCAGTCCACCCAATCCAACTCCGAATGACCCCAAAATTCACCTGTAGCCTCGATCTATAATCATGATGCAAAATCATGAAGTTTCAATGCCATCTGACGCTCGGTTATAGGTCGGTGCCAACCCATACACTTAGTGTACTTTGGCATGAGATATTTCGTGCTTTCTTCATTCATCTTTTAGAGCGCCTCTGCCAAATTTCGTCTAAATTCGATCATATGAACCTCTGATTTGCTCTATTCTTCAATCCTAAGATCTACGACAACCAATTCTAACAAACAAATCAAACAATGAAATCAATTCAATCAAATCAAACATTGATTCATACAACACTTAACATACAAACATGAACAAATCACAATCATGGCATAACACATCATAAACATGAGATCTAACATAGTTTGGATCTAAACATACATAAACATGACTAATCTAACATGTATTCAATTAATATAATCAAATTAGGTTTTTCTAGGATTTCTAAATCAGAATTAAACATATATGATCAGATCTAAGGTCATTATTACATATGTGGGTGAAATTAACATAGAACTAGCAACATACAACCTTTTGCTTCTGTGTAAGAGATATCTATCACTCACCTAATCCTCAATTCGATGAAAATATGATGAGATCAGATCTGGACAATGCTGAAAGCTTTTGAATCCGATGTAATTTGACGTGATCTGATCTCCCTTGATGATGATCTATCTTCTAGATGCAATCTACTATGAATTTGATTGGATTTTTTTTTTTGGAGAAATAGGGTTTTAGGTTGAACCGAGAATCACCGATGCCTAACCTAAAGTATAGAATGAAGAGAGTAACCCTAGTTCTCTCCCTAAACACTCCTATTTATATCTGCATGTCATCCATCTAATGGGTTTGGCTAACCAGTCCATTAGTTGCTGAGTAGTCTGCCTAAACAGCAGCTGAAATTTAAAACAACGATTCCTCCCAAACCGCTGAAACAAATCCTTCATGTGACCACTCTAAGAAATTTTAAACCATCATTCCAATCCGATGAAACCATTTCAGCACTTGATTCGATCCCCATCAAAAGTTATGGCTCAAACTCTTTTGATGTCTCAAATAGTAAAGTCAACGGTAAAATGGTCATACTTGAATTCAGTAAGAATCACAAACATGTCACACATCTCCATGAATGATATATTAAAGTTTGAAAATGATCCAACCGTAAGCGAAAAAATATAATTATTTTACCATCGGTCGATATGTAAAATACGGGTCGTTACATTCTCCCACCTTTATGAATTTCGCCCCCGAAATTCCAAGCAAACTTTAGCAAACACAATATCCCGCATGCCTACCGTCCACGAGTAGCCAATCTACCACCCAATCTAGCATACTACAATTCATGCAGTCAAAACCTATCCTAGCATGTAGAATTCTAATAGCACAAGACACAATGGTAAAAGTAATATACGATATATGGCCAAAGAGTTCTGAATGGATCGACTTCATATTCTCTTCTGTTTCACACGTGCAATCGTCATCATTCTCACCCCATTTTACCTTGATTAGCTTAACAAACTTCCTCCTAAGCTGTTTCATTCTCTCCCTACGACATTACAAGGACTAGAAACTTAGGGCTCGACCTCTAAATCTCCGAACTGATCAAAAGATGCTGCAACACTTGAGTCATGCACAAACGTCCATAGAAATGTTACATGGAAAACATTATGCACACTCGCCATCTTCTCAAGGGTGTCCAATCTATAAGCGAGCTTTCCAATACAATCGACAATCGGAAACGACCCAAAAAATCTTGGTCCTAACTTTCCTTTTTTTTTGCCCAAAACGAACAACATTCAATAGAGGCGAAATCTTAACAAATACCAAATATCCAACTGAGAATTCCAAGTCCTTCCGCCGCTTATTGCATAACTCTTCTAACGACATTAGGCTGCTTTCATTTGTTGCCAAATTATTTCAATATTATATGTAGTTTCTCTTATCATCTCAGGCTTAAGTACCAACTTCGTGCCAGTTTCTAACTAACAAGATGGAGATTTACATGGTTTACCGTACAACGCCTCATACGATGCCACTCCAATACTCGACTGGTAACTATTATTATAAGCAAACTCAACTAAATGCAGATGATCTTCCCACGATCCTCTAAGGTCCAATACACAAGCTTTAAGGAGTTCATCCAATACTCGATTAACCTTTTAGTCTGGCCGTCTGTTTGGGGATGATAACTCGTACTCATACACAGCTCGTTTCCCTACTCTCTTGCAAACTTTTCTAGAATCCACTGGTAAACAACGGATCTTGATCACTAACAATACTCTTCAGACAGAAGAAGGCTCTAACATTAGCTCCAGGTTTGACACTTCCTGGTGGAACCAAGATGTTTATCATTTACGCGGATGCTTGCGGCATGGGCTCAGGTGCAGTGCTGATGAAGGAAGGTAAGGTTGTCTGTTAAGGGAGTAGGCAACTGAGGGTACATGAGATGAACTAACCTACCCTTGATTTGGAGATGGCGATGATAGTGTTTTCGCTCAAGTCTTGGAGACACAATATACTAGGCGAGAGGTTCGAGCTTTATACAGATCATAAGTCGATCAGTTACTTGTTCTCGTAGAAAATCTTAATTTACAGCAACAACGTTGGATTGAGTTCCTTGCGTTCTATGATTTTCAGATAGCATATACCCCAGGGGAGGGGAATGTGGTTGCAAACACATTGAGTAGGCAGAGATTGGCTTTGATACCATTATTCTAGAGCGGTAGAGCTTGGAGTTTATCTCATCTTTCGATTTTAAACCATCTATGGATTTTGCACTTGGATTATTGGCATAATTGAAGGTCCGACCAACTATGTTAGAGTGCATAGGATCCAGTTAGCGCAACGATCATCAGTTAGTGCACATCATGGATCGATTTAGTGGAGGAGAGACCTCTAGTCACCTTGATAGTTATTCTGTAGATGAGAAAGGGTGACTACATCGAGATGGAAGACTATATGTCCCTAAAGTTGATGATTTATTGAGATTAATTTTAGAGGAGGCTCATCAATCTCAGATGACTATCCATCCGAGCGGTGACAAGACATATAAGGATATGAGGAGGGTTTTTCGTTGGACTGGAACGAAAAAGGACGTGGTAGAGTATGTAACCTGATGTTTGGCTTGCCAATAAGTAAAGGCTAAGAAGAGGAAACCAAACAGATTTCTTTATCCCTTAGACATACCACAGTGGAAGTAGGACAACGTCTCTATGGATTTATATATGGTTAGCTCAAATCAAGGAGGGGCAACACCAATATTTTGGTGATAGTTGACTGGTTGACTAAGAGCAGTCACTTTATTCCAGTCAAGAGAAAGAGGACAACTGACTGGCTAGCATAGATATATCTTAGAGAGATCGTCTGACTTCATGGGGTACCCTTCAGTATTGTTATTGACTGTGATGTCAGCTTTAAGAGTGAGTATTGGAGGAGCCTACTGGAGGCATTGGGGACACAACTATGAATTAGTACCTCCTATCACCCCCAGACAAATGGACAGACAAGGAGGGTCAATAGGGTTCTCGAGGATTTATTGAAGCCATGTATCCTCAACTTCAGAGGGACTTAGGAGGAGCATTTTCGTTAGTATAGTTCACATACAATAATAGCTATCAAGCAAAAACTAGGATGGATCCCTCTGAGCTACATTATGGACGACCCTGAAGATCACCTACATATTGGTGGAAGTCCACGGACAGTCTACTCCTTGGACTTGAGATGGTTAGGGAGATTTCAAAAAGATAGACTTGATTCGAAGACGAATGAAAGAAGCTCAGGATAGTCAGAAGTCATACGCTGATTGGAGGAGGACAGACCTAGAATTTGAAGTAGGAGATATGGTCTTTATTAACGTGTCACCTTTAAGGAGTATTGTTCAATTTGGCTCGTTAAGGAAGTTGGCGCTGATATTTGTAGGACCCTTCCCTATAGCTGAGAGGATAGGTAAGATAGCCTACAGAGTTAGACTACTAGAGAGACTGGCGGGAGTTCACGATATGTTCCATGTCTCGCAGTTGAGGAAGTGTCTACATGATTCCATAAAGGTTCCTACCTGGATCTAGGATCGGAAGTTAAGAACTTATGACACAAATAAATGGTGTACGCATATTATTTACATATAAAAGGGACTAAACAAGAATGACTTAATAACTTAGCCTACTTTATCCCAAAAAGGGAAAGGTGCTAAACGCAAATGGGGTAGGAACTACTAACCATCGCGCGTAGTCCGCTTCCTGGGTCCTAAAAGGCTAAGTGACTAGGGTTGAAGAGTCCACTTGGGATAGATTTTTTAGTATAGGGGTCTTAAATGGCAAGTGTGTGTAGGCCTACCCAAACATGGAAATTTAAAAGGTCAGATATGACTACCTATCCTACGGGAAGTACTAATCGACTAAGGAGGTTATCCAGTAAGGTCAGCTAGAAGGTATAGCGAACGATAAAATACCATCCCTCACCTTATGTGGGGCAAGGGTATATGCGTGAATGACAAAAGCCTTAACTAGTAGGGCCCGTAGCTAGTCCCCTCTAGTTTATGTTAACATTGAATATACTATCGAGGGTTAATAAGTGACCAATCGGTCTGCCTAGGGTCTTAAGTGATCAGGAAGAATCCACCTTATCTATCATTGATAGTCAGATGATAAATAATAAAGAATAGTTAATGATGATATAGATAGAAACCTCCAAATTAGGTGCCCACTCTCGATATAGTTAACCAATTATGTTATGATATAAAGGTTTCACAAAAATGTGTGTAAATGTCCTATCTCGGTAATGTAATTTGGGGATAATACTTTGGCAAGAGTAGTAGAGTCGTGCGTAAACATTAGCAAGGTTGGTCTAGAATCACTAGTCTTGTTAAGCATATAGCTTGGGTTGAACCGAACAGGGTATATCTGTGTTATAGTTAGTGTTGTACGTTTCTTAGTCACCAGAACTTGTTGTTCTGATCCCTCTCCTCATTACAACCTCCCAGGTTTCCTAGCGAAGGTTCAGTTCTCACAGATGATTAAGTTTGCCTTTTGGTTCTCTTTCTCCCTCATGCTTAGTATTGGCAAAGTGACTTACTTTGAAAATGGTAGTTACTTGAGTTAATACCAGTTTATCTTATTTTGATTTCGTGATGAGTTATATTTAACATACTCTGATTATGTTCATGCTCATTTATTGAAGGTACCATACATACATGCTCCATGTTTGGATGTGTTCAAGTTTTGTTTTTTCTATCAAAATTTGGGTGTAGAAAAGTGTGGGGTGTTACATTATCCATAGTTTCTCTTATCATCTCAGGCTCAAGTACCAACTTCTCGCCAGTTTCTAACCAACAAGATCAAGAATTACATGGTATACAATACACCGCCTCATATGGTGTCATTCCAATACTCGACTGGTAACTATTATTATAAGAAAACTCGACTAAATGCAGAAGATCTTCTCATGATCCTCCAAAGTCCAATACACAAGCTCTAAAGAGATCCTCCAATACTCGATTAAAACTTTAAATATTGCCACCTATCTGGGAATGATAAACCATACTCATACATAGCTCGGTTCCCAATGTCTCTTGCCAACTTTTCCAGAATCCATTGATACTTAACGGATCTCGATCACTTACAATACTCTTCGGATTTCCACGGAATCGAACTATCCACTTAAGATATAATTCATCCAACTTCGATGTCGTCCTAGTTGATCTGACAAGAACAAAGCTTGCACGTTTAGACAAGCGATCCATGACAACCTAATAATATCATTCTCTCCCCTTGTCTTTGGTAATCCATCAATACTTGCTCCCACTTCCACATAAGAACTTCCAATGGCTATAACAACCCATTCGACTTCCTCTTCTCAGCTTTAACCAACTAACAGTTCATACACTTCGAGATAATTTTCCCAACATCCCATTTCATACCTTCCCAATAGTGACTCGCTTCATATCTCGATACGTCGTATTACCTCTTGGATGTATCATCGATCTAGAATGATGTCATTCCCTTAGAACCTCATCTCTCAATCCATTTATACGAGGAACAATTAGTCGCCCAATCCTACGAAGCTAACCATCTTGATCGATTTCAAAATCCATAATCTCCTCTAGTTCTACTCTTATATTTATCCTTCGAACGATTTCCATAAGCTTATCATCTTGCTTTTGGATTTTGCCAATTCTTTTTATGAGAGTCGACCTAATTGATAAGCTTGCTAATATCTCGGGTTCTAATTCACAATGAGTTCTAAAGTCAAATCTGATCAAATACATGAGATGTTTTCATTCTAAAACATGGCTCCTAAACTCGCATGTCTTCAACTTAACACATCGACCACTGCATTACCCTTTCCTGGAGTATAGTCTATTCTTAAATCGTAAGATGCCAAAAGCTCTAACATCATTGCCGCCAAAGATTCAAATCCCTTTGGGAGATAAGATACTTCAACAACTTATGATCCGTAAACAACTCAAATATAACTCCCAATAAATAATGTCTCCAAATCTTCAAAGAAAATACTATCGCTGGTAACTCTAAATCGCGAGTAAGATAATTTCTATAGTGCATCTTTGGTAATCAACTTGCATAAGTCACAACCCTATCTTTATGCATTAGCACTGCTCAAAGTCCGGTGCCATATGCGTCGGTATACACTACCATTTCTTCATTCCCATTTGGAATAGTCAACATAGGAGCATTCGTCAATCTTTTCTTCAGAATTCAAAAAGCTTGCTCACACTTCGCATCCTGTGCGAAGACTTGATTCTTCTACGTCAATCCTATTAATGGTGCAGCTATCTTAGAGAAATCCTCGATAAATCGTTGATAGTACCCTGCTAAACCAAGGAAACTCTTAACATAAGTCGCATTATTAGGTTGATCACAATCTTGGATTGCTGCTAACTTAGCGGGATCTACCATTATTCCTTGTCCCGATTTGACATGACCCAATAACCTCACCTTTTCCTTCCAGATGTGACATTTTGAAAACTTAGCCCTCACCCGATGTATTCGTAAGACATCCAAAACAATTCTCCAGTGCGTCTTGTGTTCCTCCCTAGTTCTGCAATATATCATCCATGAACACATTTACGAACTAAATCAACTGAACTCTGATGACACTATTCATAAGGTCCACAAAATATGTTGGCACGTTAGTCAATCCAAACGGCATTACCAGCCACTCATAAATTCCGGATGGTGTCCTAAAAGAAGTCTTGGTTACATTATCCCTACCCACTCTCAATTGGTGAAATCTCATCGCCAAATCCATTTGGGAAAACATCCTTGCTTCGTGAAGCTGATCAAACAAGTCATTGATTTTTGGCAATGAATACTTGTTCTTTTTGGTCACCTTATACAGCTCACGATAATCCATACATAATCGTAATGATCCATCAGCCTCGGTCGCAAATACAACAAGTGAACCCCATTCAGATATGCTTCGTCGAATGAATCCTTTATTAAGAAGATCGTTTACTTGCACCTCTAACTCTCGCTGTTCCTTAGGCGTCATTCGCCTAAGAGGCAGAACAATAGGTCTGGCTCCATCCACTAAATAAATATGAAACTCGATCTCTCACCGTGGACGCAACCCTCTGACCTCATCAAACACATCAACAAACTCTCGTACAATCGACATAGATGACAACCCATCCCGTGGAATCACAAGTGAATACAAAAACCTAACCAGAACTCCATCCTCTAGTAGACAACGTATCACAATTGTTCGCCCTACCACATTCCCAAGTGTTACCTCGAGCCTCTTGCAATCCACAATAGCCGCATACTTCTTGAGCCAATCCATAACCTAAATAATCCCTAACCCAGCGAAATTCAAAACAAAACAATCACACACAAAAGAGAAACCACGATTCGACAAAACTAGAATATGACAAAGCATACAAAGACTAAACGAACCCCTACTGGATTAGTCACAACTAATGGCCTACCAACAATCTCAGGTTCTAAACCTAACTTGCAAACAAGTTCATTACAAATAAAAGAATGTGATGCTCCAATATGAAACAAAACTCATATTGAAACATCTCGAGCAGAAAGCGTACTCCCCTTCTCCTTCGCAATCGTACCACTTGAGGAAGATGATACAACATCCAAAGCATATTCTCTTACAATTGCTTATACTTTGGCAACTCTACACAATTCTTCTTTATATGCCCAGGCTTATCACAGTTAAAGAACTTCTTTTCCACCTTCGCGTTCATAAAATCTTTGGAATGATGGCCCTACTATTGATGGTTATAACAAGTAACTATACCCTTCGGTTTCTTCTGTCCATTCTTCCTTTGTTATTGTTGTTTTCGTTTAGGATTCCACTTTTTGTTATTATTGCCACCTTGATGCGGCTTCGACTCATCTTATTTTCAACAATAGCCACATCCTTCTGTGGAAACTAACTCTCCTTCCTTCAAGCCTTTTCAACTAACTTCTCAAAAGAGTCATCAATATGGTCAATCAATTGCTTTCTAATGTACTCATCTAATCCGAAAAAAAGATTCTTGTTCTTCTGATGAGGATTCTTGATATATGAACGAGCATACTTGGATAAAGCTTCAAACTCGGCGACATACCCAAATACTGGTCGACCTCCTTGCTTAATCTCAATAACCTACATAAACAACATTGATTTTTGGAACGTAGAAATGAATTTTCTTCAAAGTTAGTTCTAAACTGATACCAAGTCAGTCATCTAGTCCTCTGAAGTCTCCAAAATAATAAAGTTCCACCAATCCTTTGCTCATCCTTGCAGCTGTCTCAATGCAAGTTTCCTCTTAGTTGCATCGTCAATTCCCAAGTCTTCAAAAATCTGAACACACATATCCAACCAATTCTGAATCTCAACAGTAGGTTCCGTACCAACCAACGGTTTTCCACCTAGAGAAGTATAGTCCTTGTAGATATTCACAAAATCAACAACCCTAGGTGCCTACAAAGTAATACCTTGCTCTACTACCGCTCTTGAAGTGGGCATCCTCCTCATGATCACTTCCATCATGGCCTCGAAAATGGCAGGATAATCAGGCATAACAGTTACAACTCCCGACTGGCTACCCACGCATACCCCTCCAATGGCAGGCTCATCCCTAGCAGCATGTCTCGAAGTTCGTCGACTCATTCTCTATCTGAAAAGAGAATGATCAATTCACATAACTCGAAAGCCGCATTGGTGCTCAACTGCTCACTAACCTACTATACTATATATGCATATAATATAGTAATCATCCAAATAAAATTACAAATACGTCTCTCATACGTGTTTACATTCGCGAACTTTGGGTAGAATTGGTTAAACAGTGCTATGTTAACAAATGTGACGACCGCACCATACCTCCTGCACAAAACTAAGGAGAAGTATGTCATATGACGTGCTAGGTCGATACTGGACGATCACCAAAGTGGAATAACTCGAAACAGAACATGTCGTATAACTCACAACGCATGGATAATATATAATAATAAAATATTTAATAATATATAACAATGAAGCACAACAGAGCAGAGAATCATAATTCAATAATATATAGCAGTGAAGCATAATAGAGCAGAGAATCATATTTCTATATAACCATAAAATCTTGAGTACAATACATCTCGATACATAAATCTTTGATTACAATATGCCTCACTACATCTCTTTGAATAACAATAGTCCCGAGAAATAGTGGAAATAATAAAATCATCAATATAGTAGGTAGTAATAGTATGCTAGCTTCCTGCTCGTCACCCCACAGCAACATCGACACCAAACCTGCCACCTACTAGTCACACCATTAAATTGGTGAACAATCTAAGGTAATAATTGGAAAACATGAAACCTTGAGTCATACAACAGTCTTAGTGAGCGATAAAATAGCTAACAACAAATATACATGATAATATGAGTATAGGTGGATCAACCATCTGATCTTCCCAACAACCATCAAGTTAACACGGGAAAACCATCCATCACATGTCACATTAGCAATAGGAAAGGATAACCCAATCCCTCTTCTCTTTGACAACCTACGGTGATAGACCACCCATAGAAAATAGAGAATAAAAACATAAAATCAGCCATAGCATTCATAGCATCCAGTATCCTAGTTATCACCATCCACAGCCGTGAATCAATTGATTGTCGAATCTGCTTTTCAATGATTAAAAGGGCTAATGGAGAACCCCGGTTCTAGCCAAATTTCCATAAACCATCGTGACTCGTATGTTTGTCTTTCCCATTCTCGACGACTAGGCCCATCGTGACTACCCAGGGTATGTGATCTATCGAATCTGATCTTAATGTGCGTCCCCGTGATACCCTTGCTTTGAGTCCACTAGAACACTTCGATAACCAATGATTCCTTGGCATATCAAATTTGCCAAGCCCTTCATCTCAGTGAATCAATTCATTCCTAGATCTATTCAATTATAATCCATTATTGACTTCCATCCCGTCAATCCATTATTATACTGGACCGTATATCACTTCACGACTAGTACCTCAATCTAGATCTGACCACAAATATACAAGTTCACAATCAAATCACCATCCATGTTTGAGTTGCACATCCATCATCTGAAGTCTATTTCAATCCAAACTTCACTAGCAACCTCTAGAAGCCACTACAATTAAGCTTCCTAAAAATCAAGAGGAACAGACCTCCCCTTATGGGTCGGTGCTGACCCATCTACTTAGTCAATTTTGGCTAAGTAGCTAGCCTCTATCCATCCTTATCTCGATCATATCCTTCCAATCCATTTTTCTAGAATTTTGACGTTCCTATAGAAACTTCTGTTGGTCTGTCCATATCTCGAGTAATCGACCTTCAGTCCATCCAATCCAACTCCAAATGACCCCAAAATTCACCGGTAGCCTCGATCTATAATCATGATGCAAAATCATGAAGTTTCAATGCCATCTAACGCTCGGTTATAGGTCGGTGCCAACCCATACACTTAGTGTACTTTGGCATGAAATATTTCGTGCTTTCTTCATTCATCTTTTAGAGCGCCTCTGCCAAATTTCGTCCGAATTCGATCATATGAACCTCTGATTTGCTCTATTCTTCAATCCTAAGATCTACGACAACAAATTCTAACAAACAAATCAAACAATGAAATCAATTCAATCAAATCAAACATTGATTCATACAACACTTAACATACAAACATGAACAAATCAGAATTATGGCATAACATATCATAAACATGAGATCTAACATAGTTTGGATCTAAACATATATAAACATGAATAATCTAACATGTATTCAATTAATATAATCAAATTAGGTTTTTCTAGGATTTCCAAGTCAGAATTAAACATATACGATCAGATCTAAGGTGATTATAACATATGTGGGTGAAATTAACATAGAACTAACAACATACAACCTTTTGCTTCTGTGTAAGAGATATCTATCACTCACCTAAGCCTCAATTCGATGAAAATATGATGAGATCAAATTTGGACAATGCTGAAAACTTTTGAATCCGATGTAATTTGACGTGATCTGATCTCCCTTGATGATGATCTATCTTCTAGATGCAATCTACTATGAATTTGATTGGATTTTTTTTTGGAGAAATAGGGTTTTAGGTTGAACCGAGAATCACCGATGCCTAACCTAAAGTATAGAATGAAGAGAGTAACCCTAGTTCTCTCCCTAAACACTCCTATTTATATCTGAATGTCATACATCTAATGGGTTTGGCTAACCAGTCCATTAGTTGCTGAGTAGTCTGCCTAAACAGCAGCTGAAATTTAAAACAACGATTCCTCCCAAACCGCTGAACCAAATCCTTCATGTGACCACTCTAAGAAATTTTAAACCATCATTCCAATCCGATTAAACCATTTCAGCACTTGATCCGATCCCCATCAAAAGTTATGGCTCAAACTCTTTTGATGTCTCAAATAGTAAAGTCAACGGTAAAATGGTCATACTTGAATTCAGTAAGAATCACAAACATGTCACACATCTCCATGAATGATATATTAAAGTTTAAAAATGATCCAACCGTAAGCGAAAAAATATAATTATTTTACCATCGGTCGATACGTAAAATACGGGTCGTTACATTCTCCCCCCTTTATGAATTTCGCCCCCGAAATTCCAAGCAAACTTTAGCAAACACAATATCCCGCATGCCTACCGTCCACGAGTAGCCAATCTACCACCCAATCTAGCATACTACAATTCATGCAGTCAAAACCTATCCTAGCATGTAGAATTCTAATAGCACAAGACACAATGGTAAAAGTAATATACGATATATGGCCAAAGAGTTCCAAATGGATCGACTTCATATTCTCTTCTGTTTCACACGTGCAATCGTCATCATTCTCACCCCATTTTACCTTGATTAGCTTAACAAACTTCCTCCTAAGCTGTTTCATTCTCTCCCTACGGCATGAAGTGGCTTACAAGGACTAGAAACTTAGGGCTCGACCTCTAAATCTCCAAACTGATCAAGAGATACTGCAACACTTGAGTCATGCACAAACGTCCATAGAAATGTTATATGGAAAACATTATGCACACTCGCCATCTTCTCAAGGGAGTCCAATCTATAAGCGAGCTTTCCAATACACTCGACAATCGGAAACGACCCAAAAAATCTTGGTCCTAACTTTCCTTTTTTTTCCCATAACGAACAACATTCCATAGAGGCAAAATCTTAACAAATACCAAATATCCAACTGAGAATTCCAACTCCTTCCGCCGCTTATTGCCTAACTCTTCTAACGACATTAGGCTGCTTTCATTTGTTGCCAAATTATTTCAATATTATCCGTAGTTTCTCGTATCATCTCAGGCTTAAGTACCAACTTCGTGCCAGTTTCTAACTAACAAGATGGAGATTTACATGGTTTACCGTACAACGCCTCATACGATGCCACTTCAATACTCGACTGGTAACTATTATTATAAGCAAACTCAACTAAATGCAGATGATCTTCCCACGATCCTCTAAGGTCCAATACACAAGCTTTAAGGAGTTCATCCAATACTCGATTAACCTTTTAGTCTGGCCGTCTGTTTGGGGATGATAACTCGTACTCATACACAGCTCGTTTCCCTACTCTCTTGCAAACTTTTCTAGAATCCACTGGTAAACAACGGATCTTGATCACTAACAATACTTTTCAGACAGAAGAAGGCTCTTACATTAGCTCCAGGTTTGACACTTTCTGGTGGAACCAAGATGTTTATCGTTTACGCGGATGCTTGCGGCATGGGCTCAGGTGCAGTGTTGATGAAGGAAGGTAGGGTTGTCTGTTAAGGGAGTAGGCAACTGAGGGTACATGAGATGAACTAACCTACCCTTGATTTGGAGATGGCGATGATAGTGTTTTCGCTCAAGTCTTGGAGGCACAATCTACTAGGCGAGAGGTTCGAGCTTTATACAGATCATAAGTCGATCAGTTACTTGTTCTCGTAGAAAATCTTAATTTACAGCAACAACGTTGGATTGAGTTCCTTGCATTCTATGATTTTCAGATAGCATATACCCCAGGGGAGGGGAATGTGGTTGCAAACACATTGAGTAGGCAGAGATTGGCTTTGATTCTATTATTCTAGAGCAGTACAACTTGGAGTTTATCTCATCTTTCGATTTTAAACCATCTATGGATTTTGCACTTGGATTATTGGCATAATTGAAGGTCCGGCCAACTATTTTAGAGTGCATAGGATCCAGTTAGCGCAACGATCAGCAGTTAGTGCACATCATGGATCGATTTAGTGGAGGAGAGACCTCTAGTCACCTTGATGGTTATTCTGTAGATGAGAAAGGGTGACTACGTCGAGATGGAAGACTATATGTCCCTAAAGTTGATGATTTATTGAGATTAATTTTAGAGGAGGCTCATCAATCTCAGATGACTATCCATCCGAGCGGTGACAAGACATATAAGGATGTGAGGAGGGTTTTTCGTTGGACTGGAACGAAAAAGGACGTGGTAGAGTATGTAACCTGATGTTTGGCTTGCCAATAAGTAAAGGCTAAGAAGAGGAAACCAGACAGATTTCTTTATCCCCTAGACATACCACAGTGGAAATAGGACAACGTATCTATGGATTTATATATGGTTAGCCCAAATCAAGGAGGGGCAACACCAATATTTTGGTGATAGTTGACTGGTTGACTAAGAGCGATCACTTTATTCCAGTCAATAGAAAGAGGACAACTGACTGGCTAGCATAGATATATCTTAGAGAGATCGTCTGACTTCATGGGGTACCCTTCAGTATTGTTATTGACTGTGATGTCAGCTTTACGAGTGAGTTTTGGAGGAGCCTACTGGAGGCATTGGGGACACAACTATGAATTAGTACCTCCTATCACCCCCAGACAAATGGACAGACAGGGAGGGTCAATAGGGTTCTCGAGGATTTATTGAAGCCATGTATCCTCAACTTCAGAGGGACTTAGGAGGAGCATTTTCGTTAGTATAGTTCACATACAATAATAGCTATCAAGCGAGAACTAGGATGGATCCCTCTGAGCCACATTATGGACGGCCCTGAAGATCACCTACATATTGGTGGAAGTCCACGGACAGTCTACTCCTTGGACTTGAGATGGTTAGGGAGATTTCAAACAGATAGACTTGATTCGAAGACGAATGAAAGAAGCTCAGGATAGTCAGAAGTCATACGCTGATTGGAGGAGGACAGACCTAGAATTTGAGGTAGGAGATATGGTCTTTATTAACGTGTCACCTTTAAGGAGTATTGTTCAATTTGGCTCGTTAAGGAAGTTGGCGCTGATATTTGTAGGACCCTTCCCTATAGCTGAGAGGATAGGTAAGATAGCCTACAGAGTTAGACTACTAGAGAGACTGGAGGGAGTTCACGATATGTTCCATGTCTCGCAGTTGAGGAAGTGTCTACATGATTCCATAAAGGTTCCTACCTGGATCTAGGACCGGAAGTTAAGAAACGACGAAGCAAGGAGGTAAAGCTACTTAAAGTACAATGGGGAGAAAATTATGACGATGCAACTTGGGAACTTGAAGATAAGATTCACACTTCTTTTCCATTTCTCTTTGAGAGTACGTTCTTAATTCATTTCTAAGATTTTGAATTAGAATCAATATTTATATCGTTTGATCTTTGATTCTTGGGTAGAAGCCTATAAATGATAGGAATGGCTTGAAACATGTTGATAGAATGTGTTATGGTTGAATGGATTCACATGGATGCAAGCGTTTGCTGCTGGATGCAGAGGATGCATATACATACATTAGGCATTAGATTAGGGATCTCCTAAACAAGGACACTTACATATTGTTTATGGATGTGGGTTCATTTTAATTTATTTCAATATGGATGAAGAATGATTGAATCACCACTCTGATGTTGCATCTTGGTAAATGGTTGTTGCACACATATAGAATTAATATGTATTATTAGAATTCTTTTGCATACATATTGGATGCATTGCACATCATAAATTGCATTAAGGAGGTCAACTGAATCAATTGACGCCTGATTACGCATTATCTTAGGAAAATATACACAATATATTCACATATGTTCATACAAAACATTAGAAATTTTAAGGACAATGTATGCTAGTGGTTGATGATTGAGTAGATGGTTATAGAAAATGGTTGATAATATTCATAACATTCTTTTAGCCTTGAAGATTTTGGGGATAGAATCCTTTAAGGAGGGGAGAATGTAACACCCTAGATTTTAATAAGTAATAAATATATAAAGGATATTAATAAATCAAATGTTAATTAATATAATATTCAAAATTGGGTAAAATGGATTTTTCCGTTGCGTTTGTTATGAAATTGTGATTCAGATAGACATTTAGTTTGCGTAAATCGGACTAAGAATGAACAAGTTATGAACGATCAAAGTTTGAAATTAAATTAGAATAATTTAATTAATAAATCATAATAGTGCAATGGTAAGTGGGCGACCCGACCCATATATGGGTCGACCTCTGGGTCGGCACATGTGTCAACCCATATATAAGGTGGATCGTCCCACCTCGAGCTAGGTACGGACCTGTGCCTAGACAAATACGTCTACTTCTGGATTATTCTCTTTGTTGACTCATGCTAAGGTGTTTTCTATGGTTTGGATTAAACCCCTAATATCCTATAGCCTAGGCTATCCTATTACACCTATAAATAGATTACCAACCCTTACTCTTTCCCTACACTAATTATTCTTCATCTTCGTCCTCCACTCCATTATGTTCTAGAAATAAAATCGGGGAAAGGTTAGGATGCTGTCAAAATATAGATCTGAAAGGATATTCTTCTTCTACTTCTCTTTTAAAGGCCTTTTCTAAATCTATAGTAGCTCTCCATGAGTTCTATGTTATTTTTAAATCAGCAATCTAAAAAAAGAAGGATTAAGAAAATGAATTAGATTGGATCTGAAAGCTTAACAATTACTGTATTTATAAATATGTCTTTTACAAGTTATTGTTCATTTTAATCATTGTCTATTGCTTATTTCTTTTCTATTGTTATTTACTTATAAGTACATTATTCTTATTTATCTCCTTCTCTGTTATTATTCTATTTACAGTCTTGTAATGCCTATTTATTCAAATTTTTTTCTGAGAATAGACTTATTTCTCCTTTTCTTTTGTTTTTGTGCTGAGCCTAGGCCATCGAGAGCCTAGGCCTTTACTGCTAAGTTTGCGTAAGAATTGGAATAATATGAAAGAACGTTAAAAAGGAGATATTTGGAAATATTGAGAATTGATTAGGATTACATTCCAATTATTGACTGTAAATGAGTATAAACTTATGAAATGGAATAAGTTTTGTAGTTAATTGTATGTTAAGTAACATATTAATAGAAAACGTGTGAATAGGGATAAAATGTACTTAATTGTACATTAAGTAAACTTGTTACTGTAAAACATCTAAACAGTGATTTTTGGACTTAACTGGACAATAAGTGACAGGGTGATAAAAGGTTGTAGACTACTTTCATTATTACAATAAAAGGTTGTAGATTACTTTCGTTAATTACAATCTAAGGATAAAAGGTTGTAAATTACTTTCATTAATTACAAACCAGAAGTATATATTGGGCTGGACAATAAGTGACAGGGTGATAAAAGGTTGTAGATTACTTTCATTATTACAATAAAAGGTTGTAGATTACTTTCGTTAATTACAATCTAAGGATAAAAGGTTGTAAATTACTTTCATTAATTACAAACCAGAAGTATATATTGGGCTTATTAATAAACTTAAACGTGCTAAGTCAAACCTGTCTAATTAATAAGCTAAGAAGTTGACTCCGGTAAGATATAAGGGACTCGTTGAAATCCTAGTAAACCTGGGGACCAAGTCTCGGGAAGCTTGTGTCAAGTGCATTTTTTGTGGGAACCCGTATTAGTCAATATTCCTTGGTCATCACAGGGCCTCAAAATAGGTAGGGGCTAAGGCACGCTTATACTGAACATGATAGTAAGAGGTCCCAATGAGAGGTGGGTATGGGCGCGTTCAGGAGGAGCCATGAGCGTGCATAGTTCCGAACAAGGAAGATAAGATGTTTTAATGCCTATGACTAAGGTTGTGCCTACTTAGTTGATGCGTTCAGGACTGATAGCCCCGAACGCCATAACTGGCACAGGTTTCTCACATCATGTTTAAGAAGTTGATCACTGGGTAGAAATTAGGTAAGACCTAATCTTGACATTATGTTAGTCGATGTAGAAATTCTTGGGATACGAATGAGAAGCTTATCTTGTTTCCGCACTTTTGTACTTTACTGTATTTTCATGTCCATCGCTATTCATCTGTTTAAATACTTCTTATCTGATGCTCATATTAAAAATCACTGTGTTTGAATACTTCTTATCTTATGTTTCCGTACTTTTCTACTTTACTGTATTTACATGAACATCGCTATTCATCTCTTCCTTCCCCCTCCCCCCAGGTTTTACCATAATGGAGGATCGCAGCAGTGACTGTGACTTTTTGATTCATTTTGGACTTGGATAATTTCTTACTTCATGTATTGCTTGATACCCATTCTATGACTACTGTTATAGCTCATGAGCGATATGATTTTTATGGTTTTTTACTTGTACTCTGATGTCTTACTTTCCATGATATAGATGATTTATGATTATGACTCTATATTATTTTCAGTTGTGATATTGTGATTGGTTTAATAATAAATATTTTTAAGAAAGTACCACTGCGTTTTACTTTCTATCTTATGAATTTAGTCTCTGTGTTGTTACTTTATACCTGTTGCGCTTCAGAAAACTTAATGCATCCTCATATGGGTGACATTATGGGATGTGGGGTGTCACAATTTTAGTTATTTATATTTAGGCATATAAATCGAAATTACACAAATGAAAATTATTTGATACTATAAATAAGATATAAATTTCTAACTCCCCTTTAAAAGCTTTCCTAAATCTCATATCTAATATCGTTTTGTTTTATTTTGAATCCTTTTGAACCCATATAATATGTTTACAAATGGGGAGATATACATATTTATGTAGATCTAGAAAAATAATTGGAATAGGGAAAGAAACATTAAAATAGAAACCTAAAGAAATTTATCTGTGAAGAAACTAGCGCAAAACCCATCTTTTCGTACAAATCGGTATTTCTCTTCCCAAACCGACATAAATGGAATTGAAATCTATTTATTTTTACGTATTTTGGAGGATATGAGAGAAAATAAGGTGACAAAGCTTCCTTCCTGCCTTTAGAAAATATGAGAAAAGATTAAGGGGTTGTGACTTTATTTATAGGCGCAAGAAAGACACTAAACCATTGGATAGAAAACACTCAAGATCCATCCACTAAAACTGAAGTTTAATCATTAAAACCCCGATTTCCAACACGAACAGGTCGACCCAAGTGGTCGATACGGTCTAGCCTTTTATTTATATTGCAAGAAAGATTCTAAACGACTAGATAGAAAACCCTAAAGATCTGTTTGCTAAAACTTAAGTTTGATCATTAAAAACCCTATCATCACAACTAATGAGTCGACCTAAACAGTCGACCCTAGGTCGGCCTATTGGTTGTGGGGTCATGTCACTAATGGGATAATTATTAAAATGTTTATTTTTTGTATAATTGCATTTTTATCCGTAGCTTCTCTATATGGGCACAGTCTACGAAACTTCAAATGTGAAAGTTGACCAAAATTTTATCACAAATAAAATGATACAAGTTTTATGGATAAATTCTATCATTTTCCCAAATTACATTTTTTGATCCTATTTCAGTAGCCAATTATAAAATAACTAATGCAAAAATTTTGGGTCATGCCATTGGCTAAGTCGTGGTGTTGACACCAAATTACCTTAAGTTACACAACCAATTTGTGTAAAGATAAACTTTCAACCAAAAATGTTCATATGCGCAATATATATTTCTTTACAATTATGAAAATATGCATGCAAAATGGTTTTTGATCGGATCCTCCTATATAACTACATATTATTTAAAAATATTTCTGTAACACCCCGAATTTTTAACGAAATTAAAGAGAATAAATTAAATAACAATTAATTTAATATTTAGAAATAGAGGAAATGTACTGCACCATTGCATCCATCTCGAAAGTCTAGTCAAGACAGACATCTGGTTTTCGTAAAACGAACATCGTATGAAGAAGTTACAAAGGTTTTAAGTTTGTATATGCAAAGAAATATTTTATATATACGCATAAGTCAGAGGTGAGTCAGAATTCTACCCAGAGGATTCAAATTCGAAAAATTCCTCTAAGCGGCAAAATTCCCGCTTTAGGGGTCGACCCCTCTAGAGGGGTGTCAACTTAGTGGTCGATCCACCCACAGGGGAATCGACACCCCTAGGGCTGACGTGGTACATGGTTTCAGGGGGTCTGGTAGCTATATATATGTGTCCTATTTCTCATATTTTCTTCACTGGAAGTCATGGAGTTCATATGCAACTGGAGTGCGAACTGAACCGTTTTCTACAAAAACATATTCTACAAATCCAATTCAGAAATTCTAGATCCGTTCTTCCTCAATTCTCTAAACCTAATGCTGTAAGTTTCTAGATTACTTTTAGGTTTTGATAAATGAAAGTAAATTGTGACAAACTATGACTTGGATATGTTGTAAAGTATGATTTTATGCAAATGTCAAATCATACACTATGTTATGATATATATATTTCTCTTGATCCAATTCAATTGTGTTTGTTCTATTTTGGATCTTAGTTTGTAACTACATTATGGTTAATATAGATCTGTTAATTTAGACAGTTATATCATTGGATAGATTTAATCACTTATGTAAATTATGAACATATGTCGCCTTGAATTGGTTAGAATTGGATCTAAACCTTATCTTAATTGTAACTTTTATGACATGATATGATGTGTATGGGTGTAGATCTGTTTCCAAATTAGTAGATCTAATTTATGTGGACATTGAAACTGTTGCACAGGTCAAGATTATCACCTTGCGTTATCATGTTAGATCTATTTTAACCTTTAGATCTGAATCATGTGATCTAATCAATCACCATATGTTATCATGTTAGATCTAAACAAATTTTGACATCCAGACTACTGGTTTAGATCTTATTATGCTTATTGAGACATCATGATTATGTTCACTAGTTTTATGTTCATCTTGTTATGATGATAACTACATGTCCATGCCAATATGAATGTTCACATTATCATGCTAAGTTTATGTTTATGCCAAGATGATCACTTTTGTCACATTCCTATTGTTTTTCCCTATAATTGTTTATGACTAGGCTGTTGTCGAGCCTAGGCATACTGCCAATTTTGTGAGGGCGTTAGTTAAGGAACATGGGGAAATGGGTTAATATTGGCATAATTTGAATATGAACATTTTTGGACACGTAATTCAAATTATTGGGTAAAACAGGTATTGACACCTATAAAAGGAAAGGATTAATTAATTGGTAAATTAATTAAAAATGGAATGTTTAGTAATTACAATTAGGAATTGTAATTGTACTTATGACAGGAGGTTAGGTCGTATTAGTGGTGGAAGTCTGCGCGGACCCGACCGGCATATCCAACATCCACATGTTGTAGACCTAATGTGGGAGGTCTAGCCCATTATAAACCATAAATGGACATGGTGATAAATTGGACTACTTAACCAAATCTAATCCATAGGGATTGTATGATATAAATTGAAGTTAGGGTTAACTAAAATTGATTGAATCAATGGGAGGGTTAAGTAAATCTTGGGTAGGTAGGTTATATTGGTAAATATAGGCCCACAAACTTAACCATTAAACAAAAATGATTGGATCAGTGGGGAGGGTTAAGTAAATCTTTGGTAGGTGGGTAATATTGGTATATATAGGCCCACAAACTTAAGCATTAAACAAACATGCTTGGATCAGTGGGGAGGGTTAAGTAAATCTTGGGTATGTGATTAATATTAATATATATAGGCCCACAAACTTAACCATTAAACAAACATGCTTGGATCAGTAGGAGGGTTAAGTAAATCTTGGGTAGATGGGTAATATTAGTATATATAGGCCCACAAACTTAACTCGATAAGGTTATGTAATTAAAGACACCTAGTGGTATACATAATCGGTGGAAATAATAAAGTTATGTAATTAAAAGACACCTTTTAGGGTTAACATAACATGTAGAAATGATAGGGTTATGTATTAAAGACACCTATAGGTAAGCATAACTAGTTGGAAGATTGGGGATTATGTATTAAAGACACATATAGGTAAGCAGAACTGGTAGAAAGATTGGAGTTATGTAATTAAAGACACCCTTTTAGGGTAAGTATAACTGACATAGGGTTGTGCAATTAAATACACCTAAGGGTATACATAGTCAGTGGAAAACCTAGTGGGGATACAAGAAAAGGGGGAGAGCTTGTATCATATTGTGTTGGACCCATTTCAGTCGGTAACCCGGAGTTGGTATCAAGTAAAGAACTCCATACTAGGTGGAGAAGGGGTACGCTTACTGATTGATTGTAAGAGATCCAAATGAGACGGACGGTGTGGGAGGCACAAACCGACCGGGGACATGTGGGTGCATGGGCCGAGCAGAGGGGGCTAAGACGACCGGGACACTAGTAGATATGGTTGTGCACAACTTGGGTTGCCACTTTAGGAAGTGATACCTCCTACTATGGGGCCAGCACAGGATATCTATTGAGTAGGGAGCTGATCGATTAGGGTAGGGGTTAGGGTATACTTGGACGTATGACCTAAGCCTACCAACTTATAGTGGAAGGGATCATCTCATTTCAGTTATATTAGTAGTAGTGTAAAGTAATCATCAGTGAGGCACATACACCTAATCCTGTCTACCTTGTCACACCTGCCATTTATGTAGTGATCTCTCTTATCCACTTTATATGCCTATCATGTTGCTTTTATGTACCTACTGGCTCAAAGTAACTAGACTCGCCAGACTTTATGTCTGACCTTGTTATTTCTTCTTCTTTCTTCCATTTCCCCCTCCCCCTTCTTCTTCGGCATGTTCTCAAGGGAGGGAATCCTCAGGCTTAGCCGGGATTCCGATATCATCTTGCTTCGAGCTTCTAGATGTATTGTTCAAGCTTCTATCTTTGCTATTATGGCTTATGATTTGGAGATTACGCTTTCTTTGTTATTGCACTCTGATATTTAAAGTACAAGACATAAGTTTTAATGATGTACTGGGTTTTTATGTATTTTCAGACGTATGGTGTAATCATGCTTTATGATTAATAAAAGTATATTTCCACTGTTATCTTATTTATATCTGTCTTGTAATTATTCTGTGTCTGTTTACCTATAGCACTTCACGAAACTTAATGCATTCCCTTAGCGAGTGACATTAACGGACGTAGGGTGTCACACTTGGTATCAGAGCTGAAGGTTACCAGATTGGATAATGTTTTTGAAATTTATTTTCAAAAAGGTTTTAAAAGAAAGCATTTTCAAAAAGAAAAGTCTATTTTGAAAAACATATTCCCCAAAGACATACAAATATCTCTCGATTCTCCGCTTGATTCCTTTTCTTTTTGTCTGGGGAACCGATTCTTCTTGAAAGGTGTCCCCATTCCGGCACAATGTCGTGGGCATGTTTAAACTGCGGCACATGTCGATGGGCAATGAAGTGCCTAACCCCCATCTGTAGCTGCAATAGTATCACCTGCAGCTAATTTTCTCAAGCTTCATAAGGATTTCCATGCGATTGAGGCAATTTTCGAGAGACTTGTTAGTTTGTTACACAAGGATGGTGAAAAAAAGAGAACAAGGGAGTTAAGGATAAGGAGCACAGCCCAAGGATAAGAAAAATGATGGACCAGGAAGGGAACACATATAAAGTTCAAATAAATCTGAAAGGAAGAAGTTAAGATTGAGGAAACACAAAATAAAAAGGTATGGACCAAGAAAGGACAAAAACAACAACAACGTAAGAAGGGTGGAAAGAATGATAAGGCTAAGGGTAAGAGGAAATGCCATAGTTGCGGGCGAGAGGGGTCACTTGGCCCAAGACTGCAGAAAAAGGAAGAATGCTTGCTTCGTTTGTAAAGAGGTTGGACATTATTCTAGGGAGTTCCCAAGAAAGCAAGGGCAAAGTCAAAGGATAGGAACCTCTGGAGGGCAAGCGAATGCTCTCGTGTCTAGTGCACCAGATAGAAGTAGGAAATTTTCCATTGAAGGTTTGATTTCTCTTTCTGATCTTCCTATAAGAACCCTTTTTGATTCTAGCGCTTCGCATTCGTTTATATCTTGTTCGGTAGTTGAATCTCTGCACTTAATTACTAGTATGGTAGTGGATCCCGTAGTTGCCTCAAACCCCATTGGTGGTTCGGCTCATTCATCTATGATTTGTCGGGGTTTGAGAATATTTGTGTTAGGCGTCGAGTTTGAATGCTACGCATATGTGCTTGGGTTTATGGGCTATGGGTTTATTCTAGGAATGGACTGTCTTACCACATATGGTGCCATTTTGGATTGTGAGAGGAGGGTCTTTAGGCCTCTAACTTGTCATTGGAAGACCCTCGATATTTCTTGTGACCCACAAGGGTCGGTTATGCTTAGTTTCCTGGATTTTCTTGGTGCATCTGTCAATGATTTGCAATCTGTTCTAGTGGTTCGAGATTATTCCGATGTTTTTGATGAGGTACGGAACTTACCTCCGAGGCGCGAGATTGATTTTCGTATATATCTGGTGGACAATGCAAAGCCAATTGCATTACCAGTGCGCCATATGCCTCCAAGGGAAAGGAGGGAGCTGAGTAAGCAAGTAGGGGAGCTACTTGAGAAAGGGTTTTCTTTTGGGATGGGATGAAGAAAAAAAATGTAGCAGAGTTTGTTTCTCGATATCTGATTTTCCAGCAAGTCAAAGCTAAGCAAAGGGATCTCGGTGGTTTACTTCATCCTTTAGAGGTCCCGCGGTGGAAGTGGGAGAGCATCTCTATTGATTTCATAGATGGGTTGCCTAGATCGAAGAAAGGTAACACCAGTATTTGGGTGGTAGTGGATAGACTCACTAAGAGCGCTCACTTTATTCCTATAAAGAGTAAAAGGATGGCACAGTGGTTGGCAACAATTTATGTCCGAGAGATAGTTCATCTTCATGGATTACCTTCCAGCATCGTAAGTGATCGTGACCCCATCTTTACCAGTGAATTTTGGAGGAACTTGCAAGAAGCATTAGGTATACAGTTGTGTTTAAGCATTGCTTATCATCCTCAGACCGACGGGTAGACGGAGAGGGTGAATAGGATTCTAGAAGATCTTTTAAGGCTGTGTATCCTAGACTTTGGAGGGACTTGGGAAGAGCATCTTCCTTTAGTAGAGTTTTCCTATAATAACAGTTTTCAGGCTAGCATCAGCATGGAACCCTTCGAAGCATTGTACGGACGACTCTATAGATCACCAACTTGTTGGTGGGAGTCTACAGAAAGATTATTACTTGGACTAGATATGGTTAGGGAAACATCCAAAAAGATTGACCTCATTCGACGGTGGGTGAAGACGGATCAAGATAGGCAGAAGTCCTATGCAGACAAGAGAAGGACTGACATCGAATTCGAAGTGGGAGACTTGGCTTTTATCAAAGTATCGCCTTTAAGGAATGTGGGTCGCTTCGGATCAGTAGGGAAGTTGGCACCTAGGTTTGTGGGACCATTTCCCACAACCGAGAGGATTGGCCAAATAGCCTACTGAGTAAAACTCCCAGAAAATCTATCCGACATTCATTACATTTTCCACATCTCTCATCTGCGGAAGTGCCTGCAGGACACCGTAGAGGTTGTTGATCCGAGTATGTTGGAAGAAGTCCAAGTGGAACTGGAGGCGATAGTCAGACGAGTCCCTACCCGTATTCTTGGGTCAGAGGTTAAGAAGTTGCGCAATAAGGAGATCAGGTTGCTAAAGGTTAAATGGGGAGATGACCCAGAAGATGCGACTTGGGAGATCGAAGACAAGATTCGTGTTTCATACCCTTTTCTTTTCGAGGGTATGTTCTTAACTCTTTTCCTAAGTTTTATCAGTGATTGTTTCTGTTAATAGAATATACCTTAAATGTAGTATTTTTCGACCTTTAGATAGGAATCCTATGGATGTAAACATGCATTTGAAAAATGTTATGTTTGATGGATGCAAATGGATGCAAGTGTTTGCTGGTGGTTGCCTGTGGATGCATATACATAAACATTAGGCACTAAGATCGGCTCAATCACTCTCATACTGCATATGGATGTAGGTGCATTTTTTTTCTTTTATGAATGGAAATGGATGAGTTAGCATATGGATGCTGCATTTAGATGGATGAATGTGCACACATATAGAACTTATATGATATAGTAGGTTTATTCACATACATATCGGATTCATGGCACTAACACACATTGCATTAAGGAGGTCAACTGAATCAATAGATCGCCGGATCTTCTCATTAGTGTTGGTACATATACACACACCTTTGCATATATCCATATAAGCATCAGAAATATTTAAGGACAACGGATGCCAGTGATTGGTGGATGAGTAGATGGATGATGGATGGTAGGATATGCATTCTTCTCAACTTAGAGATTTCGGAGACAAAATCCTTTGAGTAGGGGAGAATGTAACACCCCGAATTTTTAATGACATTAAAGAGAATAAATTAAATAATAATTAATTTAATATTCAGAATTAGAAGAAACGGACTGCAACATTGCGCCCGTCTCGAAATTCTAGTCAAGATAGACATTTGGTTTGTGTAAAACGGACACCATATGAAGAATTTATGAAGGTTTTAAGTTTCTATATGCACGAAAATATTTTATATATATGCATGAGTCAGAGGTGAGTCAGAGATGATTCAGAACTCTATCCAGAGGATTCAAATTCCAAAAATTCCTCTAAACGGCAAAATTCCGGCTCTAGTAGGTCAACCCCCCTAGAGGGATGTCGACCTAGGGATCGACCCCCTGAAGGGGTGTCGACCTAGGGGTTGACCCACCCATAGGGGTGTCAACACCCCTAGGGCTGACGTGGCACTCGATTTCAGGGGGTCTGACAGCTATATATATGTTTCCTATTTCTCATATTTTCTTCATTGGAAGTCATGGAGGCCATATGCTGCTGGAGTGCGAACTGAACCGTTTTCTACAACAACATATTCTACAAATCTAATTCAGAAATTCAAGATCCGTTCTTCCTCAATTCTCTAAACCTAACGCTATGACTTTCTAGATTATTTTTATGTTTAGACAAATGAAAGTGAATTGTGAGAGACTATGACTTGGAGATGTTGTAAAGTGTGATTTTATTCAAGTGTTAAATCATATATTATGTTTTGATAGATCTATTTCTGTAGATCCAATTCAATTGTATTTGTTCTATTATGGATCTTAGTTTGTAACTACATTATGGTTAATATAGATCTGTTAATTTGGACAGTGATATCATTGGATAGATCTAATCACTTATGTAAATCATGAACATATGTCACCTTGAACTAGTTAGAATTGGATCTAAACCTTTATCTTAATTGTAACTTTTATGACATGATATGGTGTGTATGTGTGTAGATCTATTCTAAATTAGTAGATCTAATTTATGTGGACATTGAAACTGTTAGAAAGATCTAAATTATCACCATGCGTTGTCATGTTAGATCTATTTTAACCTTTAGATCTGAATCATGTGATCTAATCAATCACTATGTGTTATCATGTTAGATTTAAACAAATTTGGACATCTAGACTACTGGTTTAGATCTTACTATGCTTATTGAGACATCAAGATTATGTTCACTAGTTTTATGTTCATCTTGTTATGACGATAACTACATGTCCATGCCAGTATGAATGTTTACATTATCATGCTAAGTTTATGTTTATGCCAAGATGATCACTTTTGTTACATTCCTATTGTTTTTCCCTATTAACATTTATGATTAGGCTGTTATCTAGCCTAGGCATACTGCCAATTTTGTGAGGGCGCTAGTTAAGGAACAGGAGAAAAGGGGTTAATATTGGCATAATTTGAATATGAACATTTTTGGAAATGTAATTCAAATTATTTAGTAAAATAGGTATTGACACCTATAAAAGGAAAGGATTAATTAATTGGTAAATTAAGTAAAAACGGAATGTTTAGTAATTACAATTAGGAATTGTAATTGTACTTATGACACGAGGTTAGGTTGTATTAGCGGCGAAAGTCTTCCCGGACCCAACCGGCATATCCAGCAGCCACTAATACTAAACCTAATGTGGGAGGTCTAAGTACATAAATACGAATCGGGCTATGATACGAGGTTAGGACCAACTGTGGAATAAGTCTACCCGGACCTGACCATCATATCCAACATCCACACGTTGTAGGCCTAATGTGGGAGGTCTAGCCTATTATGAACCATAAATGGACATGGTGATGAATTGGACCACTTAACCAAATCTAATCCATAGGGATTGTATGATATAGAACTGAAGTTATGGTTAAGTAAAATTGATTGGATCAATGGGAGGGTTAAATAAATCTTGGGTAGGTGGGTAATATTAGTATACATAGGCCTACAAAGTTAACCATTAAACAAACATGCTTGGATTAGTGGGGAGGGTTAAGTAAATCTTGGGTAGGTGGGTAATATTGGTATATATAGGCCCACAAACTTAACCACTAAACAAACATGCTTGGATCAGTGGGGAGGGTTATGTAAATCTTGGGTAGATGGGTAATATTAGTATATATAGGCCCACAAACTTAACCATTAAATAAACATGCTTGGATCAGTGGGAGGGTTAAGTAAATCTTGGGTAGGTGGGTAATATTAGTATATATATGCCCACAAACTTAACCCAATAAGGTTATGTAATTAAAGATACCTAGTGATATACTTAATTGGTGGAAATAATAAAGTTATGTAATTAAAATACACCTTTTAGGTTTAACATAACTTGTAGAAATGATAGGGTTATGTATTAAAGACACCTATAGGTAAGCATAACTGGTTGGAAGATTGGGGTTGTGTATTAAAGACACCTATAGGTAGTTATAACCGGTAGAAAGATTGGAGTTATGTAATTAAATACACCCTTTTAGGGTAAGCATAACTGACATAGGGCTGTGTAATTAAAGACACCTAAGGGTATACATAGTCAGTGGAAAACCTAGTAGGGGTACAAGACAAGGGGACAACTTGTATCATATTGTGTGGGACCCATTTCAGTCAGTAACCCGGAGTTGGTATCAAGTAAAGAACTCCGTACTAGGCGGAGAAGGGGCATGCTTACTAATTGATTGTAAGAGATCCAAACGAGATGGACGGTGTGGGTGGCGCAAACCAACCGGGGACAAGTACGTGCATGGGCCGGGCAGAGGGGGCTAAGACGACCGTGACACCAGTAGATATGGTTGTGCACATCTTGGGTTACCACTTTAGGAAGTGATACCTCCTACTGTGGGGCCAGCGTAAGAAATCTACGGAGTAGGGAGCCGATCGATTAGGTTAAGGGTTAGGGTATACATGGACGTATGACCTAAGCCTACCAACTTATAGTGGAAGGGATCATCTCATTTTAGTTATACTAGTAGTAGTGCAGAGTAATCATCAGTAAGGCACATACACCTAATCCTGTCTACCTTGTCACACTTTCCATTTATGTAGTGATCTCTCTTATCCACTTTATATGCCTATCATGCTTCTTTTATTTACCTACAGGCTAAAAGTAACTAGACTCGCCAGACTTTATGTCTGACCCTGTTGTTTCTCCTTCTTTCTTCCGTTCCCTCCCCCCTCAGGTTCTCAAGGGAAGGAATTCTCAGGCTTAGTCGTGATTATGCTATTGTCTTTCTTGGAGTTTCTAAATGTATTGCTCAAGCTTCTATCTTTGCTACTATGGCTTTTGATTTGGGGATTATGCTTTCTTTGCTATCGCACTCTGATATTTAAAATACAAGATAGAAGTTTTAATGATGTACTGAGTTTTTATGTAATTTCAGACGCATGGTGTAATCATGCTTTATGATTAATAAAAACTAAATTTCCACTGCTATCTTATATATATCTGTCTTGTAATTATTCTATGCCTGTTTACCTATAACACTTCATCAAACTTAATGCATTCCCTTAGTGAGTGACATTAACGGACGTGGGGTGTCACATTTTCTCAAAACATAATGCAAGCAATTTAAAATATACTGGTGGTTTTATATGTATATAGCTTTTGAAAATCTTTTTTCGACCAAAACTGTTACATAACTACGTATAAAAGTATGAAACAAGCAATTTTTGCATCCAAATCCTAACATCCAAGACAATAACGCATTAAAATTCGCTTACTAATTTATACTTCTATGCCCAAAAAAATAATTTCTGCGGAGAATTTAACATTCTTGCTGCTTCTAAATTTCCCATTTCCCTCGGTACAATGGAAAGTTCCCTATTGTCCTAGAATACAGAAAATTTTCCCATTTATAAATTGCATAATGAGGCTTATTTTTTAAACCCCAAAACATAAGTGAGTCTAACAATAAATCACTCGCATTGCCGACAGATTGGTTTGATGATGTTAACTATTTCTGTAAGTAAGTAATAAAATATATAGTAAGAGCAACATAAAATTAGTAAGAGCAAAATAAAATTTATCGAATCATATTAAATTATATTCTATGCGGAAACAACATTTCCACCACTAAACCAGCTTTTTCGTTTTTACCATTAGTGTATTCAACATATTGTTGATGCTAATGTGCCACTAGAATCACAAATCAAATACTAAGTTTACTTCTCTATGCTTTGCATGTGGACTTTAAAAAATGATTTCCTAAACGACAAATTTTTACTTTTCAAAATTGTAAGTTCATTTTGGAAAAATCAGCTCAAAACATTTAGACCCACGTTCCTTTCTAAAATCAAGATTTAAAACAAAAATTTAAAAATATTTTTTTCTTTTTCAAAACATTAGAGAAAAGTTCCCAAAATTATTTTCCTGAAATTTTTCCAAATCCGGCCATAACTCAACGTAAACTGGTAATCCGCTATGTGCAAAATATGCAAAGAAAATTTAGCTAATCCTTCCTAAAAATTTGACATTTTAGAAAATGCCAATTCCCTAAAATTAAATTTTAGCTTTTAAGGGAGAGGTGAAATAATAACTCCTGACTAAAACAACCTTTTATTTGTCCTCAGCTAAAATTTACTACCTAATTAAATCTTTTCTTTAAACTTTACAATTTCTATTAGTTAAGTAGGAAATATGAGATTTCACTTCCAAAACATGCCATAGATAAGTGTGAATATTTAAAGCAATAATCCAAAAATAATGAAAGTCTAAATATCATACATGCATTTCTATAAAGAACTATTAATATCTACAACCTAAATAGTCTAACAAAAAGGGAAAGAACCAATATTGGAAGAACAAAGATAATATGAAATAAATTTAAAACACCATACACATCTAATGAGATTCCTTACTCTACGGTTGGAGCTTGAACCATTTCCATAACCTCTGACTAGTTGTATCATGATAGCCAAATGCTCAATCTTGTTTTGCTAACAATACTGATGTTGTTGGAGGTTTCCAAATCACCATATTTTAAGTAAGAATTATCTATAACAAAAGAAACCTTCTTCTAAACTACTTTCCACAGAGATTCTCCCGACATTGCCTAAACAAGAAAGTGGATAAGTGAAAATATAGAAAGTAACTCCATTAAGTATTAATCTAGATCAATAAATCGAATCAAAGAGGTTGCAATCCTAATTGATGGCGATGCCACCATCTATAGCAAAGATTAGATTCTGCATTACATGACAAATCTAATTGAAACTTCCCAACTTTTTTGGTAGAGTTGACCGTTTTTTATAGTGATCTGTAAAATGTATTACTATAACAAATAATAATTACAATAGTTACAGGAGTTTGGCAGACTTCCAGACTACTATTTCGGTTTCTTAAGTGGATCGTCCAGTACATATGGCATTTATAGTGGTTCATCCACTATATCTATTCTATATTATAGTATAGGAGCTAGCTAAGATACTAAACTATTATAATTACAAGGCGCACCACACAGGGCGACAAACAATAACTTATAGCCTGATAATAGTTTACATTAGTACAAAAACCCAAAGACTGGTATAACTATGACAATTCCTAGAGCCATACAAACCGAAAATGCAGCAAGCCCATGGTATAGGAACCTGACCCTAGCCATCACAGCAGTTCTGGCTTGCACAGACTTCAACATCAAACAGTACCAATTTCTTCATCCACCAAAAATTAAACTTTCAAGCATAACCAAGAGATCATTACGCACTAAGGGTGGAGCTAATAACTTACCACTTTTAGATAAACATCTAAATAAGGCGAACATCTACGTGGGTAATTTGAAAAAGAATTGTCCAGCTTTCAAAAACCAGTATCTGGGAATAAGAGATCTGCCGAAGAATCTCCAAGCCGATTAAGTAAAAGATCATTTAAGTCGTGTATACTATAGATACCTATAAAATCTCAATGAGATCCTACTTAGTAACACCATCTTTAGACTACCCAAATCTTCACCTCTGAATTAACAGTATCCTTTATTGAAAAAACAACACCCATTAGACATTGTAAAGGAGGATGTAGTGCGACAAAGGTCCCGGTAACAATCTGGATTTTTAAGACACAATAATTAACTAAAAAATTAGTTAATAAACTAATAATTTGCAAAATAGTCAGAATCTGGTAATGGGACTTGCACCATGGGTTCATTGTGATTTTATGATCTAGCTGCATTTTAGGTTTGCGAGAAATACATTTCAAATAAAGAAGTTATGACAGTCTGAAATTCAAAGTAAGATTAAGATTATATATATATATATATATGTGTGTGTGTGTGTGTGTGTGTGTGTGTGTGTCTAGTCAACTCAATAGATAGCCAGGTCTAACCGATGATCGACTTGGGCAAGCACAGGGTCGACCCAGCCCTATGTTAAGGCATAGGTTACGACCAGGTGCGACCAGGATGAGATGAACACGTAAAATTTCGTTTTTGTGCTGAGTTGGAGCAGTGTTATTAGCCTATTTTCAAACCTAAGCTAAAGGGGCGTGATTTCATTGGCCCAACGACGCTGTAGGCGTAAATTTAATCCATAAATCCAATGGCCTAAGATCCTTAGCCTAACCTATAAATAGACCTCCATACCACCCACACTCCTCACAACACAATCTATTCCTCGCCAGAGTTTTGTCTTTAATTTTAGAGACGGACCTAACCTAAATATTTTAGATGAAAAGATTTGTAATATACACACACACGTCCTCTTTAAATATGGGATTCACAGAGGCCATGGAGGAACGCTTTGACCGTGGTGAGTTTGTAATTATTCAGATTTTTGATAATTTAGAAAAATAGGGTTTCTAATAGTTATAGAGTTTTCTGTAGTTTTTCTTTAAAAAATTTGTTAGTTTTCTATAAGTTAGTACTCTTTTAAGTCTTTTTTGTACACAACAGTTTTTCGGTCTTTTTCTTATAGTTTTATTTAATTCATATTTAAATATTATAAGATATCTTCATAGTTTTCTTCCCTCCTCTCTGTCTCTGATTTTATAGTTTTTATGTTTATTTTTGATTATGTAAAAAACACACCTAAATCTTTAAATATTTGTATATACATGACTAATTTATGCGATTGATTTAATCATACTACTGATTATAATTCTTTTATTTTGCGCATAAAGAAAATAGAATTAAAATAAAATTATGCAAAATGTGGATTAAATGAATTAAAGCTAAATATACAGATAACGAATAAAAAATGCAGAACTGTAAATAAAAAGGGATTTGGAATGGAATTGGAAATTTTAGTAAGATTTGCTAAGAAATTATGACATAGATTATAATCGTAAAGGACTAAACAAATCTGTGTAAGTAATATTATGATATATTGTTGAATACACAAAGAATCATAATGAACAAATTTGACTTAGATGCAGATATTACTATAACACGAAGGTTATAGCTGATTAAAAAATGGAAATGCTTATTATTTGTATAAACTTAAAATGGAGGTTAAGTTCAATACATATGTGTAATTGTGATATGTTCCAATGACAATATGCTAATATGGGAAATAAGTCACGTAAATTAATAAGCATATACTAGTTGAGGTCTGTTCTGGTAGCATGGGGGTTAATTGGAGAAAATAAGGGACCAATAAAATCAAATGAATAGAAAAAAGGAGTCCATACCAACGGCATATGCCAAATTTTAGTAGATAATCGACTAATAAATAAAGAATGATAGCCCGTACTAATAACTAATGTCGAATTGTTGTGGTTAATCGGCTAGTAGATAAATAGTGGTAGTCAGTACCAGCGACAAATGCCGAATTATGGTTGATAACTGATTTAAAGTCAAAGATCGGTCATAAGGGATGACATAGGGGCACAACTAATATATTATTTAGAGGAGTCTGTACTAGCGGAAGATCTAACATGCATGTTGAATTATGGTAGGAAAATGACATAGAGCCTATACCAGTGGCGCTTAACAGGAGTCACGCTTACCAAATTTTGGTAGAATTAGGACCAATTGGAAGAAGATTCTCGGGGTAATACGTACCAGTGGTATCCGAGTGTGCGGTTGTATCGAATTACGGTAAATACCAGATCCAGTTCACATTGTGGGCCCTCGCGCTAAATAGATGTCCATCTAAAGAAAAAAATCCGCGAACGGGTGATTTTAAGGAACGAATCTAGTTCACACATGAGCTGGGTTGATTCAGTGAAAGGGGCATCGATTACCATATTAGTATGATAGTAGCAAGGTTGCCAACCTATGGGTTATATTAGGAAATTAACCTAGTTATGATTATCATGTTCAGTAATCGTGAAAGTGCAAACAATCATAAGCAGTTGAATTAGATAAACTATTAAACAAATCTTTACCCATATATTTCCTTGGACATCTTTCCAGTATGTTCATCTTTATGGTCGTGCATGGACACTTACCCTATTTGACACTAGAACTATTATTGAGTCTAACTTTCCTTTGTTACTCAATCATGCTAGTATTTACATAGTCACCAGGATTTATGCCTGACCCACTCCTCTTTCTTCCTTTCCTTTTTCGCCAGTAAGCTTGCAAAAATTTGGTATTCTCTCCTTAGATTTCATTTGGTATCAAAGCGAGGTTACATAATTCCTAAAAATTTGTTTTAATGTAAAGTATTTTTCCAAAGAAAAGCATTTTTTCAAAATAAAATGTATTTTTGAACACAAAAGTTTTACAAAAATCCCCTTAGATCCATCTCCATTTCTTGTGCTATTCTCTCCTTTCTTCGATGAGTTATCTATAAACTAACCTATTTAAGATTACCTATGTTTTTTAAGACCTTATATCTTTATAGATTAGAGTTTTGACTCGTGGATATACTAGTTTAATTCAAGATTTGTTAATTCTTTATGAAACTAGAGTTAGGAGAAAAACTCTCTATTTAATATATATTAAGTAGGGCCAATTATTGATAAGGTAACCTTACAGCACAAGAATTCCGAGAATAATCAAGAAGTATTATCGTAAGTATTTAGGAATGTATTGTCAACTTTTAAAGGGAAATGGTTGATATGTGTACCATGCCAAGAGTGTTATAGGAAAGGTGTTGATCAGAAGGATCGAGTAATGGAACTGAGTAAAGGTTGGAGAAAGAAGTGTCATTTATCTCTTGTTCTTTCTGGTTCACTTATTTTAACTGTTTTATGAGTAACCCATTCATTTGTCTTTGATTCACTAGTTGGGGGCGACTACATGGAACTATATCCACGTTGGTACGAGACGAGCCATGTATGGAATCTATATTGTAGGCCTAACGAAGCTGTCCTTTACAGATATAGAAAATCCCTGAGTGTGTAGTAGTTACAATAATTGATTGTTTGCACTTAGACTCTTTTCTAAACCAGCAGTAGTTTCTTAGACCCCGTAAGAAGATTGACATGGTTATTTATGATGAGTTGGAGTTTGAAATTAGAAATTCTATATATAAGGGATGCATGGGATATTTTCGGGTATGGGTTGGTTTTGGATAGTTTATCCATATAATTGATTATCTAAAATTTTGACACTTGTAGCAGAGTTTGACTGGGTGTAACACCCTGCATTTTCAACTCAAAATGATAAAATAAGAATAACTTAATTAAATATTCAGAATTAAGTGACACGGACTACGCCATTGCGTCCGTCTCGAAATTCTGGTTGATATAGACACCTGGTTTGCGTAAAATGGACACCGTAGGAAGAAGTTATGAGCATTAAAAGTTTGTATTACATATAAGGAGGTTATATGTATATATAATAAATAAATTTATCCAGAAAATCAAAATTTCACGAGCAGGAAAAGTAGGAGGGAAAGTAGACCATTGGGGATCGACCCACCAATAGGAGGGTCGCCCCATTGGTCGACCCAGCCCAAAGGGGGTCGACCGAACGCATATCTGGAACATTCTTTTCTGATGTGGCCGATTTTGATGTTTAGATTTAAATCTAATGGCTATGGCTTTTGTAATACACCTATAAATAAGCCCCTAGAGCTAACCCTAAACCTCATATTTCCGAGTCTACGCTGAAGCTCTGCTGTTTTTCCTCCCTTAAAGATTTCTTCAGAAAATATAAATTATTAGTTAGAAAAAATTCTAAATCCAAATCTAGAGGAAAAGAACATATGATTGTAAATAGGTGTTCAGATTGTAGTAATTAACTTTCTAGATCCGATCTATTCAAATTCCTTCCTCTTTCTTTTCCTTTCTCTTTTAATGAAAATAATAAATCCATGGTCGTTAGGTTGTGAATCCGATTAAATGGAAAAACCAAGGATTCTAAAACTGGATTAGATCCAGAATAGGGAAAGCGTACGAGGTGAGTGGGTTTAAGTTATAGCCTTTAGATAATAATATGTTATCGTTTAGCATTCCCCTTTTTATTAACTGTGAAATTTCCAGATTAATTGTAAATCATTGTTATAACAAGTTGAGATGTTAATATGAATAATTCATACGTTGAATCAGTTAAAGTGTTGGAATGATTACATGTTGAACAAACTTGTTAGATTATGGGCAATGACTACTGTTGTTATAATTATATGATTCACTTATGGCATATTATTGAGTAAATGACATGTTTAACTTGTTGGATTTGAATAATTACCCAATTGGATGTTTACATGTCAAAATAGAATTAAACATATGTTAAAAAGAACATGCGACAAAATATAGGCATAATTGGACGACAGGTAAATTAGATTACTGTAAACTAGATTATAGTAAAAATGATAATATGCCTAAAATTTAAATGAAATAGGAATAATTGTTAAAAGAATGAACATGCTTAAATTCACAGTAATCTGACACTGTAACACTCTTAGACACGAGGTTAGATTGCACTTATGATAGAAGTCTGCCCAGTACCTGCCGGCATATCCAGTATTCGCGAGTGGTAAATCTAATATGAGGGGTCTAAGTGCATAATTAAAACATGTAATGGTTCTAAGACACGAGGTTAAGTCAACTTGTGTTAGAAGTCTGCCCGGACCCGCCCAACAAATCCAGGGTCGACAAGTGTAGGCTTAATGTGAGAGGTCTAGTGCATATATATATCTGTGTGTGTGTGTGTGTGCGCATATATATATATATATATATGTATGTATATAACAATATATGAATAAATGGCAATGATGGTAATTAAATGTCCAACTCAGAAAATAAGAAGAAGGGATATAATGGATTGAGTTAGTGTGATGCAAAGGAAAAGTGATGTAGTTCACTAAATGGCCTATTTCTGAGAACGTGGTTGCAAGTAAGCCACAGTGAATAAAGTAAGAAAAAGGAAAGAAATTACTTGCCACCACAAATTTAGATGGGAACACATTATGAAAATAAATCACTAATTCCTTCTATAAATCAAACTGATAAGGGCATGAAGTGTTTTCCTTAATAAAATAAGGAACATATATTACAGTGAATGAAGAATAATGCATTACAGCAGTAAATGGTTTAAACGGGGAATGATAATAACCTATTATAAATAAATTACATTAATGAAAATGCTGTATAATAGGTAGACTTGTCCTAGGGACAAGTGGAGTTTATAACTTAGGTTATAATAAACTAGTAGGGAAATAGGATAACTGGTGAAATGAGATAAGGGACACTTAATTGTAAATTAAGTAATAAGTAAATGGGGAAGCTGGAAACCAGTTGAGAAAAGGGGAATGTATATGAAATATGAGAAGTTGTACTTAATTATAAATTAAGTAATCTGTAAAGTTGGAAGTCTGAAACCCACGGATAAGAATAACGTGTTTGGACTTATCCTAGGACAAGAGGAAATTATAGCATAGGTTATAATAAATGGGTAGAGGGACTTATTAATGGGCTTTAGTTAAGAGAACTAAGTTAATAAGTAAACAAGATAAGTTGTAGTAACAGTGTAAAATGGGATCATGATTAAATGAGAAAGGATGAGGAAAACTTATGAAATAAATTTCATAAATAATGATTGATATGTTAAACAGAAAACATGTGAATTGGGATATACTTAATTACATATTAAGTAGAACATGTTATTGTAACGATAAAATCAAACAAGAATATAAAGGAATTGTGGATTACAGACCTTGGACCACAATCTAGAGAATAACATGTCGTGGGCTTATTAATAAACTTAAATGGGTTAAGTTATATAACTGAAATAAATAAGCAATAGGAACTTGGTAACTTGATTAAGAATTCATTATGAATGAGAATAACCAAGTTAAATGGAAACCTGATGAGGTAAGGCAAGCGTGTAAAAGAAATGTTTAGACATAGGGTCTAACAACATATCAAAGTGACGCGCTTGGACCAGTCCGCACGTTTGAGGGTGAATAACCCAACGGGGTAGATCATCATGGTGTTATAAGGCACAAGGGGAGGACACATTCATCTAATTATTCTATCGGCTCCGAAGGACTGGAAGGGGAAGCACGTGGCCTCCTGAGATACGTAAGGTGCTCCTAGTAGTCCTCTGTGCGGTGGCAGATGTTTAGGCTGTGCTTGCAGAGGTTGGGTTTGCGCGTAACTACTAGGTGGGCGGGCCTTGACCGCAAAAGTAGCTACGCAGTCAGAATGTTGTGACGCGATGACACCAGGGTGATTCGGCAGTCGCCTTAATGGAAAGGTGAAGGGTCACGACCAATAAGGATAGTAGATCATTGGATACCTGTCATCGGCAGCCAGTGGGATGCGGAAAGACTAGAGCTAAAGCCAATAAACCATTCACCCTGCACTATCGGGGTATGGTGGTTGAGGGAAGACGCCAAATGGATGTTTAGATTGTTTTTTTAGGGGCAGTCGTTTAGCTCTTGTAGTCTTTACTAGTTGAGGGAGGGCCGAGGTGGGGCCATAACCACTGTGAAAACAGACCCTAGGAATATCTTTATATAGAGGCTCTTAAAGGAAGGCCTGTACATATATGGAAAAACTCCTGACCGAGTTCTGTGTTTCTTGTATTGCCCTGCCACGGAACTCAGTGCATATTAGAGGACGTGCGGTTAAGGCATCGAGCAACAATTGACGATACGTATGTGGGACAGTCTAGATACATGCATGTCGGCTCTGGGTGGTGTATCGTAGACTTGAGGGCATTACTCTGATATGAAATCTGATTCGATCGACGGTGGCAGTCCGTAGGCTCACATAGTGTACTAATGATAGATATATGTGGAACGTAACATTGTTATGTTGAGATCCTTACGTCACTTCAACATAGGATGAGGGACTGCGTTCATTTCAGTGGTATTATGGCAGAGACCATGCGAGTGGAGTATTGGGGTGTACCTTAATATTTGGGGTAGCTACATATATATTGTATTAGGTTAATCCACTGGGAAGTAAATGGGTACAACGTGTGCGTAAGCGTTGAGTGTTGTCAATCCAAGTAACCTAATAAATAAGAAAATATGATTGAACGGTATATGTAGGATTATCCAAAGTGTATAATTTAAATCCAGTCACTAGAAATTGTGTTCTGATCCCCTCCTTATAACATACTCGCACTTTAGATTTGTGGCAGAGGCATGATAGCTTTGGATGCAGGTTAGACAGTGTTATTAATACGGTAAGGCTATACTTTGAGTATATTATATTTTATCCATTCCGTTGTGAGATATTTTCTGAGCTCTGACATGTTTTGTGTCTCTGTCTTTTCTGCAGGATACCAAGGCATAACAACTTGTGTTTCTATAGATTGGAATTTTGAAAAAAATCGGTCTGTTAGAATTTGGGTTGTTATACTGGGGTTCATATGTTTTGAGATTTTCGAGATAGGAAGATTCCGAGGATTGATTGGTTAGCCACGCATTAGGCTATTTTGACTGCAAGAAGAGAATTGTCAAGCTAGGATATGCAGTGGACAAAATCTTGAGATTTCTTGCGACACAAAGGGTCAATCGTGTTGATTTTCCTACTTTTCTTACTGCATCTCTAGGCAAAATTGATTTATTTCTCGTTATTCTAAGTTTATCGAATATTAAAAGAGGTTTGAAGGTTTCCTCTATGAAGAGGAATTTATCTTTGAATTTATATTTTTGAGAATTCTAAACTTGTAGCATTACCTATAAAGAACATAGTTTGATGGTAAGGAAAGAGTAGAGTTTCATGTCTTTGGCTGGAGCTTTTCTAGTTATGGAGTGGTGCTCATAACATTCCCAGGCGTGGATTAGAGTTTAGACAGGTTAGTTATATGATGAGCCATCTTAAATATTGAGAGGTGGATGATTACGTTAGGCTATGCATGGTGGACACACTGTAGGATTGACCTATAAAGAATCAATCGAAATGGATTATTTTACTCCTTAGTGCTATCTTTTGGTAGACTATGTTTTGCACATGTGACAGGAGCTTTCTGCATGTGCTTTGAAAGAGTCAGTGGACTTCAGTAGAAACTAGAAAGATTTTGGGAAAACAAGTTGAGAAACTTTTAGAAACGATTTGTAAGAGTTATCATTCTTAGATGAGACGCATCACTCATCTTTGCGACAATGTCAGGTAGTTCCTTTGGCTCGATAGTTGTCGTAAGTACATTGTATTAGGAGAATGATTACTCATTGCCTTATATAGATGGTCCTTATGATTATTTAGAAAAGCGAGATCTTTCCAAAGCAAGGTTTCTTTGCTAATGATTTCACCAAATTTGGGTAGTGGAAAGGATAGAGACGAACTTGATCATAAACATGTGATGGATTATTAAGAGTAGTTGTCATACCTTTTAGTCTAGCCTATGCCTAGGTCTAATTTTGACTTGTGGGGTATGACATTTAGTGAGGCTTAGGAGTAAGTAGTAAGGGTCTGTGTCAATGAAATGTTGGTCCGACCAAAGGACAGCAAGGAGATAAATTGGTATTTGGATAAGGAATTTAGTACCTTATAAGCACATGGACCTTAAACCAAGTTCGCTAAGGATCACTTTTGAAAGGAAATAGTTTTTTTTTTTTGGATTAATGGATTATTATGGAAAAGTTATTGATAGTTTTTCCAAAGTACGTATTTTCGTGACTACCTCAGCAAGAGGGGTTTAGATTATATAGGCAAACTAGGAAACTATTTTTCAAGATTTCTGATTAATACACTAGTAAGAGGACCCACGAGAGAAGTAACTTTGAATACTATCAGTTTTTTAGTTAGGTCGTAGGAGCATTGCCTTTTATGAGAAAGGTTCAAAACTTTCAATGACCATATATTTTAGATTTGTTGTCCCTACAAGAAATTGGAACTCAAGACAATACAAATAAATCAAGTTCAAGTATTCGCTGATTTTTTGTTTTTTTAATGCTCGGTGTAAAAATAAAAATGTAGCTAAACATTAAATTCTTGGCTTCTGGTATAAGAATTCTTTAAATATAAGCAATAGGAATATATGTAGCTTTTATAGATTTACCTTGTAGTGTATTGTGGAAAAGATTTAGCTCGAAAGTATATCTTGAAATTTTGACAGAATATGAAGATAAATTTCATCATTAGTTATGATTCAATGATCGAGAGTTTTGCGTTCATAAAGATTATGTCATTCGGGCATGAGATGAGGATCCATAGAATTTTGTTTGAAGGAAAATAACTTATAAGGATAAGTCATGACCTAATTATAAGAGTTAGGTTGATAGAATTGATCTTTCTATGACACTAGATCAGAAAAGCGAGGCTAGTAGATTAGCGATCGAATGTTTATACGAAAGGATATAAAGATTTCAAATGGATTAATGACTGGGTGAATAGTTGTGTTCTAAGAAAGAAGGAAATTTGTAGGTCCACTCTGAGTCTAAACCGCGCATATATACATATATACATATATACATATATATATATATATATATATATAGGGTTTCTAAAATAAAAATTTAAAATCATTAGTATGTTTTGCCATGAAATTCGCATTTTTGGGAATTCCATGAGGATAACTACATAAAGTTTGAAATGAATCTGATTTGTAAGTTTGAATAATAAGCTTTCTTACTATAATTTTCTAGATGAGATTTGAAAAAAAACACATATATATATAAAGAAAAAGTTTAATAAGAAGCGCGTCCTATTGATGTGGGATAATATAAATGGTACTAGATCATAAAGGTAAAGACTTGAAATTAGACCATTAATTTTGAAAACCAAGATATAGCAACTTGTATGTCTTCAAAGAATTCAAACTTTCTAATCGTGTTCTTTTGACAAATATTTTCTTTATATATTATATCATACACTTTCCCTTTGATTAAAACCTTTCTTCTAAATATCTTTGGGAAGGGTAGATCTAGGGATTAAGGTTGTGGATTGAAAAATTTGACAGAACATGTAATTTATAATGTACGCATGTGGTTTTTAGTGTTTGCAAGTGGATGAAGTGGATGCATATACTAACACTAAGAACTGATTATGATTGCCAAATTAGGACACTGCAATATGCATATGGGTGTGTGTGCATTTATCTTTATTTCCATGGTTGATATAATGGATGATCATCAAATCATTATATCATATGAATGACTTTTGAGGCACGCATATAGAATAATCCATTATCATTAGAATTTTGCATAGTTTGGATGCATAGCACAAACATAACTGCATAAAAAGGAGGCCAACTGAATTAGTTGACTGTCTAATCTTTTGCATTAGTGAGAGACATATACACTACACTATCTCATGACTACATAAATTGCGTTGGAAAACTTAAGGACGATGGATGCCAAAGAAGGAAGATTGAGTAGATGGTTGCGGATATTTGGATGAAAAGACATAATTCATTTTTCTATCCTTAGAGATTTTGGGGATTGAATGCTTTAAGGTGGGGAGAATGTAAAAATCCAAAAATATAAGAAATATTAATTAATTAAAAGGTTAACTAATAAAATAACAAGTAGTATAATTATCAATTTTCGGCAATCAAACTCATACCAATTGATCCTTTGTGATTTTTGGGTCTAGTTCTATATTTGGTTTACGAGAAACAAACATAAAATGAAAAAGTTATGGCAACTTAGAATTCAATGCAATATTTTAATATACATATATACATATACATATAGGTCGGGTCGACCATAGCCGAGTTGACCCGGGTTTAAACTGGGCAATCATAGAGTCGACCTGACACTATGTTAAGGCGTAGGTCATGCCCAGGTGCGACGTAGACGAGCCGAACACGTATAATTTCCTTTTTAAGCTGAGCTGGAGCAATATTACTGGCTTACTTCCAAACCTAAGCTAACGTGGAAAGATTTCACTGGTCCAACGACGTGGCAGGCCTAGATTTAATCCACAAATCAAATGGTATAAGATACCTAACCTAACCTATAAACAGATCTCCATACCACCCTCATTTCTTACACACGATCTCTTTCTTACTATAGTTCAATCTTTTATTTTAGAGACAAACCTAACTATTATTTTTAGGGTACATGATTTGTAATTATGTATATGCACACACACACACACACACACACACACACACACATATATATATATATATATATATATATACACACACACACACACCCCCCCCCCTTCCTTTATGATAATTAAGAGGACTCCATTTTCTCTCCCATGAGGAGAAACTGACATGCAATCTGAAATTCGAGGATTACAGGGATTATTTGTATCCCTTTGATCATTGTAATCCCCAAATTAAATTCTAGATCTTGTTATACCATAAATCAAAAGAGTTGAAACTGGTGTGACGCTTCAAATCCTTTTGGAAATCGTATCAGGTAGAATCGATTTTATGCTACTTTCGTTCGCTAGGATCAAGCCATCAAGGATTGGAATTTTCAACAAAATTGATTCTACTTTATAACATCTTATCTCGAAATTCATCCTATTCTACAACCTATCCACTCAAACGTTAAGATCTAATAGGTGCTTCTTCAATTCGATTTCAAAAGGTAAGAATCGCAATTGGTTACAAAAGGTACATAGATTGTTAGGGAAAAAACAGAAGAAACACAGAATCTCACAGCGGAAGTGACAACAAAAATAACAATGATGATGATAGATGAACTGTCACTCCAAGTTACAATGTATATCAGAGTTAAATACTAATTCGACCAGCTGGACAGTTATAAAATTTCTGACCTTACAATGCTGATTGGTAGAATAAAATACAGAGAAAAAAACAAAGTAATAGGCAAACTTCCAACTCTACTATATGGGCTCCACATCCAACAGAAGACAACCTGGAAACAAGCTCGATCTGACCCGAGCATTACAATAAAATAATACACGGATCCATCTAGAATACCAACATGAGAAAACTCAAATAATAGGAAAATATAATAATTTCGTGAGACCACGCCGTTGATCGTGGAAGGGTTTTTACCTCACAAGAACAACATACATGTAAGCATCAACACCAAAACAAATCATCGAAACAACAAAGAATGGGTGTCATAAGTAAAATTTTCCAACATAAAAGTAATAACAGAACAACACCCTAGTGATAAGAGTGCAAGGCACTTCTCCATGGAAACAAATAAACTAATCCAAAAATTTGGATCGAACAAGGAAAAGGTTAGTTTTCCCAAAATGATTGGACTGCACAGCTTACTCCAGATTAAGCCATTTGCAACAACATCCAATCTCACCATGGATTTATGAGACATCCCACGCCCGTTAATGTCACTCATTAAGAGAATGCATCAAGTTTCGTGAAGCGTTATAGGTAAACAAAAACAGAAACATTACAAGACATATAAAAACAGCAGCGGAATAAAAACAATAGTGGAATAAAAACTAACTTTATTAATCATAAAGCTTCGTGGTTCAAAACGTCATATGTCTGCATTACATAAAACCAACACATTTGAAAAACTTTTGTCTTGCTTTTAAACATCAGAGTATAAAGTAAAAGAAGCAAAATACCCAAATAAAGACATAGCCATAGTAGCAAAGAGAGGAACTTGAGCAATGCATCTAACAACACCAGCAAAATGATAGCAGAATCCTGGTCAAGCTTGAGTATTCCCACCCTGAGAACCGACGGAGGAAACGGAAGAAAGAAGAGGAAACAAAAAGGGTCAGACATAAAGCTTGGCGAGTCCATTTACACTTAGCAAGTAAATAAGTAAAAGTAGCATGACAGAAATACAAAGTGGATAAGAAAGATAACACCATAAAAGGCAGGTATGACAAGGTAAACATGAGATGACCCCAACAACTATAAGATGGAAGACTTAGGCATACTTCTGGTGAGAGGTTTAACCCCATAAAATCCACAGGCAACCCTATCCTAACAGGCTCCTAAACTTTACAAGAGTCTAGATGTACCCTAACCACTACCCTAATCAGTCGGCTCCCTACTCCGTAGATACCTGTAACAACCCGCATTACGTATCGAAGGATCGTAGAATATTTATTTCTTTCACATACGAAGTCGTATGGTCATGTAACTTTGGGAGACGACTATTGGGGTCATTTCCCATGTTCACGATTTTTCCGATTTTCAAATGACCGTTTTGCCCCTAGCTAATACTGTTTTGGCCATAACTTTTGACTGGAAAGGAATTTGACCTGAAACCACTTCCATTAGATTTGTCTAATGGTTTACAATTCTGTAGAGTGGTCACATTAGCCAAACGGACTCATTGTTTGGGAGATATGGCTGAAACAAGTTTCAGATAGTGAAAAACAGCTTAATTGGGCTTAACCGGGTGATTAACAGCTAGGCCCAATGGGGAATTTCGGGATTAGGGTTATGAGGAGGCTGAAATCAGTTAGAGAACGATCTCATTTTCATTTTTCAGCCGCCACTTTCATTCTTGAAGCCCTAACAATGGCCTCCAACACTCAAATCAACTTCTAATCACTTTCTAATCGAGTTTTCGCTTAATCAACATCAAATCAAGGAAGATCTTCACCAAATCAGTATTAGAGCTGCTGTTAGACATCAGTATTCGCCCAAATCAACGAGGTTTCAGTTCTGAAAATTTTATTTGTGGCCAAGGTGAGTGATTAACATTGTTTTGACACTAATTACAGTTAATTAGGGTGATTAGTGATAATTAGCGAATTTATACAGTAATAAATTCTGGAAAAATATTTATAAATTATTAAATAATGTTGTAGACCTCTGTTTGAAATTTGGTTTAATTTGATTAAGTTTTGCTAATCATATCATTAGTTTTGCCTAAACATGCTTAAGGGAAAATATGGGATTTTGGGTAGGTTTGATCCAAATTACATGCTATGGTTGTTGTTTTGATGTCTATGGTGGATTCCCTATGTTTCTATGACTGTATGGTATGTTTTGTGATTGTTTAGAATAGTTAGATTAGTCGAAAACGCCGTCATATGGCATAAAACAGCCGTTGGAAAAGTTGCAGGAAAATGTGTAGGGTTTCGGATCGGATCGGGATAAGGGGCTCGGATCGGATCGGGATAAGGGGCTCGGATCGGATCGGGATAAGGGGCTCGGATCGGATGGTGAACTGGGCAGAGAAACCGAACCGAATCGGAACCTCGCTGTAAAGACCCGCAAATCCCCACCCTTTAAATCGACCATAAACCACATAGGTCTGACCCAAAAAGTGAAAATCTACGAATACTTTAACATTGGGCATACAACACATTACAACAGATAACAGAAGACTTTTATAACACTATAATAAATGTTACATCAGAGTACAGAATATACATATCAGAGTACATTGGAATATAATTACAGCGGAAGATAAATACAAAAAATGTAATATACTGCAACGGAAGAACACAGCGGAAGACTCTCTATCTCCGGACACAGCTTTAAGCTTTAACCCAGAATCCTGTTTAATATATCTGCAAAAATAGCTACTCGACTGCCCGTGTGGAAAATATGGGCACCCGAGTTTGCCAGTGGACAAACTACAGGTCAGTCATGGGACTAGTGTGAGAATTCTACTTAACCTATATAATATAATAAGGCTAATCACAGGACCACGCCACTTTCGCGGAACGGGTTTTCTCCTATAGATTGCCAGTGCATAAAGTAAAGTAAATCGTCAAAATAACGCAATGCTTTTTAGAAAAATGAAACCATTATAAGACCCAAGTCCCATCACACAATGCAACGCAAACCGGAGGATAGGGTTTTACCTTATAATGATCAAAAGATGCTTGATACGATAAACACGGTATTATATAATAATAGTGTGCAAACAATTTGAAATACATCAAAGTAAATGTATTAATCCTAGACGGCATGAGTGCCCCATCCCACTATGTCGCCATATATAGGTATACAATCAAGACCGCGTGATGTCGTATTGGAAATTTGGGTTTCCATCTGAGTCAAGGCTAGGGAGGAGATCCTTACCGATTCGAGATACTCTAGCAAATGCCCCAGGATTGGTACTCTGTCCAACCCTTGGATCCTGCAGGGCCGGTACATACGTTAACGCTTAATGGATTGGCAATTCCTGAACACACGCTTCCCGGTCCTTTTGGACCTATAATACGGCCAGTGGCGACCGCATAAACCGAGGCCTCGAAAATTCCAACAACCACAATGAATAAATGCCAGCGCTGGTAGGTCCCTGGTACCACTCTAGCTAGAGAGAAAACGTGTGCACTCCCTGCGTTCCCTTCTCCCGTTTTAGACTCTACCGGGCTGTGGGGCTCGCGAAGTCACGTTACACAAAGCTATGCCTAAATAGACTATGCTTTGATCATCCCACAAGGCTCTGCTTTGCAACAATAAGCCTTGTTCAAGTGCAACTTGGCATACCACATCAACAACTCATATCATGCGATCGGTAATTATTTAACATAAAAAAGGGTGTTAAGCAAGAGAATAAATCCTCCGCCACCATGCATTTATATATTAAATAAAAACCAATTTAATTACATGAAATAAATTTCAATGTCAGGCATGCTATCCATTTACAAGTCCGTTCTGGGTCTGAACGAAACAATGTATTCGTCGATCTCCAGTACGTCTGAAAGATCATCACTTTTTACCTTGCCTTGGGGGATCCGTCCCAATTCAAGATATCAGTCACCATCAACCAAACGATGTGAAGTTCTCAGGTCTTCAGTCACCATCTTCATCTTCGACTCTTGATCGTCGTGATGATTATTCAGAATGGGTTAGACCCGGTCTTTCTGAATAACTCGCGTATTTGTAATTAAAATCAACCATACGCCACATTCCAACTCTGAACATTCTTTTAAATACATTATTATTTATATTAAAAGATTCTCATTAATTTTATCAAAAATAAAATAAATTACATTTTAATCTTTCTAAATAGATTTATTAATATTCCAATTTTGATTTTTTTTAATACAAGAATCATTATTACAAGATTATTAATTTTAATAAGCCAATCTTGTCTTAAATTAGGTTAAAGAACTAGTGTCATTAAAACACAGTTCACGATAAACCCAAAACCAATTTTTCAAAATATGGAATTTCTCCAGAAATCAAATCAACAAATAATCATTATAAATTTCTGTATCTTTTAAATTTATAAATAGATTTACAAATTTCAAATAGTAATTTCAGTGTAAATTGGATTAAAGGATAAATGTTATTTAAAACATCGTCCACTACAAATCCAATCTACATATCAATCACCAAACATAAATGTCAAATTCTAATAATCTTAAATAAAAGATTTCTCTTTAAATATTTATTATTATAAGAAAAACGTATTTTAGAGATAATCATTAAAAATATTCTTTATATAAAAGATTTTTACCTTTTACAAATATTCTTTGTTTAACATATACTTAATTAAAATATATATATATTTAAATAAAAAGAATTTCTAATGTAAAAATATTTTTATTTAAAAGAACATCTGAATCGAAATGCGACTCAACCATTTACCATATAATTTGGATTATATGGATTTAACAGACATCATATATAACAATAAAAATGTAATTATCAAGTCATCCATTTACATCCAAAGTGTAAATTCCAACTGTGTAAGCGTTAAAATTAAATAATACGCTCATCACAGCCTGTCGATCTAACGATCAACATACAACTAAATATTGGGATTAGTGTATGTTAATTTTCATCCCAACACCCGTGTGGGGTTTCATCCAACAAACAAATAATTAATTCATTTGTGCACTTGGGCGATGTGTGAAAATTATCGACCCAATCACATAAACAAGTCAGGTAACTTGTTTATGGCAGTGTAATACACAATATATAACACGACGATAAAACTGTCTCTTTTTATTTCTATTCTTTTTATTGCATGTAAAATGTCAATAAAGATGAATTCTTTATTTCTATTCTTTTATCGCATCTAAAATGACGATAAAAATAAAATCTTTATTTCAATTCCTTTCATTGTAAATAAATGAAAAGAAAAATGTAATCTTCTAATTCCATTGTAATAGGGAATACAATTAATAACAAAAATATAACTTTTCATTTCATGCTTTATTCGCACTAGAGAATGCAAATAAAGATTCAGCTTTTTGATTTGAGGTTTATTTACAACGAGGAATGTAAATAAAAATTTTAACTTTTCATTTCATAATTTATATGCAATAAGGATTGCAAATGAAAATGGATCTTTTATTCTCATGTTGTATTTGCGTTGAGTAATGCAAATAAAAATGTAATACTTAATTTTCTACTTTTATTTACATCAAGAAATGTAAATAAAAGAACAACTTTTTATTTTATGTCTATTTACATCAAGTGAAGTAAATAAATAAAAATGTAATCTTATTTTAATGCTTTGTTCGCATTTAAAAACATGCCAAAAAATGTAACGTTTGTTTTTACTAAATTTGTTTGCATCTAAATTTGCAACAAAATGTAATTTTTATCTTCTTGTTTGTTTACGACTAAGGTTGCAAACAACAATGTAATTTTTCTTATCTTCTGGTTTTATTTGCATGATAGAATGCAAATAAAAATGTATATTCTATTTTCTACATTTCATTTGCATTGTAGAATACAAACAAAAAATATATTTTTTATTTTATGTATTGTTTACATAGTGGAATGCAACAAAATGTATTTTTTTTATGTTTGTTCACGTTGTGAATGCGAACCAAAATGTAAATCTTATTTTTAATGTTTTGTTCGCATTGTGAATGCAAGCAAAAATATAAATCTCATTTTAAAAAGTTTTCTTCGCATTGTTAATGCGAACAAAAATGTTTATCTTATTTTTTTTTTTTTTTTGTTTGCATTGTGAATGCGAGCAAAAATATAAATCTCATTTTTAAAAAGTTTTGTTCGCATTGTGAATGCGAACACAAATGTAAATCTTATTTTCTTATGTTTTGTTCGCATTGTGAATGCGAGCAAAAATATAAATCTTATTTTTTTTCAAAAAGTTTTGTTCGCATTGTGAATGCGAGCAAAAATGTAAATCTCATTTTTTTTCTATATTTTCTTGTATTTGTGAATACAAATAAAAAGAACAAATTTTATTCCAATGTTTCATTTGTATATGTAAATACAATAAAAAGAACAAATTATATTTCAATGTTTTATTTGTATTTGTGAATACAAACAAAAAGAACAAATTATATTTCAATGTTTTATTTGTATATGTAAATACAAAAAAAAAAAGAACAGATTATATTTCAAAGTTTTATTTGTATATGTAAATACAAATAAAAAGAACAAATTATATTTCAAAGTTTTATTTGTATTTGTGAATACAAACAAAAAGAACAAATTATATTTCAAAGTTTTATTTGTATTTGTGAATACAAACAAAAAGAACAAATTATATTTCAAAGTTTTATTTGTATTTGTGAATACAAACAAAAAGTACAAATTATATTTCAAAGTTTTATTTGTATATGTCAATACAAACAAAAAGAACAAATTATATTTCAAAGTTTTATTTGTATTTGTGAATACAAACAAAAAGAACAAATTATATTTCAAAGTTTTATTTGTATATGTAAATACAAATAAAAAGAACAAATTATATTTCAAAGTTTTATTTGTATATGTAAATACAAATAAAAAGAACAAATTATATTTCAAAGTTTTATTTGTATATGTAAATACAAATAAAAAGAACAAATTATATTTCAAAGTTTTATTTGTATTTGTGAATACAAACAAAAAGACAAACTTTATACTTACATACATTTCTAACTATAATGGCATTTACAATGATATGACATTTCATACCATAATGACATTTGAATGGTCATTTATTATGTTTCAATGTATCAATTTAAATATGATAATTCGATGTAAAAGATACTTCCCTATTTTTCATCGCTAACACAACCAATTTGACATTTTACTAATATAACATTCATAATAAAGGTGACAATTTTAATTCGTTAATTCTAATCTCAACAAGGAATGACAATTTAAGTGATAAATGTAAATCTTTCACCTTCAATCTAATTCACATGGAAATGTATTGACAAAAATCTAATATTTTATTCCATTCAAAAACGCATGCAAATTTCATCATCGAGTTCCATCTTTTAATTACAATGAAAATTGCATCGTCAACTTAAATCTCTTATTTGATTACAAATGCAACATAAAGATTCAATCTTTATACGTCATTCAAACGTAACATAAAGATTCAATCTTTACATTGGATTATTTCATGAAGACTCTAAAGTTATGTTTATTTTTCATTTTTTTTTTAATTTCATGTTTGCACAAAACGCTAAAATATTATTATAATTCATGTTTAACAATAACGCTAAAATTTGATTAAAATTATGTGCTTACAATGAATGCTAAAATTTAATGTATAACAACACATCATTTGGTGTCTACACGTAGCGATGATACCAAACATGAACAAAATATAGATCTATTTAGAATAGATCTAAGTATACATGAATAATTCAACATCCAAAACTCAAAGCATAGCAAATGTGATTACAAATAAACAATGAAATTTCAATGCGAACATAGATCTAGCTAACGCAGATATATTAATTAAGAAAAACAATTAAATTAAATTAAATTTCAAATTTAGAATTGCTCACCTTGGATATTAAATCAAAACTGAATCAAAAGGATTAGAGATTGTACACAACAGATCTTGAATGTTATGTTGCGTGTCGTTGTCCCAATATCACAAACGTTGTTGCGTTCTGAATCGGATTGAATCAAAAACACATTTTTAATAATTAAAATTAAGATTAGAAATGAAATCAAGCATTGCAAATTGATAAAATAAAATTTATATAACCTTTGAATTGTTCAAATCTTTGAATCACGATAACTTGAGCTACGGTTGACGGTTTTGGGTGTCGTTTGTTGGAGGATGGAGTGCTTGGAGAGGTGGATATTCGGCTGGAAGAGGGTGGGATGCGGTTGCAAGGAGGAGGAGCAGCGGATCCATAAAGTCAGCGGACTTGGAGAGGTGATTCGAGAGCTACGGACAACGGTTTGATGTGAAATTGGTCGGAGAAGAAAGAGGAGGAGAAGAGCTTGAAAAACTTCCAAAGGATGGGGATCTAAAAGTGAGTGGATTAGGAGATAAGGAGGAGAGAAGGAGAAGAAGACATGGCGGCTACGGGTTCAGGTGCGTGAGTTTCTGATCGGGAAGAAGAGATGCCTCGGTTTGCGTGTGCTTTTATAATATTTTATTAATTTATTATCCATTAAAGGCCCGTTTTGCAACTTTATCCAATTTCAGCCCAAAGACTGTCGTTCTTAAGGTTTTGACACCTTCTGAACGCAATGGAATGGGTCTCGGGGCCCAATTCCGAAATTTGTACATATTTTATTTAAAATTCCATTAAAACTTAATTAATTAAATATTTACCGTACATTTAAATATGCCAGGGCCACATACGGACTCCAAAAAATCCAGAAAAATTATTTTTGGCTTTCTTATGACGATACGGTTCTAACGAGACTATTTTCATTGAATTCTGAGACTGTTTGAAAAATATCTATTTTTAAGGCGTTTAAATTTAACTGAAATAATCAAAACACATTTTCTTTTCCCACGCTCACATATTAATTCGAAAAATTCTAAAAATTGAAACCTAGCAATAATTTGACATTCCGGTTCCAACAAAAGTGATTTCGTCGAAAGCCGAGGTCGTTTGAAAAATGACTATTTTTAAGGCTAATATATTTAATATTAAAAATATATTCTTAAACAAATAAATCCCGAAACTCAAAATATATAAGTGTTTACTGTTTTTCAATGTAGAAACATCATTCTGAACTCAATGGAAGTGGTTTCGAGTTCAAATTCCTTCGTATGCAAAAAGTAGCATTTTGACCTTATAAATTTCATAGCGACCTTTCTAAAAATTGAATTGGCCATAACTTTTGATTTCCATTATGAAATTTCAATTTTTCGGATTCATTGGAAAGATATTTTTAAATAGATTCTAATATTTTTGGTTTCACTAAAATCCGTTAAATTTTGCATCCTGTACGGTCAGTCAAAGTTCAAGTTTGACTTTTCAAACTACCGCGCTATTTCTAACTCTTTTGTTAATTAAAATTAAATTATTCATTCTAACTTCGATTTAAATCAAATTTGTGATCATTATTATTTAAATAAATTATTTTATATTGTCAAAATTCATTAAAATTTCCTAAAATAAATTTTTTTAATTGGTTCTGATTTTTGCGGGTTGTTACACTCGCACTAAAGGAGAATTGACAAGAAGGAAGGCCACTTGCTTAGGATTGGAGTTGGGCAGGGGCTCGGATCGGAAGCAAGGGCGCAAGGGATCGGATCGGAAGTAAGGGCGTAGGGATCGGAAGTAAGAGTGTAGGGATCGGATCGGAGGACCAAGCTTGGAGCTAGGATCGGATCGGGACATCCAGGAGAGAGCAACCACCGAACCTAGACGTGAGTTATGAGCATCGAACCAAATCAGATGAGGACACCCGAACTGAACCGATGTGGCATGCAGAACCCCATACACCGAACCGAACCGAATGACCAAATGTTTCTACTATCACGCGACGACTCTTTTGAAGACCAACTCCAATTCGACCAAAACCCGAGATGCAAAGGAAGTCCAAATGAGGAGCTTTGACTCAGGATCCAGTTGGGAACCAATGAGTGGGCTTCATGATTGGGCTTTGCTGCGGGACGTGTGCTAAGGGGTTGTCGATGTCTGTAACTTTGAATCACTATGTGTAGGGAGTACGTGAACGGATTCAGGGCCACAGCGGCCTAGGTACGACTAAAGGGCTATAGACCAATGAAGTGGGGTCATTTGTAAAGATTGGTCATGACTCTATGGGGAAGCTTGGTAGTAGCAGTAGTTGTACAAGTCGAACTCCGTCACTACTTCGATGGGTCTAGTGATTGATAGTGATGGACATCGTATGCTTTACGTACTGAGTGAGAGACGTGAGGATGGTTTCTATGGTTGATTTGTTTGCCATCATTATGACATGCACACCCCCATCCCCGTTATCCTTACACTATTTGTTCAATGGCACCTTAGAGTATTGTACGGTATGTAGTGCTAACTCTTTGGTTGCAGGTCCAGGTTCAGGTATGGTTTAGTATACCTGTTATTGTTCTGTTTAGCTGCTTATCGCTCATACTAGACTTTTTGTCTGACCCAGAGTTTTATGTCTCTTCTTATTACTCTGGGTGCTCTCACGAGCAGACTAGAGACAGGTTAGCTGGTGATGCACGAGTAGCTGATCCGGAGGCGAGCAGGAGGCTTCCACGTATGATATATATAGATATTCTCCCTGTGTCGTTGGTGGTCACTACTTGGGCATTAGAAGCGTACCTCCCTTATCTTGCTTTTACCTTTAGAGACAGTTTGAAAAGATGTAATAATGATGATGTGGAACATGAGTTGTATTTGGATTTTCCGCTGCTATGATAGTTTGCTTTCAGCTCACTGTCTCACCTGTTTATGTCAAGTATATGTTATGATTATATTTTATTCTATGCGCTGCGAGACATTCTACAGGTTTCTTTGTTAGTTCCTTTGTCTTCTTTCCTTACTTTGGCGACCGTTCTGTGCTAGTCAGGCATGTGTACAGCGCACTATCGGAGGAAATGTCGACTGGTGAGGGGCGGGCCGTCACATTTGGTATCAGAGCTTTAGGTTGCATAGTTAACCTAGGAAAAGACACTAGGGAGAGATAGTACGTATATGAGAGTGCGTATTTGTGATTACTTTGGTTTTCAAAAGCTATATATATACCATTAGTATAGTTATGGATGAAGTCGCACTGCACTAGCACCACTATGGAGATGGTTAATCGTTTTCTCTTTACAGAACGATGAGCCGATACGCAAGAGGTACTGGTAGAGGAGCCAATAATGGGAATGCTGCTGACATGAGGACGATGTTTACTGACCTCATGAGAGAGATGCTTAGGGATGTGCAGAGGGCAGCTCCCAATGCTGGTAATGGTGGTGGTCCAATAGTGCGGGCGCCTAGGGCCAATTTCGCCAAGCTGAACAAGGATTATACTAGTCTTGGTGGGAAGCCGTTCCATGGAATGGAGTCGGCCCCGGATGTTCAGGATTGGTTGGATAACTGTGAGCGTATCTTTGAAGATTTGGGTATCCAAGGATGCGATGAAGAGAAGGCTAGCATCCCGACAGCTGCAAGGACGAGCAATGAATTGGTGGAATGCTATAAAGGCAGCCACTCCCGAGGATCAGATTACTTGGGAGCAGTTTAAGGCTCGCTTTAGTGAGAAGTTCATTCCAGCTACTCAGAAATCAGTGTTGTTTAAGAAATTTTTGGAGCTCAAGCAGAATGGCAGAGCTGTCTCGGAGTATATTGTTGAATTCGACACTTTGTCGAAATATGGGTTATCTCTTATCGATACTGCCGAGAAGAAGAACGAAAAGTTCATAACTGGTTTGGATCAGTACTTGGGCGAAAGGCTCATTAACCACATCGATGAGACGTTTGAATCGATTGTGGGGAAAGCATTGAGGTCAGAAAGTCTTTATGCTAAGTCAAAGACTGAGGTTGCATCTGCAGAGGAGCCAAAACCGCAAGTAAGTGGTGGAGGCAAGAGTAGTTCTCAGAATAAGAGGAAGCAGAACCAAAATAAGGACGGTCAGAAAAAGAATAAGAAAGAGGTTGAGTGCTTCAGCTATGGTAAGAAAGGCCATTATGCTAGTAATTGTCGGGCCAAGCCAGCAGATAGAAAGTTCTTCAACTATGGCCAAGTGGGACATCACAAGGACAAGTGTCCGCAACCCCCTAAAGAAAAGCAGATGGTGAAAGCATATGCCCTTAATGCTATTCCTTCTTCGTCGAATGCGCCAACCGCGGCGGAGAAGGGAATGAATGTTGTCATTCAAGGTATGCTTTCTGTTTATGATGTTCCTGTTAGAGTTTTGTTTGATACCGGGGCTTCCAGTTCTTTCATATCTAGTGACCTGGTAGATAGGTTGGGATTAGAACCCGAGATTATCGATAGACCTTTAGTAGTGACGAACCCGATTGGTGGTTCAACTAACCTTAGCATGATTTGTCATAATGTGGTCTTATCGAGTCATGGATGCATGTTTGTTTGTGATTGCTTTATTTTGGGCTTTACTGGGTTTGGCATTATTTTCGGAGTCGGTTGGCTCCAAAGATACGGAGTGGTGGTAGACTGTAAGGGCTTTTTGGCGACAGCTAGAGCGGATGATGGGCGGAGGGTAGTGTGTGGTGGTCTACCCGGTGATGGGATAATGGCTAGTTTTCTAAATTCCCTCGACATCCCGCATAGTAAGTTGTCAGGTTTGCCCGTGATTGGCCAGTATCCGGACGTTTTCGTGGAAGTGACCGGGCTTCCACCACACCGAGAGATTGAGTTCCGTATTGATTTAGTGAAAGATGCCAGACCTATAGTGATGCCACTTCGTCGTATGGCACCAAGGGAGCAGCGAGAGCTCAGTGTGCAAGTCAGCGATCTTTTGAAGAAGGGATTTATCAGAAGGAGTGTTTCTGAATGGGGAGCACCAGTTGTATTTGCTACTAAGGCGGATGGTTCCCTTCGTTTGTGTGTAGACTACCGCGAGTTGAATAGAGTGACGAGGAAGAACAAGTATCCTCTACCGCAGATAGATGATTTGTTTGATCAGTTGAGTGGCGCAAGAGTATTTTCTCAGTTGGATCTCGCGATGGGCTTTCATCAGCTTAGAGTGGAAGCTGAGAGTGTAGCTTAAACGACCTTTCGAACGCCGTTTGGGTTTTGTGAGTGGTTGGTCATGCCATTCGGGCTGACCAATGCCCCAGCATATTTTGTGGATCTTATGAATAGAGTATTCAGAGATCAGTTGGATAAGTTTGTCCTTGTGTTCGTGGATGATATTTTGGTCTATTCGAGGACAGAGGAAGAACACAAGGAACATTTAAGAATAGTGATGGAGGTGTTGAGAAAACACCAATTGAAGGCAAAGTTTTCTAAGTGTCACTTCTGGAGGAGGGAAGTGAGATTCTTGGGCCATGTTGTTTCAGAGAATGGTATTGCCGTGGATCCTGCGAAGGTGGCTACGGTACAAGATTGGCCTACGCCCAAGAATGCAACGGACATAAAAAGTTTCTTAGTATTAGCTGGATATTATCGTAAGTTTATCCAAGACTTCTCCAAGATAGAAGCACCATTAACTCAGTTGACTAAGAAGAATCAAGCTTTCGTCTGGGACGAAAAGTGCGAGAATGCATTTAAGAGTCTAAAGGGAAAGTTGACATGTGCATCAGTGTTAGTCATTCCCAAGGGAAATAAAGAGTTGACAGTATATTCGGATGCATGTGGCACATGACTAGGTGCTGTATTGATGCAAGGAGGTAGGGTTGTAGCTTATGCAAGTCAGCAATTGAAACCGCACGAGAGAAGATACCCTACCCATGATTTGGAATTAGCAACGATCGTATTCACATTGAAGATGTGGAGACACTATCTCTTGGGAGAAAGGTTCGAGTTGTTTACCAATCATAAATCGTTAAAGTATCTTTTCTCTCAAAAGGAATTAAAACTCCGACAACAAAGATGGTTAGAATTTTTAGCTTCCGATGATTTCGACATCGCACATACACCAGGAAAGGGCAATGCGGTGGCTGATGCATTGAGTAGGGGCCATGTTCCTTGAATGGGAGCAACTGGAGTACATCGCTGGGTATGATTTCAGACCAGAGTGCGAATTGGATCCAAAAATATTAGCAATTTTGACGATCAGACCCACTTTGATTGAGCGGATTGGTTCCAGTCAGAGGAGCGATCCTAACCTACTGAAAATCATCTCAAAGTTAGAAATGAGAATCGACGAAGAGATGAACAAGTATGGGCTTGATCGAGATGGATGGCTTAGAAAGAATGGAAGACTAGTTGTACCCAATGTCAATGGATTGAGAGATGAAGTGCTTAGAGAATGTCATCACTCAAAATTGACTATACATCCCGGTGGTAACAAAATGTATCGAGACATGAAGCAGACCTACTACTGGGAAGGGATGAAAAGAGACATTGGAAAGTTTATATCCAAATGCATGAATTGCCAGCTAGTTAAAGCTGAGCAAAAGAAGCCTAGTGGTTTGTTGCAACCATTAGAGATTCCAGAATGGAAATGGGAACAAGTGTCAATGGATTTCATTGATGGGTTACCAAGGACTAGATCGGGCCATGATAGCATTTGGGTGATTGTGGACCGATTGACTAAGAGTGCAAGGTTTATACCCATCAAGTCGAACAGGACGGCAGCTAAGTTAGCAGAACTGTATATGAAGTGGGTAGTGAGATTTCATGGAGTACCTAAAAGCATTATGAGTGACTGAGACCCGTTGTTCACAAGTGGGTTTTGGAAGAGCTTACAAGAGGATCTAGGGTTGGAACTACATCTCAGTACCGCGTATCATCCTCAAACCGACGGTCAGACAGAGAGGGTGAATCATATATTGGAAGATCTCTTAAGAGCTTGTATATTGGATTTTGGTGGATCATGGGATGACCATTTGCATCTAGTAGAGTTTGCATACAATAATAGCTACCAATCCAGTATCGGTATGGCTCCATATGAAGCTTTGTATGGAAGACATGCAACTCACCATCATGCTGGTTAGAAACCGGTGAGAAGTTTGTACTTGGACCAGATGTGGTAAGGGAAACTTCAGATAAGATTGAGATCATTCAACAACGGATGAAGGCTGCCCAGGATAGGCAGAAGAGTTATGCTGACAAGAGGAGAAGAGACTTAAAATTCTCCGTTGGTGACTAGGTGTTTGTCAAGATTTCTCCGTTGAAGAGTGTGATACAATTTGGTAGGAGAGGCAAGTTGGCACCAAGATTTGTTGGCCCATTCCCAATTCTCAAACAAGTTGGGAATTTGGCGTATAGAGTTGACTTAACCGAGAAGATGGCGGGAGTTCACAATGTATTTCATGTTTTCCAGTTAAGAAAGTTCGTACACGACCCAGATGTGACTATTTCACCTGATCAGTTAGATGATATCGAAGTTGAACCCGAGGCGGTTGGGAACCGCAGGCCTATGCGTATTGTTGGGAACGATACGAAGCAGCTTCGAAGAAAGACGGTGAAATTAGTCAAAGTTCAGTGGGGCGAGAATGAGAATGACTGTACTTGGGAGACAGAGGAGGGCATTAGGAAGACGTGTCCAGAACTCCTTGCCTGGTAAGATTTCAGTTTCGATTTTGTCTTTCCGCATGCTAAGATAAGTTTGTTTTGTTTGTTTTGCATGTTTGATTGTTATATATGATTGGTAGGCATGCGGGATCCTTTGTATGTTTTGGATTAAGGAATTTCGGGGACGAAATTTCTTAAGGGGAGGAGAATGTAACGACCCGCATTCTACGTATCGAAGGATCGTAGAATATTTATTTCTTTCACATACGAAGTCGTATGGTCATGTAACTTTGGGAGACGACTATTGGGGTCATTTCACATGTTCACGATTTTTCCTGATTTTCAAATGACCGTTTTGCCCCTAGATAATATTGTTTTGGCCATAAATTTTGACTGGAAAGAAATTTTGACTTAAAACCACTTCCATTAGATTTGTTTGATGGTTTACGATTCCGTAGAGTGGTCACATTAGCCAAACGGACTCACCGTTTGGGAGATATGACTGAAACAAGTTTCAAATAGTGAAAAACAGCTTAATTGGGCTTAATTGGGTGATTAACAGCTAGGCCCAATGGGGAATTTCGGGATATGAGCAGGCTGAAATCAGTTAGAGAATGATCTCATTTTCATTTTTCAGCCGCCACTTTCGTTTTTTGAAACCCTAACAATGGCCTCCAACACTCAAATCAACTTCTAATCACTTTCCAATCGAGTTTTGGCTTAATCAACATCAAATCAAGGAAGATCTTCACCAAATCAGTATTAAAGCTGCTGTTAGACATCAGTATTCGCCCAAATCAGCGAAGTTTCAGTTCTGAAAATTTTATTTGTGGCCAGGTGAGCGATTAGCATTGTTTTGACACTAATTACAGTTAATTAGGGTGATTAGTGATAATTAGCGAATTTATACATTAATAAATTCCGAAAAAATATTTATAAATTCTTAAATAATGTTGTAGGCCTCTGTGAGAATTTTTTTTTAATTTAATTAAGTTTTGCTAATCATATCATTAGTTTTGCCTAAACATGCTTAAGGGAAAATATGGGATTTTGGGTAGGTTTGATCCAAATTACATGCTATGGTTGTTGTTTTGATGTCTATGGTGGATTCCCTATGTTGCTATGACTGTATGGTATGTTTTGTGATTGTTTAGAATAGTTGGATTGGTCTAAAACGCCGTCGTATGGCGTAAAACAGCCACTGGAAAAGTTGTAGGAAAATGTGTAGGGTTTCGGATCGGATCGGGATAAGGGGCTCGGATCGGATGGTGAACTGGGCAGAGAAACCGAACCGGATCGGAACCTCGCACTAAAGAAGAATTGGCAAGAAGGAAGGCCACTTTCTTAGGATTGGAGTTGGGCAGGGGATCTGATCGGAAGCAAGGGCGTAGGGATCGGATCGGAAGTAAGAGAGTAGGGATCGGATCGGAGGACCAAGCTTGGAGCTGGGATCGGAGCGAAGCACCGGATCGGATCGGGAAATCCAGGAGAGAGCAACCACCGAACCTAGACGTGAGTTATGAGCACCGAACCAAATCAGATGAGGACACCCGAACCGAACCGATGTGGCATGCAGAACCCCATACACCGAACCGAATCGAATGACCAAATGTTTCTACTATCACGCGACGAATCTTTTGAAGACCGACTCCAATTCGACCAAAACCCGAGATGCAAAGGAAGTCCAAATGAGGAGCTTTGACTCAGGATCCAGTTGGGAACCAATGAGTGGGCTTCAAGATTAGGCTTTGCTGCGGGATGTGTGCTAAGGGGTTGTCGAACATGAGCTGTATTTGGATTTTCCGCTGCTATGATAGTTTGCTTTCAGCTTATGCACTGTCTCACCTGTTTATGTCAAGTATATGTTATGATTATATTTTATTCCATGCGCTGTGAGACATTCTACAGGTTTCTTTATTAGTTCCTTCGTCTTCTTTCCTTTCTTTGGCGACCGTTCCGTGCTAGTCCGGCATGTGTACAGCGCACTATCGGAGGAAATATCGACTGGTGTAGGGCGGGCCGTCACAATACCCTGTGTTGGCCCCACGGTAGGAGGTATCACTTCCTAAAATGGCAACCCTTGTGCACGACTATATCAACTGGTGTCATGGTCATCTTATCCCCTTTTGCCCGGCCCATGCACATACATGTCCCCGGTTGGTTTGCGCCGCCCCCATCGTCCTCCTCGTTTGGATCTCTTACAATCAGCCTAGTAAGTGTGCCCCGACTCCGACCAAGGGTGAAGCCCTCGTTCGATGTCGTTATATGGGTTACTGACTGAAACGGGGTCCACACACAAGATGGTACAAGCTCTCCCCCTTGTCTTGTATCCCCGCTAGGATTTAACCACATAAGATCTAAATAATAATTTAGATGTCCAATAAATAACTGATCCAATTTAACTGCAAACTTGATAGGTACAAGGTGATCTAAATAGCAAATTATATTTATAATCAAAGGTAGGCCTAAAATGATAAAGGTTAGGATCCAAATAATATATATGTCATAATATCAAAGGTTCACAAATTATTACAGATTTGACATGATAAAGGTTAAGATCCAACTCATGGTTAATTCAGAATATCATGGATTCACAAATTACAATAGATCTGGTATGATTCAGTCACAGGAATAGATCCAAATTACAGTCATATCATGTTTTACTTTTAATTATTTAAATCTAAAATCAACTTGAAACTCACAGCGTTTGGATCTAGAAAGATAGAAGAAGAATATCAAAGGTTGGATCACAGATCTACACTTGAATCTCTAAACTTGATTGCAGAAGAAGAAAAAGATTTGGTTCAATCCAGGCATCGATAGTATTTAGGCCTCCATTGATTTTAATGTGAGAAAATTAGAGACATGATGTCGTATATATAGCTGCTAGCCCCCGAACCGACCTGCCACGTCAGCCCCAGGGGGATCGATCCACCTCTTAGGGGGTCGACCCATGGGTCGACACCCCCCTTGATGGTCGACTCCCCTGGGCGGGATTTTTCCCCTCACTCGAATTTTTGCAATTTGAACGATTTTGAACTGAAATTCGATTTCTAGACCTTATATATATATATATATATATATATATATATATATATATTCTTGCGCGTATACAAACTTTAAACCTTTATAACTTCTTCATACAATGTCTGTTTTACGCAAACCAAATGTCTAGCTTGACCAGAATTTCTAGACGGACGCAATGGCGCAGTCCGTTTCCCTTAATTCCGAATATTAAATTAATTATTATTTAATTTATCCTCTTTAGTGTTATTTAAAGTACGGGGTGTTATATTCTCCCATATTCAAAGGATTTCGTCCATGAAATCTCCAAGTTAAGAAGAATGTATATCCTACCATCCACATCCATCTACTCATCCACCAATCACTGGCATCCATTGTCCTTAAAAGGTTTCTAATGTTTATATGAACATATGCAAAGGTGTGTGTATATGTCCCAGCGCTAATGCGAAGATCAGGTTGTCTACTGATTCATCTGACCTCCTTGATGCAATGTATGTTAGTGACCAGAATCCAACATGTATGCAACAATCCTATTATAACATGTAAGTTCTATATGTGTGCACAATCATCCGTTCAAATGCAACATCCATATGATGATACACTCAATTTTATCCATAAAGAAAAAGAAAAATGCACACACATCCATATGCAGTATGAGAGTGATTGAGCTGATCTAGTGCTTAATGTGTGTGTATATGCATTCACTGGCAACCACTAGCAAACACTTGCACCCGTTTGCATCCATCAAACATAACATGTCTCAAACACATGTTTACATCCATGGGATTCCTACCTATAGGTTGAAGATTTGATTGATAGGACACACTTAAATGATAAAAACAAGCATAAATAAAAGCTTTGGGATAGGAGTTAAGAACATACCCTCGAAAAGAAAAGGATACGAAGCACGAATATTGTCTTCCGTCTCCCAAGTCGCATCCTATGGGTGATCTCCACACTAAACTTTCATCAACTTGACTTCTCTATTGCATAGCTTATTTACTTCTGTTCCAAGAATACGGGAAGAAACTCGTCTGATTGTTGCCTCCCGTTCCTCCTCTACTTCCTCCAATATAATTGGCTCAACTACCTCTGTTGTACCAAGAAAGCACTTCCGCAAATGAGAAACGTGGAAAACATCATGAGCTCTAGATAGTTTTTCTGGAAGCTTCACTCTATAGGCCATTTGGCCAATCCTTTCTGTTATGGGAAATAGCCCTACAATTCTTGTTGCTAATCTCGCTACAGATCCGAAGCGAACCACATTCCTCAAAGGTGACATTTTAACGAAAACCATATCTCCAACTTCAAATTCAATGTCAGTCCTTCTCTTGTCAGCGTAGGATTTCTACCTATCTTAAGTGGTTTTCATTCGTCGTCGGATAAGATAAATCTTTTTGGATGTTTCCCTAACCATATCTGGTCCAAGTAATAGCCTTTTTGTGGATTCCCACCAATAAATTGGTGATCTACAGGGTCATCCGTATAATGCTTCAGAGGGTGTCATGCCATTGCTAGCTTGATAACTGTTGTTCTAGGCGAACTCTACTAAAGGAAGATGCTCTTCCTAAGTCCCTCCGAAGTCTAGGATACATAGCCTAAAAAGATCCTCTAGAACTCTGTTCACCCTCTCCGTCTGCCCATCGGTCTGAGAATGATAAGCGGTGCTCAAACATAACTGTGTACCTAATGCTTCTTGCAAGCTCCTCCAAAATTCACTGGTGAAAATGGGGTCGTGATCGCTTACGATACTAGAAGGTACCCCATGAAGACGGACTATCTCTTGAACATAAACTGTGTAACAAACCGTGGATTTTCGACCCCGAAAATCGACACAAAAACACCCTGTCGAACATCCAAGCATCGAAAACACCGGAACGTTATTAGAAAGAAGTTAGAGGGTGAGATAAGAAAAGAAAGAAATATTAGAATAGAAGAAATAAGAAGAAGAAATACATCAGAATCAGAGTCTCACATCATAGCGAAATAAATATAATATAGACATAATCTTTATTGAAAACTCAAAACAATACTTACAATCAGAGTACATATGCCAAGACAATCTGGACAGTTATAATAATCTGTCCTCATATACAATGCACAGCAGAATAACTACTAATACGTCTGAGCTCCTTCAGCACGCCTTCTGAACTTTGTAGGGTCCAATAACCTGAACCTGTACAGCCGGTCTAACCAGAGCATTACAAACACCAGGTCAGTCTGGTGAATCAAAGTGAGAACAACACACTAAGTTTAAGGGATCATCCAACTTGATTTAAAGTTCAAAATCTTTTCAAAAGAAAAGGATAATCGTAAGACCAAATCCATACATAAATACGGACGGTTTTTACCTTACGATAACCCAAAACATTTTGAAATCATATATTCTTCTGATATTATAATAATGTCTAAATACAAGGAAATAAAATCTAGCGGAACGCTTGCATCTCACGCTCCACATATATAGTATACAATCAAAACTGTGAGCGCTTATTGGAAATTGGATTCCGACTATGACAAGGTATGGAACCACCTGCCGATAGTGTATCTCTAGAGAGGAATACACTGGGTTCAACAAGAATGTCATGCAACCCGGCAACACATGACCGACCACTCATTTCTCTTGAGTGTATCGAATATATTGCCACCTATGGTTGGTACCAACAAAACCATTCCTGGGAGATACAGAAATGAAAATAAGTAACATATATGAATATTCTCTAGATGACGGCAATACACCCTAATGGGTGCGACCCACATAGCCATGTTGTCTGCCTGATTTTTGTCATTTCCCGGTTGCGAGGCTTGAGGTTATAACGTATCTTTTGGAACATCTGGCCATCATTCTCTTTGAATGCCACATCATCCATACACGTTGTCCTGGGACTAGACAACCGAAGGTACCCTCCTACCACATCCTAGGAATCACCCTATAGATTGGTAGCGAGTAGTCCTTGCAACCCATAGGCTCCAACCACGACAGAATCACAGTTTATCTCTGGGAGCTAACCAGAGACTATAAGCAATACTTCTGCTTTATGAAGATCTATGGTCTTCAAATGCTCCATCTCAATCATCGTCTGATCTCCTCCACGATTTCGTATTTGCTGGTCGGAATGGTTTTAGAATATAAATTCGATCTCGGTCTTTCTGAACCAACAATCGATAATTGGCCAGATTTCGATAGTCGGTTATTTAACTATCAAATAAACAAACATTCAACCATAAAAATAAAACAAGTTAACTGGTTCAGTACTTTAACGCCTCGGGTTACGCCTGACCCGATCGATCGCAATATCGACCAAGACCGTTCAAAACCCGAACACGTTAACTCTAGGAATACAACAACATCAGAACAATAACAACAGACTTTTATGAACATTACAATAATGTTACATCAGAGTACAAAACATATCCGAGTACATCGAATAAAATTACAGCGGAAGATAAATTACTGAAAATTAAATACAATAAACAGCGGAAGACTTCTATGCTCTGGGCATAGCTTTAGGCTTCGATCCAGAATCCTGCTCAAGGGATAAATATCTGCAAAAAGCTACTCGACTACCGGTGTGGAAAAGAGGACACCCGAGTTTGCAAAGTGAAACAAACTACGGGTCAGTCATGGGACAGGTGTGAGAATTCTTAACTAATTTAACTAATAGTAATAAGGCAAATCCAAGGACCACGCCACTAACGCGGAACAGGTTTTATTCCAATGGATTGCCGGTGCATAAAATAAAGTGAATCGTCAAAACAACGCAATGCTTTTTAGAAAAATGGAATCATCATAAGACTCAAGTCCCACCACACAATGCAACGCAAACCAGAGGATAGAGTTTTACCTTATGATGATTAAACATGCTTGATACGATAAAAACGAATTTAATATTATTATTAGTGTATATATGTTTCAAAAACATTTCAATCATAATGTATCAATCATAGACGGCATAGTACCCCATCCTACTATGTCTCCATACTAGTTCTACAATCAAAACCGCATGGTGTCGTATTGGAAATTTGGTTTCCATCATGAGTCAAGGCTAGGGAGGAGCTCCTTACCGATTCGAGACACTCTAGCTAATGTCTCAGGATACCCCGCAGTTAACCCTTGGATCCTGCAGGGCCGGTCCACACATACAGCTTCGTGGATTAGTTATTCCTGAACACACGTTTCCCGATCCTATAGGACCTATCATCCGAGGCGCCTCATTCCATAATCTACATAAGTAAAATGCCAGCCAGTTTAAGCACTGACACCACTCCTAGCTAGAAAGAAACATGCTGCTCTCCCTGCGTTCCCTTCTCCCGTTTTAAACTCCAACCGGGTTGTGAGGCTTGCGAAGTCACGCTATACACAAAGCTACGCCTAAAAAGGCCGTGCTTTGATTATCAACCACAAGGTTCTGCTTTTCAACAAGAAACCTTGATCATTGCATCTTAGTATGCCACATTGTCACTCCATATCACACTACCAATCCTTTGCCGAAATATATGAAAGGGTGTTAAATAAGAGAATAAATTCTCCGCCACCAAATATTCATACATTCAACAGCAAATCAATAAATACAATATAAAGGAGTACAATGTAGGACACACATTCCATTTATAAGCTTATGCTCTGGGTCTGAGCGAAAGCCAAATTCGTACAAGCCAACACTACGTCCGGACAACTACCATCTTAGCCCCGTCTAGGGAGCAAATCAATCAAGGGCCTCAACACTAGTTACCCATTCGATGTGAAGATCGTCGGTCTTCAATCGCCGTCTTCAATTCTTCGAACGTCGTATCATTATTTGGAATGAGAGTAAACTCAGACTTTCTAAATAATTCTCGCATACTAAATTTGAAAACAATTTCATATCATTATTTTTATAATGTGTAATGAAATGTATTTTATTACACTATATCTTGCTAACCACAAATATTCTTATTTATCCAATATTGATACATATCATCACGCACAACAATGTTTTCATTTTCAATTACCATACATATCCTATACACAAAATGTATATTTTGCTTTCAATTTTCGATTTTACAAAAAATGTATATTTCGTGTATCATTCCAATTACAACAAAAATAGGTATTTTTGGTGTTTCATTTCCATTACAACAAAAATTAATATTTTTGTAAGTCATTTATAATTTAACAAAAATAAGTATTTTTGTGTCATTTCAATTTCTAACAAAATGCAATATATCTTGGTGTGAACTTCAATTCTACAAAAATAATAACTTTGTTAATCTTTTAATGAAATCTAATTCATTTAAAACAAAATTTCCATCGTTAATTTTCATTGAAAATCTATTTACATAAAAATGTAAGTTTCACTTACATTAAACTAATTCCATGACAAGGAAATTTTCTTCTCTAATTCTTTTTACATGGAAATGTGATTTTATACTTAAATCTTAATTACATGAAAATGTAATTTTTCACTTAAATCTTAATTCTTATTCATATTAAAAATGTAAACTTTTCTTTTTAATCTAATTTACATTAAAAATGTAAGTTATTTCTATAATCTAATTACATTAAGAATGTAAACTTCTTTCTACTTTAACTTGATTACATAAGATGTAATTTTTCTCCTTTATCTTAATTTACATGATAAATGTAAATTATCCACTTTCAATCTAATTCACATGCAGATTGACTTAATTACACAAAAATGAAATTTTATGTTCTCTTACTTAATTACATAAAAAAATGAAATTTTCTTCCAATCCTCATTTACATTAAGAAAATGTAAAACTTTTCTATTCCTTATCTTATTACATTAAAATGTAACTTTGTTTTATAACAAACTTGGAGGTGAAAATATTCATTTCATTATAAACACGTAACGGTGTGAAAATAACGTCAATTTCTAATTTAACTCATGTCGGTGTAAATAATGTCCATTTTCTATTTAACCATTTATATTTTAATATGGGACAAATCTCTCACATTAGGCCTGAAACTTGTGGATGCTGGATAGGCCGGTCGGTTCCGGGCAGACTTATCCCACAAGTTGGGCTTAACCTCGTGTCTCGGCCCAATTTGCACTTGGACCTCTCACATTAGGCCCAACATTTGTGGCTGCTGGATATGTCGGTCGGTTCCGGGCAGACTTCCACCACAAATGCGACATAACCTCGTGTCCGAGTACAATTTTAATTAATCATTATAATTATTCTACTAAAAATATTATTTTAAACTGTTTCTCATTTCAAAATATCTTAATTTTGGAATATTCTATATTTCCAAAATAACTTGATTTCAAATACTATAACTTACCGTTTCAAATCTTAAAAAAACTTGAGGACTTTCTCAATTATTGTATTAATAATAATAAACCTTTCAAAATGTCTAATTCTGAATCTAATCTTCTTATCTTAACATATTGACAGTAAAGATAGAATCTTTTTAATTGAATCCTTTTTATTGTAACTTTTAGACAACAAAGACATAATCTTTTTAAATTAACATCAATTATTTCCATTAATTGAATTATAAAATATTCTTTTAATTCAAGATTGATAACAATAATATTCATCTTTCCACAATGTTTGGTTTTGAAAACAAATCTTCTTAATTACTTTAAAAATGTAATTTATATTACAAGTCAAATCTTGCTCTTTAATTTGCAATGTAAATTTTATTGACTATGCAAATTCTTATTCTTTCATTGAATATAAAATGTAATTCCTATTGTCTTCCCCTTTTCTACTGTTTTATATTATAATAAAAATGTAATTTTTATTGTTTTCGCTTTTCTAATAGTCCACATTACCATAAAAATAATTTCTATTGTTTATTCTTTTCTAATCATGTTTTCTATATATATATATATTCATGACAAATAAATGAACGTTTCATTGGTTAACAAATTCCTATATTTATTAATGACACATAAATGCATGTTCCATTTGTAAACAATTTCCTATTAAAACATTCCGTAATGAAATAGTATTTTTTTTATTCTATGTATCACTTTATCACAAAAAAAAACTGTACTTTTATTCTATGTATCATTTTATAACAAAAACTTTACTTTTATTCTATTTCAACATTTTATGTCAAGAATATTTTGTTTGCATAATTAATTCAATGTTTCTAATAGCAAATATTTTATTTGCCTAACATTTCTATATTTTTTTATGACTAATAAAAGAGGGGATTTATTTATGTACATGTTTTAATGACAAATAAAGAGGAATTTATTTGTGTACATTTCCTAATTCGACTTGACAAATGAAAGATGATTTATTTGTTTACAAATTTCTAATCCGATCTTAACAAATAAAATGAAACTTTCATTTGCTTACAATTTCTATTTACAGAAATGATAATTTTATATGTCAATTCTAAATTTGACAAAAGCAACAAATTTATATGTTAATACTAAATTTAACAAAAGCGACAAGATTATGTGAAATTTCTAAATTTGGCAAAAGGAACAAATTAATATGTAAATCCTAAATTTGGCAAAAGGGACACATTAATATGTGATTTTTATGTTAACATACTAACTTGAATATTTTAATGAACCCTTTCAACATAAATATGTGATTTTTATGTTATCAATACAATTTCATTCTAACTTGAATATATTTATTTCAAAAATATGATCATTTTTCTATATTATAACTTTACATTAAAAATGAGACTTTTAATGTTAACATATTTTTATTTCAAAACTATGATCATTTTCCTCGTTTCATGACTTGCATTAAAAATATATTCTTTTCTACATAAAAAGAATGTATTCTTTTCTTTGTTCACTTCTATTACATTATAAAGAATGTAACTCTTTTAACTTCTTTTATTACATTATAAAAATGTAATATTTCCTTCTTTTGATTACATTAAATAAAAATGTAATTTTTCCTCCTTTTGATTACATTAAAGATAAATGTAAATTTTCTTTTTATTTACATTAAACAAAATGTAACCTTTCTTTTTGTTTACATTAAACAAAATGTAACTTTTCTATAACAATGTTTTATTTTAATGTTTCATATACATTAGAATGTAAATTACCAATATAAATACATTTAATATAACCATGTTTTATTTTAATGTTTCATATACATTAAAATGTGAACTCCTAATGTCAAGACCAATTTTACCTCTAAATGTTTATTTTTAATGTTGCATAAACATTAAAAATATAAATATAATGTCTAGACCATTTTTACCTCTAAATGTTTATTTTTAATGTTGCATAAACATTAAAAATATAAATCTAATGTCAAGACCATTTTTACCTCTAAAAATTTATTTTTAATGTTGCATAACATTAAAAATATAAATCTATGATGATCAAAATAACTATTTTAATGCTTAACTCAATTATAATTAACGATAACATTAAGTTTTGAATTCAACTAATCTAATCAATAAAATGATCAAGACAACAGATCCACAAAACATACCAATCACAAACCCAATCACGAATGAAAATCAACACAATATTACAACCTATGCGTAGTACAAAATTATGATTAATGAACTTTAATTATCAAATAAAAAGAACAGATTTTCTCACCTTAGTTTTCATTTTGGCGATTCAGATTTAATTTTGATGAAAATTCTAACGGACTCCAAATCGCTTCTAATCAGTTCTGAAATGGAGATCTCGTCGCCACGTTTCAAACGCTTTCAGTTTCGCTGAATTTCTATTACATATGAAAAAGTTATAGCAAATCTGAACATTTGAATTCGTTAATTATATAATTCAATAATTAATTATATTATAATCATCCATAATCTTTAATCCATCTTCTTCCTTTGACGGTTAAACCGAACCCAAACATTGTCTTCAACATCACCACGTCGCTCCTTCTTTTGGAAAGCCGCCGCGCCACTCAGATTTATGTTCTAATTTGAAGTAATTTGTGAGTGATAAATGAAATGGTTTCGGATGAGGATGGCCATTGAAAAAGATAGGTGGCGGCTTGGAATAAGAATTAGGAATAGGTTTAGAGAAGTTTATGATGTTATATAGTGGTGAGGAATTTTTTTTGTTTTAACCCCTTATGTATTTTAATTATGTTTAACTATATTCTTTTAACCCCCGTAGGTATCTGTAAAGTATGTTAATTGTTTTCCTATTAGTAAAATTCCTTTTAATGCATTTTACACACAGGCATATGCATAAATATTTACTATCACTTTCTTGTTATAAAATAAATTTTGGACAACACAGGCATGAAATATTTTGTAATAATTGTCATTAATTTTAATATTTATATATATATTAAAAAAAAATTAAACCTCGAATAAAAATGACACATATATAACAAAATAGAGATTTAAAGGGATGTAGATTTAAGAAATGAGAGTACAAAATAAGATACCTGTAAATAGAATGTAGGGAAGGAAATAAATGATTGCATAATAAATGTGAACATGCAGATGCATGAATGTAGAAAAAAAAGAGAAAATAAATGTGAACATGCAAAGAAATTTTGTGCATGATTTAAATAAAATTTTAGTCGTTATTTTTCTAAATAAATTATTTTAAATATCAAAAACTCATTAAAACAACTTAAAATAAATTTTTAAATTTACCCCAAAATTCAGGGTTGTTACAATCTCCCCCACTTAAAATCTTTTCGTCCTCGAAAAGGAACGAAGCTAAAAGTTGTTTAATTAACCTATCTCAACTTTTATTATTATTTCATTTTAATAATTTTATTAGTTGATTAACATTTCAAATATTTATATACTTTTATATATTTAAAAATCATATTTTCCAAGATCGGATTATATATATAATCACAAATACGTTAATTATAAACTTGTCACTCTCAACTCATTCTAGGGCATTACTAACCCTATCTCTAATGAGTTTTCTCATTCTAGGATACTGCTGATCCTATCTCTAATGAGTATTCTTATTGGATATTACTAATCCAATCTCTGATGAGTCTTTTGTTCAGTTCTAATGAGTTGTATCCCAAAGATTTGAGCTAACCATAACGCCCTGGGTTCCGCCCGACCCGATCGATCGCAAAATCGACCAAGACCGTTCAAAACCCGAACATGTTAACTCTGGGAATAAAACAACATCAGAACAATAACAGCAGACTTTTATAAACATTACAATAATGTTCCATCATAGTACAGAACATATCCGAGTACATCGAATAAAATTACAGCGGAAGATAAATTACAGAAAATTAAATACAATAAACAGCGGAAGACTTCCATGCTCTGGACACAGCTTTAGGCTTCGATCCAGAATCCTGCTCAAGGGATAAATATCTGCAAAAAGCTACTCGACTGCCCATGTGGAAAAGAAGGCACCCGAGTTTGCAAAGTGAAACAAACTACGGGTCAGTCATGGGACTGGTGTGAGAATTCTTAACTAATTTAACAAATAGTAATAAGGCAAATCCAAGGACCACGTCGCTAATGTGGAACGGGTTTTATTCCAATGGATTGCCGGTGCATAAAATAAAGTGATTCGTCAAAACAACGCAATGCTTTTAAGAAAAATGGAATCATCATAAGACTCAAGTCCCATCACACAATGCAAAGCAAACCAGAGGATAGAGTTTTACCTTATGATGATTAAACATGCTTGATACGATAAAAACGAATTTGATATTATTATTAGTGTATATATGTTTCAAAAACATTTCAATCATAATGTATCAATCATAAACGGTATAGTACCCCATCCTACTATGTCACCATACTAGTTCTACAATCAAAACCGCATTGTGTCGTATTGGAAATTGGGGTTCCATCATGAGTCAAGGCTAGGGAGGGGGTCCTTACCAATTCGAGACACTCTAGCTAATGTCTCAGGATTCCCCGTAGTTAACCCTTGGATCCTGCAGGGCCTGTCCATACATACAGCTTCGTGGATTAGTTATTCGTGAACACACTTTTCCCGATCCTATAGGACCTATCATCCGAGGCGCCACATTTCATCATCCACATAAGTAAAATGCCAGCCAGTTTAAGCACTGACACCACTCCTAGCTAGAAAGAAACATGCTGCTCTCCCTGTGTTCCCTTCTCCCATTTTAGACTCCAACCGGGTTGTGAGGCTCGCGAAGTCATGCTATACACAAAGCTACGCCTAAACAGGCCGTACTTTGATCATCAACCACAAGTTTCTGCTTTTCAACAAGAAACCATGATCATTGCATCTTAGTATGCCACACTATCACTCCATATCACACTACCAATCCTTTGCCGAAATATATGAAAGGGTGTTAAGCAAGAGAATAAATTCTCCTCCACTAGACATTCATACATTCAACAGCAAATCAATAAATACAATATAAAGGAGTACAATGTCGGACACACATTCCATTTATAAGCTTATGCTCTGGGTCTGAGCGAAAGCCAAATCCGTACAAGCAAACACTACGTCCGGAAAACTACCATCTTAGCCCCGTCTTGGGAGCAAATCAATCAAGGGCCTCAACACTAGTTACCCATTCAACGTGAAGATCGTCGGTCTTCAATCGCCGTCTTCAATTCTTCGAACGTCGTATCATTATTTGGAATGAGAGTAAACTCGGACTTTCCAAATAATTCTCGCATACTAAATTTGAAAAAAAAATTCATATCATTATTTTTATAATGTGTAATGAAATGTATTTTATTACACTATATCTTGCTAACCACAAATATTCTTATTTATCCAATATTGATACATATCATCACGCACAATAATGTTTTCATTTTCAATTACTACATATCCTATACACAAAATGTAATTTTGCTTTCAATTTTCGATTTTACAAAAATTGTATATTTCGTGTATCATTCCAATTACAAAAAAAATAGGTACTTTTGGTGTTTCATTACCATTACAACAAAATTGAATATTTTTGTAAGTCATTTGTAATTTAACAAAAATAAGTATTTTTGTGTCATTTCAATTTCTAACAAAATGCAATATATCTTGGTGTCAACTTCAATTCTAAAAAAATAATGACTTTGTTAATCTTTTAATGAAATCTAAATCATTTAAAACTAAATTTCCATCGTTATAATTTTCATTGAAAATCTATTTACATAAAAATGTAAGTTTCACTTACATTAAACTAATTCCATGACAAGGAAATTTTCTTCTCTAATTCTTTTTACATGGAAATGTGATTTTATCCTTAAATCCTAATTACATAAAAATGTAATTTTTCACTTAAATCTTAATTCTTATTCATATTAAAAATGTAAACTTTTCTTTTTAATCTAATTTACATTAAAAATGTTAGTTATTTCTATAATCTAATTACATTAAGAATGTAAACTTCTTTCTACTTTAACTTGATTACATAAGATGTAATTTTTCTCCTTTATCTTAATTTACATGATAAATGTAAATTCTCCACTTTCAATCTAATTCACATGCAGATTGACTTAATTACACAAAAATGAAATTTTATGTTCTCTTACTTAATTACATAAAAAAAATGAAATTTTCTTCTAATCCTCATTTACATTAAGAAAATGTAAACTTTTCTAATCCTTATCTTATTGCATTAAAAATGTAACTTTCTTTTATAACAAACTTGGAGGTGAAAATATTCATTTCATTATTAAAACATAACGGTGTGAAAATAACATCAATTTCTAATTTAACTCATGACGGTGCAAATAATGTCCATTTTCTATTTAACCATTTATATTTTAATATGGGACAGACCTTTCACATTAGGCCTGCAACTTGTGGATGCTGGATAGGCCGGTCGGTTCCGGGCAGACTTATCCCACAAGTTGGGCTTAACCTCGTGTCTTGGCCCAATTTGTATTTGTGCACTTGGACCTCTCACATTAGGCCCAACATTTGTGGCTGCTGGATATGCCAGTCTGTTCCGAGCAGACTTCCACCACAAATGCGAACTAACCTCGTGTCCGAGTACAATTTTAATTAATCATTATAATTGTTCTACTAAAAATATTATTTTAAACTGTTTCTCATTTCAAAATATCTTAATTTTGGAATATTCTATATTTCCAAAATAACTTGATTTCAAATACTATAACTTACTGTTTCAAATCTTAATAAAACTTGAGGACTTTCTCAATTATTATATTAATAATAATAAACCTTTCAAAATGTCTAATTCTGAATCTAATCTTCTTATCTTAACATATTGACAGTAAAGATAGAATCTTTTTAATTGAATCCTTTTTATTATAACTTTTAGACAACAAAGACATAATCTTTTTAAATCAACGTCAATTAATTCCATTCACTGAATTATAAAATATTCTTTTAATTCAAGATTGATAACAATAATATTCATCTTTTCACAATGTTTGGTTTTGAAAACAAATCTTCTTAATTACTTTAAAAATGTAATTTATATTACAAGTCAAATCTTGCTCTTTAATTTGCAATGTAAATTTTATTGACTATGTAAATTTCCAATATAAATACATTTAACATAACCATGTTTTATTTTAATGTTTCATATACATTAAAATGTGAACTCCTAATGTCAAGACCAATTTAACCTCTAAATGTTTATTTTTAATGTTGCATAAACATTAAAAATATAAATCTAATGTCAAGACCATTTTTACCTCTAAATGTTTATTTTTAATGTTGCATAAACATTAAAAAATATAAATCTAATGTCAAGACCATTTTTACCTCTAAATGTTTATTTTAAATGTAGCATAACATTAAAAATATAAATCTATGATGATCAAAATAACCATTTTAATGCTTAACTCAATTATAATTAACGATAACGTTAAGTTTTGAATTCAACTAATCTAATCAATAAAATGATCAAAACAACAAATCCACAAAACATACCAATCACAAACCCAATCACGAATGAAAATCAACACAATATTACAACGTATGCGTAGTACACAATTATGATTAATGAAATTTTATTATCAAATAAAAAGAATATATTTTCTCACCTTGGTTTTTATTTTTGCGATTCGGATTTAGTTTTGCTGAAAATTCTAACTGACTCCAAATCGCTTCTAATCAGTTCTGAAATGGAGATCTCGTCGCCACGATTCAAACGCTTTCAGTTTCGCTGAATTTCGATTACATATGAAAAAGTTATAGCAAATCTGAATATTTGAATTCATTAATTATATAATTCAATAATTAATTATATTATAATCATCCTTAATCTTTAATCCATCTTCTTCCTTTGACAGTTAAACCGAACCCAAACATCGTCTTCAAAATCACCACGTCGCTCCTTCTTTTGGAAAGCCGCCGCGCCACTCTGATTTTTGTTCTAATTTGAAGTAATTTGTGAGTGATAAATGAAATGGTTTCAGATGAGGATGGCCACTGAAAAAGATAGGTGGCGGCTTGGAATAAGAATTAGGAATAGGTTTAGAGAAGTTAATGATGTTATATAGTGGTGAGGAATTTTTTTTGTTTTAACCCCTTGTGTATTTTAATTATGTTTAATTATATTCTTTTAACCCCCTTAGGTATCTGTAACGTATGTTAATTTTTTTCCTATTAGTAAAATTCCTTTTAATGCATTTTACACACAGGCATATGCATAAATATTTACTATCACTTTCTTGTTATAAAATAAATTTTGGACAACACAGGCATGAAATATTCTGTAATAATTGTGATTAATTTTAATATATATATATATATATATATATATTTAAAAAAAATTAAACCTCGAATAAAAATGACACATATATAACAAAATGGAGATTTAAAGGGATGTAGATTTAAGAAATGAGAGTACAAAATAAGGTACCTATAAATAGAGTGTAGGGAAGGAAATAAATGATTGCATAATAAATGTGAACATGCAGATGCATGAATGTAGAAAAAAAAAGAGAAAATAAATGTGAACATGCAAAGAAATTTTGTGCATGATTTAAATAAAATTTTAGTCGTTATTTTTTTAAATAAATTATTTTAAATATCAAAAACTCATTAAAACAACTTAAAATAAATTTTTAAATTTACCCCAAAATTCAGGGTTGTTCCAAGTACTTTGCATCACTTGGTCTTTTTAATTTTCCATTCGTAAATCCAACCCTTAAAACTTTCAATATTTGGAACAAAGCTTTTTATATCTTATTTCAAAAATACTATTATATTCAAAATCATCTTATTCAACTTAAAACATTTCAAACTTTGTTTTATAATACCATTCATCGAAATTCAAATTTTATTTCCCTCGACTACTCTCGTTTCTAAACTAATATCATTCTTGGATAATTATTAAGTCGTCCAAGTTGGGGTATTTTATTTACCTCTCAAACCTTTAATTAACAACATTCTTATCTTCAGAAAGATAGGAGTTTATCAACAAAAATCCCACTTCACTAATTATCCCACATATTCCAATTACCATTAATATCACGCTTCCCCATGGAAATCTTATCTCACTCTTAACACGTTTACTTCATTTAAGTAATAATATTATTAACTTCCTCTATTAAGTTTTCCGTCTTTTGAACATTTATATACACAATTCTTAGTTCTATTATAAATAGAAAACTTCATAAACTCTGATAGGTTTATTTACAACCCATTTGGTTATATCTCAATAAACTTCATTTACCATTTAATATAGCGAGTTTAGATCGCAACTTAAGAACATAACCCGCCTCGCCATTTTAATTCAAACTTGGATTTTCATTTTGATTTCCATTTCATACTTTCATCGATCCCTAACCATGAATCAGTAAGGAACAATTCCCTAAATATTCAACCCCGAAGGTCGAAACCAACATCAGATCGATATTCATAAAATCATTTAACTCAACCGATTTCCAGTTAGATTCCAATTTTTTTAATTTCACATCTTGGGTTTTTATTTCATTCATAAACCATTTCTAATAGCTCGTTCCAATAATATCTTAATAAAATTTGGGTTTTATAACACCTCTGTTTAACTTGGAATTTTTTTTATAAATCCAAAATAGAATTAGACTTCAAATAAAACATGATTTAAACTTAACTTGTATTCTATTAATGTAATTTGCTTTTTAAATTTATTTAGTTACAACAGGACTTATATTTTAATAAATCTCCATTAATACATTTAAATCCCAAGATTTACTACCTTGATTGTTATTAAATCAATAATAACCAAATATCAACATTTAATAAAATGTTTTTTGTTCACCATTAATGATCCCCATTAATTTATTATTCGATTCAGTTGACTCAGTCAACTCAAACATGATTAATTTGTTAATCATTTCCAATTCGCCTTTCCATTTAAATTAATTGATAATATAATTAACTCCACTTACTTTGATTAATCTTTAAATAAATGATAATCTATTTCCAATATAATCCCAATTTAATTATTCCTTAAAAAAACAATAAGCACTGGTCCTAACTCTTAGGTAAATTTCTGCTTATCCACTTTTAAATCTCATTAACATATGAATTTTCTTTACGGAAATCATTTAGTAATTTCTTATAGACTTAAACAATAATTAATAAATACTAACTTACTTTTTATAAACTTTAATAATAGATTTCAAAACCATCTTCAGTTAAAATACGACTTTTATAACTTCACTTCTCTGTTGATTAAACTGACAATAAGTCGACATTTCATAAAACAATTTATTTTTAGACCATCTGCTGCTAGTTACCCAACCAATATTTTCCCATTGGTTGACCACAACAAATGTTGAATTTAAATTCAACAATCAGTGATCAAATCAATCATCCAAACAAACTGGTTAAACAGTTCATAAAATTATGATATGGAATAAACAATAAGTTTTGAGGAATCCAGCTGGATCCCTCCAACCTATTTCTCCCTGCATCCAAATACGTTAGTTCAAATAAAATCATCTATTTCAAATAACAGATATAACATTCAACAGCAATCCAACGTCTATGTTTCAGTTTAATACGTTTATATTATTATAAACATAACCAACGAGGTATGTTACATCAGTTGGAAATGAGCATTAAAAATAACGGTTGGTTTTAAATTAAATTAAACAAACGTTTAATTTAATCAGTTCGGTCTGCACATGTAATTTTATTCAGCATCCATCAAATAAATAACAACCATAGAACACAAATAATTAAACCCGACTTATATAAATATAAGTGGGATAACTGAGTGAGTTAAACTCACCTTGGGTTTTCATTTGTTGTCAACCGGTTAGTTCTACCAGCTTCAATCTATGTTCAATTTTGACCAAAATAGCTCTACTTTGAAGTGCCTGTCGAACGGTTCTCATACTCCTGCTTTACTTGACTCTGTTAATATCAGATCGGGCGCGCTGCAAATTTTATATGGTCATAGTTTTAATTTAATAAATTAAATCTTCAATTAGATCCCCTATACGATTGTTATTTTTTTTACGGTCATGTAAATAAACAGCTGGGCACATATATATGACAGGGAAGTTACTAAAAGCTTCTACCTTCTTATATCATCGTTAAACACTATTCTAATTATTCGGCTGCAATCCATATTTCACTTAGAAATTATGCTCTGCCCATATCTCTTTATATCGTCTTCATTTGTGTACTGTACATTCTTTATTTAGTCGACACATCTATGTCACTTACACTACTCTACACAAGTAAGCGTCTGCGCATGAAAACGAAATAGAAGTATTAATATCTGTAATTACTTTTCAATTCGAATACAAAATGGTTTGCTCCACCCTTATAATGTAGTAACGTTTTATATATACGTGGGAGTTAGGACTAGGCAAATTATATAATTCCGGCACATTCGAAATCTAGTTAGGCACTTATGTAAACATGATTAAGTATAAAGTAAATATAATTAGCGACATTCCAAACTATCCAGGGCATGGTACTGTATACTCCTTGCTTATTTTCGAATGAAATTAGGGACATATCATTGGTTAGGCAAACTAGACCACCAACATATAATTAACTAACCTTAACTTGTGTTAATAAATTTCCTGATTAGGCAATTATTAGCAAGGATTAAGCCACAGACTAAACTGTATAATATTACTTCTTGGGTCCTTACCGCGCACTTTCTTCTTCATATCGCCCCTCTTTATTTAACTCGCCTCTCTCCAAGCAACACAGAAACATGCTGCTCCTTCTCGTTGTCAGGTTTGTCACCACCGCTTTCCGCAACTCACCAGACCCGCACCTTCACCCTGACCAGAACACCACGCTGACAACCACACCATTGGATCCTCACTGCTTCATATTTCCACGTCTGCACATTCACCCGGTCTCCAATGTATAACGTTCGATGCTCCAGTCCATTTTTCTTTCTCTATAAATGGGCTTTAACCCAATCCATGTGGTCCATTAACAAGAACTCCACGTTAAATATCCTGCGAAGACATTCTCCTTCCCCATCCAAGTTGTAAACTGTTGCTCCTCTACTTGAACATACCATGACAAGTCCTTTACTTCGAAATTTTTGAACCCCAAACCCACCGATGTTCTTCACTCCTTCCCAATTCCTGACAGTCACGAACCTTCCCACGTCCATGATTCCTTCTTTCCCATCTTCTCACTTACTACTTCTTCTCCATCATGTAACAGACATCCACTCCTCCAGTGTGTTACTGCCGGTACTTCCAAACGCCGGACCATCAGTAAACCCCTCCACCGACATCACCTTCCCACGCAGAACCACCCCCAAACCTTCACTTCACCGGGCACTGTAGACTTCGAACACCACACGTACCATGCTGCTCTTCCATGCCGCTACACTACCCTAAAATTTATGATCACTGTTACCATCCAGACTTCGGTGACTCTCTCCCTCGCTCCCCTGAACACCGCAACATTCTCTAAAATGCATACGACGTTGCCTAACTTCGACAACACTCTGCTGCTCTTATACTTTCAGTTTGAGAAAACTACTCGGGTTCACCGAAATATATGGTTATAAAGAGAATATCGTTGCAAGTTTTACGAATTGACTTCCATGATTTTTTGTGGAATAAATCTTTTGTTTTTGATTTTTATTTTCTTTTTAGGCCATGGTAGTTTTCGGCAAGACTTGGAAGAAGAAATAAGCTTTCATGCCTGGAAACAAAGAAAGAGTGCTGGTATTTATACATGCGAAGAGAACAGATAGGAACAATGTAAAATCCTACTCTACTTAGTCTTGTGGTGTAGAGATATAGCGGTATTTACATGTCGGTTTCAAGATGTAGCTATTTGAAAAGAAGCAGCAGTTGTGTCTTCGGTGGTACAGTGTATTTTCATATCGTTCTCTCTTCAAAAGATCATAGGTTTTGCTTTGGGGCAAGAGAAATGTCATGTGTAGTCACATTGGGAAGATAATACGAGGTGGGCTATCAGTAACTGTAAGGTGATGTTGAAAAGAAAATATAGGTACCTTCAGCTATCTTGTGTGTATTAAGTAGAGGGGTAGGATTTGTTGTTTGCGCACTAATATTTCATTTCCAAGGAAGCTTATAGCTCTGTCAACATTTTGGGTAGGCTCAAATCTATGGTTGCAGAGTATTTTTACTTCAGTTTTATTGTGAGAATTCATTTTGATGGGAGCTCTCTACGTCGGGATGATTGAAAAGAAATGGGGTAGGATCCAGGATTTGCGGTATAGATGAATAGAGTGCAAGAAAAATGAAACATTGGAGTACGAATTTGAAGAAGAAGACAAGTATATATGGGTGTAGTGTTATCTTTGATGGGAAGTGGAAGTGGTAGGTAGGCTTTTGAAATGAAGAAATGGAAGTGTTTTCACTTTTCAGTATGACTTGAATAGGGTAGCTGATGTTATGGGTACACAGCACTCCACTGTACATACGATGGAAAGAAAGCAAATCGTGTAGGCGACAAGAACAAATAGAATAGGCTAATGTTTCTAAGTTAATTATGTCTTATGTTATATATATTATCCCATTGGTTCATGGTTAACAACTTCATATAGTTGTTTATGCTATCGAAAAATATACACACTGTAAAACACCATTCTAACCTCAACGAAAATAAATACACTACTATGTCTAGAAACTGTGGTCCCAATAAAATTAATTCTATTAAAAAAGGACTCCGTTTGTACAACAGCCTTAATTTTAAGTTATCGGTTCACCCTGAAATTCCATCTACCGACAAAACAACTCCATTTAGCTCCAAACTGGAAATATGGCAATAATTAATTATACGCATTCCAATAAAGTTCATTTTAATTAAAAATATAAACTATATGTTTAATCATCGTTTTTAATAATGAATTATATATTATAAACATATTTAAATCTCAATTCACTATTTAGTATAATAAAATATATTAAATATCTAACCAATAAAATTATGGGACATTACAAACTATTGCCACTTGGATGAATAGTCATCTTTGAATGATGGGCTTCTTCGAGGACTGTCTTAGGTAAACTTCCAGTTTGAAGAAAACAAAGCCTTCCATCTCGTTACAACCACCCTTTATCGTCTATGGAATATCTACTGAGGTGATTAGAAGTCTCCTGTTTTCACCAAAAAAAGGCTTAAACACCAAAGGTACTACAATTTTACTTCACCAATATGGTAGGGAAATAAATGGAGTCGTACTTGATAACAATTGAAAATGAAAATGCGAGGAAGATAAAATAGAGACAAGATTTAGAGTGGTTCAGCCTTATATTAGGCCTACGTCCACTATGAAGATAGCTTGCATTCTTATAAAGGGATTACAAAATACATAAACTCTCTTTTTTCATACAACTTTATATCCACTCAATATACTCTCATTCGTACATTTCAATCCGGGGATTTTATGAGAGAATGGTAGAGTTTGAGAAGGAGAAGGATGGGTGAATGATTGAGAAGGAAGATATCTTTGTTTTACCTAATTATAAGGTTGTACTTGATGCCATTGCCAAATGGGTGACAGAACTTCGAGTGGAGAAGATGATCCTCACTTCCAAGTGCTTGAGGAGTGATTGAGAATAGAATTTAGTAGCACTTTGTGGTTGAAAAGATCCCCCCCTTTGCGTTGGTAGCCATGGCGTATTTATAGGTGAGCTCTCTTCAGGAAATGATCTGAAGTCCGTATATGCCGGCTATGGGTCGTTCATTCCATTAATTACAAACATGTCATCGCCTAGCTGTAACCAGCTATTCGTATCTGTATCCAGTTGTCATGTGCGAGCGACTCTATAGGAGAGAGCGTTTTGAGTAGTTGAGTGGGTGACTTTAATCGGTGTTCTTCGATCGTGGCTATATCTAGCAATCAATGAGTGGTTATCTGATTCGCTTGATTGTGAGATGAGCGAGTGGACGATCATAGTTCCCTGATGCGGCTATGTCTAATCCTGAGTGAGCAGGCGATGATCCTTTTAGTCTGGAGGTGACTGACCAAGGCCTGCGATTTGAAATGTAAATGTGCTCTTTCTAAGAGCTGAGGTACTATCGACCGGTGGGTGATATCTGACCAAAGTGTTGATGTTCGACTAGTAAAAACATATGAGCGATAGGAGTTGCGATCCATGAGTGGTTGTCAAATGCACGGGCGACCTTGACCTTTGCTCTTACACGTACGACCGAACTTCTGATATTAGGTCAAGCGTCTTCCATTGTTATGGGCGGCTTCTATAGGATATACGACCTTTATCTTTATTGAGTTGCACTACTCATAATATATTATGCCATCATTCCCGATCGCGCTGGGCAATTGACTTGTCTTGGATTTGATGTTTGAATCTTGTCCTGCATAGTCACTTCCTATCTTTCGCGAGTTGTTTAAGTGCCTCAGATAATTGTGCATGAACGACTCTGATGGTGTCTATATTGCAGATTCCGCTTAGTTCTTTGTAACTCAATGTGCGTGTGGATTTTTTAAGGGATCAACACTTTCCCCTCGAAGTCCGTAATTTCTTTTAGCAAAGAATTACTAGCTTCGACATAATTGATCGCAACATTGTTTGGTAGGTCTAATCGGACTCATCAAAGGGTCGTTCGTGCGAAACTTAGGATTGTTCCATTGTGGTGGATCGATATCGTCCCTTTCTGTGAGCGAGAAGTCTAACATGTCTTCTCATTATTGTGCGAACTGTCGAATTTTGGGATGCCAGCTAGAATATGGTGGGAGCATTAGGTTGATGTGGCAAGAATGTTCTGGATGTTCGCCTTTTAATCTTTCCTCTTATTTACCTTTAACCTTCTTTATTTTACCTCTTTTCTTCGAGAAATGATTTCGACTGTAGTTGTGCTTCCCTAAGGGTTTTACTAGGTAATCCTTATCTGCTATTCTTGCCTTGACTTTTCTTCAAAAGTTTTCGGCTTCCTTATCTCATTATTTTGCTTAGCGCTTGCAGTAGGACCTGTTTACCTCGAGCAACTTCCTTTTGGATCCAAAGCGTCATGATCTTTTTGGGTGAGTTTCCCCTATATTTCGCCTCGTTTTGCTTGAGTACTTATATATTTCCAGGCCAGGGTGTTCTAAGTGTAGTCTGATTGGATTAAATATGAATTTGGGATTTGGCAATAGCCAAGTTTTGTCTAGCGAAGATACCGTTTCTGTAACTATCTTGAAGAGTCTGAACCGCCTGGTGGCCATCTTTGAAATCTTGGTATTGGTATTGCTTATAAGTTGTTTGAGGGTATGCCCTAGGATTCTCTGGTCAATTTTTTTTATTCATGTATGAGTTTGGCTGGGCTATTCTCAATCATTTATGGTTGTTGTTTGAGCCCATATTGATTTTCCTTTAAAATAGGTCTCCCAAGGATGGAATTATTCATGTCTAGGAGACATAGGAAGAAGTCGATGGGAAAGGCTGGTAGCAAAAGAGGCTTCAAGGTAAAAAGAACCTGGGTGCAACTGATATTCAAGGCCATCGCTCATTGAATGAACTCCCTGCCCCAAATGTTCAGATTGCTCGTGGTCGCCCATCCATAGCTTTTTCGTCTATCACTCCAAACCCCGCAACTGTCCAGAGACCTCTTTATGTTCCTAATCCTTGCCATCTTGAACTTGCTGAGCAATTCGAGGGTTGGTGCCCAGCTAGCAACGCTCTGATGTATATATAGATCCATTTGATAGATGGATTATTGCATGCAAAATGGATGCTATGAAGGATTGCATATTAGCTGAGTTCAATTAATTGGAGGCACGTTGAAATCTGGTTGAAGACCTTATCATAAATTCCAGGGATTACATTGTAAAGAAATTAGGTGCTTGTCATTCTCACGTTGAAGATCTTCAGAAGGCTAATAAAGAGAATGTCGATCGACTTCATGTTTTGGAGAAAGACAGGCTCGAGCTCGTTATGGCTCTTGAATCCAGGGAGAACATCATTGCTTACCTCATCTGAATGTTGTGGCTTGCTGGTGTTTTACCTTTTGTTATTTTGGTTTTAATTTAGGGTGATACTTCTAGTCTGGCTTGTGTATGCGAGAGCCAGCCTTGCTTATTATCATACGTTTATGTTAGCGACTTTTATTGCCTGCTTTGGACCTTAATGTGTTGTGCTTTTTGTTATGTATCCAGCTATCTTTTCGTTAGTGCGTCGCACGCTGCACATTTGTATTGATTTATATGTTTGGTCGAGTGCTCCGTTAATCATACGGTTACACCATATTTTTTGTGTGTGTTGTCTTGATGATTTATTCAAGCCCCGAAATTTGTTATTTATCTTAGGTTATTACGCGTCTGTATTATTATAAATGTGTTTGGTATCTTTTATTAAGTTCTATTCAAACCCGCGCCTGACTGACCTGGCGGACCAAGCCCTTCGGAGGCTGGTTTTGAATACGTGCCCCCCGGGGAGGTCTTGGGTTATAAATTTTCGATCCATTCTAGGCCTCGTTTGATAATATTGTTTGAGTTATTCAAAAAGATCCTAGAATGGAAATCCCCTTTCGGCTAGGATTTCTGTTATCCTCTTGCGGCTAGGATTTTTGTTACCCCTTTGCGGCTAGGATTTCTGATTGCGCTGGTCTTCCCAGCATGTTTGTGGGTCCTCCCGATACTAGGATTGGTGTTTTCTAGCTTAGATTTTTTTATTGCATTGTGTAATGACCCGCATCTTCAGTAGTATAATAATTAATTAATTAAATTATTTAAATAGTGAATTAAAGGATTTAATGGTCGTGGAATTAAATAATAGTGAATATTTAATTAAAATAATAAATTAAATAATATATTTACTGAAATAATCAGAATTGGCTGAAACGGCGATATGGTGTGAACTGGATCATTTGTGATATTTAATTCAGCTTGGAATTTGATTTGAATAGCGAATATATTTAAATAACGACAGTTTGAACGTATAATTATATTATAATTAAAATCGAGCTTGAAATGGCGCTGCAGTTCGTAAATTGGTGATTCGAACTTCAAATGAATATACAGGATTCGTTTTAAGCCGGATTTCTATGAAACAAGAAACGTGTGAGCTGGTGGAGTATATCTTTCTAGTGGAAGAGAAAAATCGGGATTTTGTCATGTAGATTTTGATTTATGTCCAAATCAAATTTTAAAAAAGTCGTTGTGGAATTCCTTTATAATTTATAAAGGAATTATTTATATTTTAAAAAGGAATTTCAATATAAATCGAATATCAGGTTGACCCAGATTTCAAATATCGAGTTATAAATCCCAGTAGAGCTGTATGGTATTCCATTGTGAATATATACGATAATATTCATTTTTAAATATTAAATTTAATTATATTTAAATATATTTATATATTTAAATGGGTCATCCAGGTCTTTAAAAATAGCAAGTTTTGCAAACAACCTCAGAATTCAATGAAACTAATTTTGTTGGATCCGCAACATCAAATTATTGCTAGATTCCAAGTTCCGTGATTTTTAGAGTCACTGTGTGGCCATACGGATTTTTAGAGTGAAAAACAGTTAGTATTTTGACAGTTAAAAATACGCTGTGTGAGCATACGAAGTTGGAATTCGACGAAACCAGTTTCATTGGGACCGTAATGTCGAACTCTAGCTGCATGTCAGTTTTCATGATTTTTGGGTATAGTATGTGACCTCAGGAATTTTTAACAGCGAATACAAATAACGGTGGATTAAAAACGAATATAATAATGGATGGGAAAATATCTTCTCTCCTTATAAATAGCCCTTAACAAATTTCTTAAGACCTAATTCCTCAGTTCCTTCCACCATTCTTTTCTTTTCTTACAGGAAAAAAATCCGCGAGTTATAAAATCAAAGGAAATTAGAAATAAAATTATATAAATCCTATTCTATATATGTTTGGATTTCTCTTGCGTTTCTCTTCATCCTGGTATCCATATTGGGTTGTGCGACGCTGCTTGGAGGATCCTCGAAAGGCAGCAGTCGACCTAGGGCTTATGCTCTTGAACCGTAGGATCATCGAGAGGCATTTCCGAGTTTGGATTCACAGTCGGGGTGGAGAATAGAAGTAGTTTTGAATTTGTGAGAGGAATCGATTCTGTTTGGGTTTGGTACTTCACCGTAGGTGGTCTTGATGGAAAGGATTTCCGGGTTCGAGTGTGGTATCGAGGGGATGGATGCAAAGAGGACGTGGTGAGGAGCGTTTTGGTTATTTTTGTGTGATTTAATATGAAGAGAAGTGGGAGACGTGGGTGCTTGAAGTTGGGAAATGGCCGTCGGGTTTGAAAATGAGGAGGAGGTCTTTTACACTTGAACGGGGAAGAAGGAGATTGAGGAGTGACGGGCTGGGTATGTTGGGTTGAAGGAAATAATAGTGGGCCGTGAGAAAATAAGGGTTAAGGCCCATATGCTTTATCTTTAAACTTAAGTCCTTTTTAAATAATGTATTAACTTATAAGGTCAATAACTTATTCGTATGAAATCAGAATCACGAACCGTCAGTCACATTTGGATCGTATGGACGGGAGCAACACAATGAGACTGACTAGGAGTGAATCCGAGCTCGTTACAATTTATGGCAAAATAAATTGTCCGACTGAATCAAATAACGCAAACCGTTATTTAACGGCTAACGCGCAAAAGTGAGTAAATCTCACTAACTCTGAACAGTTTATAATTTCATTTTGTATTCTTAGAACTGTTAAAAGTTGTCTGATTAACTGTAAGTTGACTGTTTGATTGAACAACTAGTCAGTTAGTGTAACATTTGTGATGCAGGAAAACAGGTTGGAGAGACCCAACTGGGTTCCTCGATATTTAATTTACTGTTTGTTTCATATATCGAAATATATGATGTGATTTATAATCTGTTGTCTATTATGTGTGTTAGACGATATTGGCCATCATGATTTGATATGATTAAATGCCATAACATACCAGAATGTTGATAAGGGAATTTTCAAAGTGATATTTGAAAATAAATTATTTATAAAATCTAAGGATTATATAAAAGAGGAAATATTTATAAAAACAAAGAAGATTTTATAAACGGGAATATTTATAAGTAGGAAATATTTATAAAAAGGATATTTATAAATGGGATATTTATAAAGTGAATTATTTATTAAGATAAATAAGTAAGACATTTAAATGGATTATTTATTTGGTAAATAAATAAGATATTATAAAGGGAAATATTTGTGGAAAAACAAATATAAAGGAAAACGTTTGTGAAATCAAATATAAAAGAAGATATTTGTGAAAAACAAATATAAAGGGAAAAACGTTTGTAAAACAAATAGAAAGAAGAATATTGGTAAACCATGTACAAACATAATAGAAAATATTGGTAAACCATGTACGAACATAATAGAAAGAAGAATATTTGTAAAACAATTTCAAAGAGAAATAAAAAGGAAAACATTTGTAAAACATTTACAAATGGAAATAGAAAGAGGGATATTTGTGAAACATTTACATATAAGATTAAAAGGAGTTATTTATTTAGAAAATAAATAATAGATTAAAAAGAGTTATATATTTAGAAAACAAATAAACGATTTTTTAGGAGATATTTATTTAGAAAATAAATAAAGTTAAAGGGAAATAATTATTTGTTAAATAAATAGGAAAGACAAAAGAAATATTTATTCGTTAAATAAATAGAATTGGAAAGGGAATAGTATTTGTTAAGTAAACAAATAGAAAAGGAATTCATCAAAGGAGTTAATTCAAAGGAATTAATCAAAGGAGAAAATCCGAAAGAGTAAATCGAGAAGAGTAAATCGAAAAGAGGTTAGTCGAATATTAGTTATTCGATCAGAGTTAATCAAATAGATTAAATGAGTCAGAGTTAATCAATTAGAGTAAAAGCATTAGGGTTAACCAGTTAGGGTTAACCAGTAAGCGTAAATCCGTTAGAGTTAAACCAGTTAGAGTTAAACCGTAGAGTTAAATAATTTAGAGTTAAACCAATTAGAGTTAATCAGCTAAAGTTAATCGATAGAGTTAAATCGAACTAGAGTTATTCAAATGGAGTTAATCAAATTTAGTTTATTCGAATAGAGTTGAAATGAGTTAATCGAATTTAGTTATTCGAAGAAGTGAATCGAATCAGAAATATTCGAAGTGAGATAATCGAATAGTAGATATTCGAAGTGAGATAATCTAATAGTAGATATTCGAAGTGAGATAATCGAATCAGAAATATTTGAAGTGAGTTGATCGAATCTAGTTATTCGACAGGAGTTAAATCGAATAAGATTTACTCGAAGAAAGAGATTATCGAATACAGTATTCGAAAGTAAGCAAATCGAATATAAGTTATTCAAATAAGTTATTCGAATAGAGTTAAATAAATATAAGTTATTCGAACTAGTTATTCGAATAGAGTTAAATAAATAAGAGTTATTCGAATTAGTTATTCGAATAGAGTTAAATAAATAAGAGTTGTTCGAATTAGTTATTCGAATAGAGTTAAATAAATAAGAGTTATTCGAATTAGTTATTCGAATAGAGTTAAACACATAAGAGTTATTGAATGAGTTATTCGAAAGGAGTTATTAGAAAGGAGTTATCTAATTAGTTATTCGAAAGGAGTTATCGATTATAGTTTAATCGAAAGGAGTTATCGAATTAGTTATTCGAAAGGAGTTGTCGATTTTCGTTTAATCGAAAGGAGTTATCGAATTAGTTATTCGAAAGGAGTTATCGATTATAGTTTAGTCGAAAGGAGTTATCGAATTAGTTATTCAAAAAGAGTTAAGTAAGGAGTTAAGTAAAAAGAGTTAATCGATTAGGGTTAAATAAATAGATCTGATCGAATTTGGTTTATTCGAAGAAAGGTTTTTGAATCTAGTTATTCGTAAGAGAGATTATCAAATATAATTATTCGAAGGGAGGAGTTATCGAATAGAGATTTATTCGAACGAGAGTTACGTATGGAAGTGTTAAAGAGTTAAAAGATGAACTTAACCTATTTCGAGATTTGAAATGTTGATCAGTTATGGTCTGAGAGGTAGTTATACCAACTTGATTGACTTCGTTTTTAATTTAGAAATGGTTAAGGTTCGAGAGTGAAAGTGGTTAAGTGATTTAGTAAATAAGTATAGTGGTTTGAGTTGTCGTCGCGATGTTGATTTAAACATCTGTTTAAATCCAAGTAAAGAAGATTTGGAAATGTTTTCCAAATAGAATCAGAAACATAATCAAATATTGAAATTGGAAATATGGATTAGAAATGGAAATGTTTTTCAGTGTTAACGTATATTCTAAACATAGAAAATAAGAAAAAATATGAATATATATATATATACATATGATTGATGATTGATAGATAGAATTTCCATCTGGCGTTGTTTGCACATCTGTTTTTCTTTGATGGTTAAATCACAGACTATCGAACTTTTGACCATTTTAACGTTGTTAATATGGAGAGACCGGTTGGATTATTATCCAAAGAACCACTTTGTATTGGCATAAGCGTTGCGAATCATATATGCCAAATTTAATTGAAGACGGAGTAAAGTGCAAGGGCTATTGTATAAGTCTTAGATAACAGTGCCTAAGATGGATGTAATGAATAGTGCCTTCGGTTCATCCTGTTCCTGGATGACTTGTATGGATGAATGTCTGACATAGTATTTCCAAAAAGGTCATGTACATTGATTTCTACAACCGTTCCAAGAGTGGAAGCGAAGAAGGAAACTTCTTTTAGCTGACACGTAATGTATGGTTGTAGACGTCAAATTAGTGATTTTCGATGGATCTGACAATGTGGCATTCGAAGTGAATCTGATGTGATGATAAAGCGTAACCTCAAGCCTCATCAACCGGTAAATGACAGAAATCAGGCAGGCAGCATGGCTAAGTCGGTCGCTCCGAAGTAGGGTGTATAATCACCTATCTAGAGAATATTCATTTGCTTCTTAAATCTATCAATGTTGTCCCATATATATACGGGAAACGGTTGCTGATCCCAACCAATTGGTGATATACATTCGATACACTCAAGCGAAATGAGTGGTCGGTCATGTGTGGCTGAGTTGCAAGATGTTCTTGTTGAACTCCAGTGTATCGTTCCTAGAGTACACTGATCGGAAGGTGGTTCCATAACTTGTCATTGTTGGAAATCCATTACCCTATACGTGCTTGCGGTTTTGTTTGTATACTATATATGTAGAACGTGAGATGGAAGCGTTTCTGCTTGATGATTATTATATTGTGGTTGATAGACATTATTATAATATCAAAAGGTTTTTGATATAAAGATATTTTGGATTCTCATAAGGGAAAACCCGTTCCGTTATACGGCGCGGTCTTTTGAGATATCGTTTACTTAAACCGTTTTAAATTGTTTTACTCATACCAGTCCCATGACTGACCCGAGTTTATTTTGTTTTGTTTTCCCTAAACTCTTGGGTGCCCAATTTTGTACGGGCAGTCAAGTAGTCAGGAATTTACAGATACTTGAAGACCAGGAGCTGGAGGCTTCAGGATCATATAGTTATAGTTTATTTCCGCTGTGTTGTAAGTGTTGTACTCTGATAATGTTATTATATACATATACTGATTTTATTTCAAGGATATGTTATCCATTATATGTTATTCGTTCCGCTGTGAGGTTCGTGTTACTCTGGTGTTGTGTTCTTCTTCTTCTATTCTAAATTTATATCTTATCTTTCCTCACCCACTAATTTCTTTCATTAACTATTTGGTTATTTCGATCCTTGGATGTTCGATATGTGTTGTATATCGGATAACCAAGATCGCCAAATTTTCGGGTCGTTACACATTGCCCCTAGGAGGCGGACATTAATCCTTGCTACTGAATTTGATTTCGGTTCTAAGGAGTTCATGTCCTGCACCTGACAAGGTGTGACGGCCCACCCCGTACTAGTCGATGTTTCCTTGAAATGTGTTGTGCCGATGTCCATCCAGCACGGGATGGTCGCCAATAAAAGGAAAAGAAAGGAAACTGAACTAGCAAGGAACCTGTAGAATATCTCACAGCGCATGGAACAAAATATAATATTCACATAACTTTGACATAAAGCATGTGAGGCAGTGCATAAGCTGAAAACTAAACCATCATAGCAGCGGAAAATCCAAAATACAGCTTATGTTCCACATCATCATTATTACAACTTTTAAAACTGTCTCTAAAGCAAAATAAGAAAGGTACACCACTAATGCCCAAAGTAGTGACCAGCATCGATACAAGGAGATTATATATATACATACATATATATATATATATATATATCATACGTAGAAGCCTCCTGCTCGTCTCCGGTACAGCTACTCGTGCATAATCACCTGACCTGTCTCTAGTCTGCCCATTTAAGAGCACCCAGAGTAATTAATTTTATCCGTGGGACAAATTTGGTAATATTCTTGCATCTCCATCGAAGCTTGACATCGATCCCATGAATTGATGTTTGCTAAGAATTCGGCATATTTCATAATGAGAGGTGCAGCCTTTTGACTCGTTGTTCGTCTTAGAATAGCATGTTCTCTTGAGGCGATGTGTCTATTCATCCCATTTGATCTTTCCTGATGTTTGTGATTCTCAAGCTGCTTTGTTTAAGATGTGCCTTGAGACTCTTTTCGTCACAGTTCAGCTGTATATGATCAATTGATTTTACCATGCCTACATTCCAAGCGATCGTTTTTTAGCATGGACTAATAAGTATGTTACTCAAGTAGGCGCATAATTAATTTTTGATGCACAAAGTTTTTGCAAGTAAACCATTACTTAACATGAACATAGCGAATAACAAAGCAGGGAAAAGCGATTTAAGTAATAAGACAAAACCAGAGTAGTAAAGCAAAGTAATGGGGGATCTAGTTTAAAGCTCCATGATCAAGACACCGGTTACTGATCTTCAACCGAGCGTTCGCTTCGGATTAGTCTAGGCCTTTTTTTTCTTTAAAGCTTGTTGCCCCTTGTTTGCGGAGAGCCGGAACAACATTGATGGTTTTGTACATATTGCCATAAATGGTTTTTTCTGATTAGTCCCTCGATTACTGACTTCAAGTGTCTACAGTAATTGGTATCGTGTCCTGACTGTTTATGGAATTGACAAAATCTTCCTGACTTCATAGCGACATCTTTGACTTGCATTTTTTTTCATCGGGTATCTCTCAGTGTTCTTAGTTGCCATGAAGATATTTCCAATAGTATTATTAAGGGGAGTGAACTAGGAATTCTTGAAAAAGCGTAGTTTCTTTTTTGCCCGCTATCTTTCCCTTCATTGCTCTTTCATTGCTAGGCAATTGACTTGTCTCTAATGATTACTCTTATTCTCTGCACTAATACTAGTATAACCAGAATGAGACGGTCCCAACAACTATAAGATGGCAGACTTAGGCGTACTTCTGGTGAGAGGTTTTAACCCTATACAATCCACATGTAGCCCAATCCTAACAGGCTCCTAAACTTTACCAGAGTCCAGATGTACCCTAACCACTACCCCAATCAATTGGCTCCCTACTCCGTGGATATCCAGTACTGGCCCAACAATAGGAGGTATCACTTCCTAAAGTGGCAATCCTTGTGCACAACCATATCTATTGGTGTCACAGTCGTCTTATCCCCTTCTGCCCGGCCTAGGCATGCACATGTCCCCGGTTGGTTTGCGCTGCGGACACCTTCCTCCTCATTTGGATTTCTTTTAATCATCCCAGTAAGCGTGCCCCAACTCCGACCTAGGGCGGAGCCCTCGTTCGATACAGTTATATGGGTTACTGACTGAAACGGGGCCCACAAAAAAGATGATACAAGCTCTCCCCATTGTCATGTATCCCCGCTAGGATTTCCTCAGGTTATGTATACCTATTGGTGTCTTCAATTACATAACTCCCCTCAGGTTAAGCTTGTGGGCCTATATATATTTATATTACCCAACCCCTTAGATTTACTTAACCCACCCACTATTCAAACAAGTTTACTTAGCCCTTATTCATGATACAATCCCTATGGATTCAACTAGGTAAAGTATTCCAATTCATTACCATGTCCATTTATGGTTATAATGTTCTAGACCTCCCACATTAAACCTACAACCTGCGGAGGCTGGTTATACCGCGCTGCTCCGGGCATACTTCTACCATAAGTTGGGTTTAACCTCGTGTCATAGCACATATCGTATTTTTGCATCTAGACCCCTCACATTAGATTCGCCTCTTGTGGTCATTGGATATGCCGGGCGATTCCGGGTAGGCTTCCACTACAAGTGTAATCTAACCTCATGTCTAGGCGTAGTTACAGCTTCTAAGTACTGTAATCCTAGGTATTTCTTTATTGATCAACTTTTACCTATGTCATTATAGGTTTCATGCCCCTTTTCCCTAACTATATTCATAATGAATTATATGCCCTAAATTCATATACATCAACATTATTCAGGTTATGCCAAATTCCCCATTTACAAATTATGCCCAATTTCAATGTTTTCCCTCGTTCCCCGTTTAACGCGTTCGCATATTTCAGCGGCATGCCTAGGCTTAAAAGTAGCCTGGCTACATAAAATAAAAGGGAAAGAGAAAGGGAAGATGATAAAGATGATTATACTAACAAAATTGATATAAACATATAGTGGCCTAGCGATAAGATGGGCATATGAGAACATATCTAGTGAACATAAGATAACAGAACTGTTTATAACATAGCAGGAATGTCATATTGGGCATGATAAGATCTAAATAATAATTTTGATATCCAACTAATAACTGATCCAATTTAACCTAAAACATGATAAGTACAAGGTGATCTAAATAGAAAATTAGTTCTATAATTAATGTTAGGTCTGACATGATAAAGGTTTGGATCCAAGTCATAGATATGTCAGAATATCATAGGTTCACAAGTTATTGCAGATCCGACATGATAAAGGTTAAGATCCAAGTCGTAGTTAATTCAGAATATCATGGATTCGTAAATTACAATATATCTGGTATGATTCAGTCACAGGAATAGATCCAAATTACAGTCATATCATGTTTTACTTTTAATTGTTTAAATCTAAAAGCAACTTGAAACTCATAGCTTTTGGATTTAGAAAGTTAGAAGAAGAATACCAAAGGTTGGATCAAAGATCTACACTTGAATCTCTAAACTTGATTGCAGAAGAAGGAAAATATTTGGTTCAGTCCAGGCACCGACGGTATTTAGGCCTTTATTGATTTTAGTGTGAGAAAATTAGAGAAATGAAGCCGTATGTATAGCTGCCAGCCTCCAGAACCGACCTGCTACGTCAGCCCTAGGGGGGTCGACCCACCCCTTAGGGGGTCGACCCATGGGTCGACACCCCCTTGAGGGGCCGACCCAGGGGTCGACTCCCCTGGGCGGGATTTTTCCCGCTCACCCGAATTTCTGCGATTTGAATGATTTTGAATTGAAATTTGACTTCTAGACCTTATATATATTTTCTTGCACATGTACAAACTTCAAACCTTCATAACTTCTTCATACAGTGTCATTTTTACGCAAACCAAATGTCTATCTTAACCAGAATTTCGAGATGGACGCAATCGCGCAGTCCGTTTCCCTTAATTCTAAATACTAATTTAATTATTCTCTAATTTATCCTCTTTAGTGTTTTTAAAATTATGGGGTGTTACAATTTATCTAATTAAACATTGCAAATGAGTTACCTTCCAAATGTAAATTAAAAATAGGAAAACTTGAAATTTATAAAATAGAACGAATTGAAAGAGAAGTTTTCCAAACAAACAACGACTATACGAGTGCATTCCCCTAACCGAAAGCATATACCATTAGAATATACTGAGAACTTCGATGGCTCTCGAAAACGTTCAAGCCGACCCCGTACAAAATCCGAGAATCCGAGTACTTCACATTTGTGCCTGGACACAATCAGATCCAGTCTAGAGTAGGTGTGATAATACCCTAATGGAAGTAACCCCACATAACTTGACTTCCACTCGCTCTTTTGGTTCATCATTTCAACAAAGGATAATCAGTTCTCAAAGAGCAACAAATCGTTTCAAATTGATGATACAACTCAAGAAAGATGACACAATATTTGTTAAATATACTAGAAGGACAATTTAAGAATGATTGCATATGGAAACAAAATCACACTCTCTTACCATTATTCGTCGATCCCCAAACTTATACTTTCTTTTGGTTAAAAATAAAGTCAGATAGTGTTACCCCTAGGCATCGTCCGCACAATGTTTTCAAACTTCAAGATAGAGGAAAGTTTTAATACTTTGACCTCTAATGATAAGAGTGTAACCAAATATTTTCCATATAAGCGATAGCGTTTGTGGAAATTTCTTTCCATATTCGCATTGAAAACCATTAAACTTCAAAACTCGAACTTATGCTTGGCTTCCGCATTTCAGATATTTAAAAGGAAACACTTTAAACAGTATTCTTTAAAAATATTAGTTTTAAAAAGGTAACTAAAATTCTAAGCGCATTCAAAAGAAAAGTTGAAACCAATGTTAATTTAAAACATGATTTCGACAAATCCCAACACACTTTACGCTTAGATTAAATTTCGAACCATTTCTACTTAAAAAAGACATTCTTAATTAAAACTATCATTTATAAGATCTAAATGATGTTATTTGTTCAAAAGGGTAATAAATTGAAATTGAATGCTTTAATATACTTAAAGCAAATATAAATCCTTCCCATGGACAATTTATAAAATTCCTTTTATGACTTGAAAACCCTCTTTTAATATTCTCAAGGGAAAATAAAACAACTATAAAATTTATTCATAACTCCTTAAACAACATTAATTATCCCATAAAATAAGTAATCCCATTCTTGATCTTTCATAATTCATAAGTTTCATATTTGCAAACTATGGTTAAATTGATTCATTAAGTTTAAAACCTTTTATAAATTAGTTAACTGTTCTTAAGTTTTTATATTAAATAAACTAAAGTAGTTTCATTCATTTCATTAAATCAATTTAACTTTATTTTTAAAGCAACTTGATGGGAACATGTCAATCAACCAAATTTCATTAGTTAAAATAAGATACTGGACTTAAGGCATTATTCATGAAATTAATTATTATTTTCGATTAGTCATTAATTAAGAATAATTAATTAAATTTAAGTTTTAATAACTACAACAAAAAATACAATTCAATTACTATTGATCAAAATGAATAATCAAATTGCAGTTCATTACTTATATGCAAAAATCAGATTTAATTGTCATTTGTAAAAATGAATAATTGAATCTCATTATTATTGATTCAAATGATAAAAAAATTATGAATACATTAATTAAAATGGTAATTTTATTCAAACATCAATTTGATGAAAACATAAGCTTAAATTAAACCAAATGTTGAATTTACTTCAGTCAATGACAATATGAATAATATAGGAATACACATAAGTTAATGAAGGCGATAAACGAGTATAAGCAAATGAATGCGAACAGAACATAAATAATAATGAATGGATGAATGTGAATAACATATGAACATTCATAAAGGAACAAATATTTCCTTATCGACTACACATGTAAATTTCGAAGTGTTCCATCATCACCTAATTCGCTTTGTACACTTCGTCTTTCCTTTTATATTGTCCCCTGCAGCAAAATGGTTATTTATGCATATAGAACAGATGATATAATCTATGCATTTAAGATGAGTCTTTCACTTAAAAGCAGGTAATGTCAAAGGTCATCCTTTCACAGACGGGAATACAAAGACACACACACACACACACACACACACACACACACACACATATATATATATATATATATATATATATATATATATATATATATATGTATCGACAAACGCCAATAAAAAAGTAAATCAACTAATCAATATAACAAACAATCAAAAATATCATATAAATAAATATCAATTTAACAATAGATATTTCAGAAAGTGTGAGAGTTAACTCACCATCCATTCCATTTGAACGATTCACGTCATTTTATATAGTTTCTAACAGGCATTTGAAATTATATAAAAACCCAAACAGCTCTAAATCACTTTAATCCAACTTGTACGCGTAGAATCCATGAATACGAACCCAATGCACGCTATTTGTTTCACGCGAATCTGACCTTGTATGAAAAAGATACGCATTATATAAGTTTTGCCATGAATTATAATAGTTTATATAATAATCAACGTCATTAGCTTATCCTAATTATATAGATTAGCGTTAATTAAACATGCCTTAATTCGCCCCCTCTCCAATCATAAAATCGAACCACGCTTGATTGCTTCAGAGCACCACCATGCCTCCAGAGGCTATTGGGTCATGAGCCACCATTGTCGCTGCATTCGCATGTCCAAGGCATGCCACCATCGACAAGCATGTTCCCTAATGCTCCATAGTTTATTAGAAAATGCAAGTTGAACAAAGCCCGTTCAATTAGGAAAATTGAGCGACACAGGCAACTCCAGCCCCTCCGACCACCACCAATCAAAACTTCACCCTCCTACATACCAACTTCCTTCAGACACTTGTAGCAATTGAATGACGATGGAGGCGCAAAAAGAAAAATAGTGAATGTGGCATAATAACTGATTTGGTGAAATTCCATCCACCTACGACCTCCGACGATCGAGCGCCTAGAACAGATGAACTCTAAACGTCGACGCAAACAACTTTCTATTTGTGAATTTTTACTAAAAATGGACGGATTGAAAGATTAGATCATGACCATTGGATGAAGCTTTTTAATGGTGAGGCTAAGGTTTTAGACCTTGGAACGATCGGTGTATTTATAGAAAAATATGAAATACTATTCATCGGGTTCGAAAAGATCCGAATTCAAAACGAGACGTTCTAATTGACGCTGGGAGGTAACAACCCATATTTTTGAAAACAATGGAATTTGTTTCGGAAGCTAATTATATCGTATTTAACAGTTATTTTTATATCAAAATATAAATTTAGATCAATTATCAATACACATTTTTATCGCACACGACTACAAATCAACTCCAACGGATTCTAAAATTGAAATCTTACAATAATTTACTATTCTAGATTCAATGAAACTGGTTTCGTCGAATTCCGAGATAGTTTGAAAATTGGTTATTTTCCAGATTAAAGTATTATTTTAAAATACGATATAAATATCGATTTAAATCCAAACTAGTTATTATCGTCAATGGATTTACAAACTGGATTTGTAATCATATCGATTAACTAGATAATGATAACTGAAATTATCAAATTCGTATTAGTTAACACTTAAATCACAAATTCTAATATTTAGATTTTCAAACATTCAAATTTATTAATAATAATTTCTTATTATCGTTCATATCCAAATAGGATTGTCCATGGATTCAAAATAATTTAAGTTGATTCTAAACTCAAAAGTTCAAATTTAAGTTAAATCGACATTCCAAATCTAAATTAATATATAATCCCAGTCACTAAATCTTAAAATTAATCGTTTTGAATATTTAAATAATTAAATATTCCCCTTATAAAAGTTTGGATTGTTATATATTTGCACAGATGAAAATGATATGCACATATTTAGTTGACTTATTAAGTTTTAATCATTTAAAAATAATATGTGCATATTAAAAATGATTAAAAATTAAAACATGTTAAAGTTGACATATTAAGTTTTTATATGTTAAAAAATGATATGCACAAACAATATATCCAAGTATTTTCGCACCTATGGACATTAGCATCTTAAAGTTTCATGATATTAACCGAAGTTTAAGCTGCAACTTATCGCATGCTTTGTCTGAAGGTCATTGATTGCCCTTTTATTATAAAACAAATAGACATTAGCCAATAATTTATTTCCTATGATTTAACTAGAACTGGAAAAAATTAATATTTATTGTAAAGTTTGAAGTTCCCTTTGATGCTCAAATGCTTCAAATTTAACCCATCTCCAATTCTCTAATCTAGGGATAATGTACTTTGAAATCATAAAATGAGTAATGTTGAAAACAGGAAATTGTACATGCTCAAGATGAAATATGGCAAAATCACTCCACACCTAGCTAAATACATGATAATTTGTTTTCATCTTTGAGGTTTGACTATATTTAGTATTTCTCAAGTTTCAAAATTCATATTACATGCCATAATAACAACGTTAGAAGATCTGAATAGTTTAGGGCATCAACATATAAACTAGTACATGTATATTTAACATTCCATCTTCAATAAAATAGTATTACTTTACCTACAGTAACGGAAAATTCAATATTTATGCATAGAAGGAACACATAAAACATATGACAAACAAAATAACGATTTTCCATATAAAAGTATATCAGAACAACATAAGTAATTTTCACACAAGATCTGTCACCAATAACTATCTCATCACTTCCATCATAATCTAAATAAATAAGAATATTTTCTAATCCGAGGTAATGTGGGGAGGAATAGAGTCTATTAGTCATTATTGATTTGAAATAGAAAAGGCATGTAAATAGCAAATGTTTGTTAGTTTACTTGGCTTTATTTCTCCAAAAAATATTTGATGCGTGCAACACATGATGAAGAAGAGCAATCGAAAATATTCCAATTCGACGAGTTCATACATTACAAATGCTAATAACATTCATAGTCAAAAAAATTCAACCACATTTGAAATTCAACTCAATTCAGTTAAGAAATGCATCTTATATTAACATACACATTTGGTAAGGTCTTCTATTTTTCGGTTATCTTCAAAGGATGATTGATAAGCAGTGGAAATTGCTTAGGTGTGTGTAAAACCGTAAACCATCCATTATTATTTTAAATCTTTTGAGTAGAACACTTGACTCGCTTCTAGTGCAAGAATAAATGGCCCATTGTTCATCCTTTCTTTGATCTTTGATTTCCCTATGTTAACTGTAATCAAGTTTGAAATAGGATCAATCTTGCAACCACTGACCTTGCCTTCGACCTTTACCCAATCATGATAAAACACCATTTGTTTGAAATCTATGTAATCCAACTCAATTATCTCATGAACAACTCTGTGATACATTGTTTCTACTTATTTATAATTTTAACCTTTCCCGCTGGCTTTAAATTTTGTAATGTCTCTTATGCATTCACCGTTGTCTTGCGTTACCATCCGCTCTTCGTAACTTTGCGAGGAAATGTAAACCCATTTACTTGGTAGTTGGCACCACATATAAACATGTGCCTTGGACTTCAGCCCATTCACAAGCCGCCAAATAGTTGAATCAATATTGTTTGTTTTCACCAACTATAAAAAAATAAAATATGTGCAAATATGATTAATAAGGTGTATGACCTATTTAAGTACATGCGAAATATTAAATATACCTAACCACGTAACCATAAAGTAAAACTTTAACATTTTTCCATAGATGAAACCCCATTGTAAGGTTAAGATTATACCTTCTTGCAACAAACAAACACACTTAGAAGCATTTATACGCACTGATGGAGATTTAGGAGTTATTCATGAACTTATTCTCCCATTATTCCAATCCATCATACTTATTGAGGACCCATCTACTAACGTATTCAAACTACACTGAGGTTAAGGTTATGGCTTTACCATTATCTAGAGGCATCTCACCAGCAAAATCATCATCCTCATCTAAAAAAAAGCCTCATGAGCATGTCTATGTGTGATATTGCCACCTTTAGGTATATACTTCATGCAGTAAAGACTAACTTTCTGTATGATATATCCTTTTGCAATACATCATTCACTATATCTTTAGTTGCGTGCATATCCTTTATATTTTTTCATCAATTTATGAACATAAATCGATTATAAATAACTAGTATCTATTTAAATCGAATGATGTGAGCAAAACTAAATATAGTAATTTACCATTCAAAAGGATACATCCACCTATATCTAACAGGACCACAATTCAATGCTTCATCGCCTGAATGAACCATAAGGTGGATGTTGATGTCAAAAAATGCAGGTGAAAAATATTTTTCAAACACATAAATTGCTTTTACTAAACTTGTCTTTTCTTTAAAAAGACATTCTCTTTTGATCACCTTTGAGCATAAAATGTTAAAGAATAGACTTATACGATGTACAATATTAAGCAGATCCTTATGCTTCGGAAAAGAATGTTGAAGCAATACAGAATTAATTGTTGCATTATGACATGGTAACCATGCAACTTCATATTTACTAGTTCATGAGGATTGAAGCTTACATTGTTACTGAAGTTGGAAGAGAATTTACTAAACACTTCCAGGCTTTTCAAAATGGTGCAAAACTGTAACCTTTCGTTTTTGCTCAAGGTGAAAGCTGCTTCCGGTATGAATAATTTATTTGTTTCATGATCTTCCATCACCTATAATTTATGTTTTATACCCATGATTTTCAAATCCTTACATGCATTGATGTCGTGTATTGAATTGTCTTTATGACTCATGATTGTGTTGATGAGATGCCTAGTAACATTCTTCTCCGTATGCATAACATCAATATTATGTTGGACAAAATTTGTTTTTCAATATGGCAAACCAAAGAGAATGGACCTCCTATACCATGCGAGAATATTGTCAAATTCTTTTTCATCAATTTTATTTTTTCATTTTTGATTGATTTTCAGTTTGTTTTTACCAACTTTTATCTTGATATTAGTTACCTTCTCTTCAACTTGATAACCGGACAATGGCGTGGAGGACAACAATATTCTTGTTTTGTTTTTCAGAGGTTGTATTATTGTCTTGAAACTTGTGTTTGGAATGAAAAAAAATCTTCGATGTCCCATGTAACACATATTCTTGCTTTCAGGAAGATAGTAAGAACAAGTGTCTTCTCCATATGTAGGACGCGCAAATAAGTCATGAATAGTGCATCCCAATAAAGTCCCAAGTGCAGGATGATCATGAATTGCCCACAACAACCCAACTCACATTGTGAACTCAGATTTATTAAATAAGTCAAATGCAATGACTCCTTCCCATAACTTTTGCAACTCATTTATCAATGGATGCAGATAAACATCAATATCCTTTCCTGGTTGTTTTGGCCTAAAAGTCAACAAAGTAAAAATTTAAAATTCTCTTTTCATGCATTTGGAAGGATAAAGTTTATATGGTACTACAATTATTAGCTAACAACTATAATGCCTACTCAGAGATGCATTTGGATTGAAATCATCCATTGTAAATCCAAGCGTGACATTTCGTGATTCCACAACAAATGTTTTATTAAGAATTTACATTTCGCCATTGAGAAAACGTCACATGGGTGATGCATTATATCTGAATTATACTTGACACAGCCATGCCAAGTAATAGCATCTGCTGTCCATGGTATAGTATACAATCTTCTCAACCTAGGAATTAGAGGGAAATGTCTCAACATCTTATGAGGTACTTCGGAAGCTTTTTTTTCTCTACATTGAATGTTGTCCTATATCTTGGACCTTTGCAAATTGAAAAAAATTCTATTTACATCATCTTTCCAATATAAAATGCAGTCATTGATGCATGCATTATAAATTTCGTAATCCTTCCTAACTTGGTTAATCATCATTGTTACTACCAAAATGTTCTTAGCAATTATTGACAGTGAAGGGACGTCGAATGAATATAAGAAAGGGTTGAAGAATTCAAGAGCAACTCAGGCCGATACCCCCTCTGAAAAGAAGGGGCCTGAAACCTATAGAGCATCAACAAAGGTTCATCCGACATGGTCTACCCGCCAGGAATTAACCGATGTAACGCCAAAACATCGGAAGAGGAAGAGTACCGGCTCAGAGCATAAAGATGGCCCGTAACCGAGTCCTAAAAAATGTCTCCATAGGTGACGAAGGGGTTACCTTCTTAAATTACATAGGTATCACCGAAAGCTACCTTCCGGGGAGTCAAACCCAGAAGGCTAAACCAACACTCAAGCAAGGATACAGGCTACTTGTACTAATCCACCAAGTACCTGATCCATCAACAGTTCTGAATCAGCGGATGTACACATACATCGTAAGGGCGGGCCCCTCTAAGTACCCACGATAAAGCCAAAAGCCTACATCCGAAAACCTACGCCAAAGGACAGACACTTGGAGGCATCCATCGAGAAATTCAAAACGCCTCCGCAATCCGTCTCGGCAACAAACTCCTTTTCACCTTGGGGAGGCCCCAATTCACCCGGGACCCTCACTTCGAAGACCGTAACCGGCACCACGAGGATGACTAACAGCCAGATGCTCGAGACCAAGGAAAATAGCAGCCGACAGGATTCATTCAGGCCCAACACCCAACTGCTAAAAAGGCCCCACACCCTACTGCTAAAAAGGCCCCGGATTCTCTATAAATAGGACCCCAGGAACTCCATAAAGGGGGACATACTTTTTATTTCTCAGTTTAGTTCCTTTCTTCTCAAGAGGAGCAAATCATCAATTCTTGTAATATATCTACAAACTATGAATCGAGAATTCGGAGTCTCACACATCTTACGATTTGATAATCTTGTAGTGTCATAATTATGAACAGGGAGTTAACATTAACCTTTCTAATGAGGAGATCAACCAAGGATCTCCGACAGCGGAGGAAGAGGTCTTTGTGGAAACACGAAGTCCCCTTATCCTCTCCCTAAGGGTCTACCATGATTGATCCATATTCTCATGCTGAGCCTAATGCTTCCCATACATTGATGTAAGGAGATCTTCCACGAATTCCTAACCTGATCCCTGTCATGATTCAGGCTCCTCTCTTGGCCAGATCTGACACGGAGGAATCATCGGGGTTAACAATATTGTGATGCCTTCATCCTTGAATTCAAGGGAAATGTTAGCTTGTTTTCTTCTTATTGGAATACATAATGTCATTGTCATGGCTTAGAAGCTCATCAATTCCATGAAGCCTAATGACATCAAGTTAAATAACTTTCCCAGGGTCAAGTCGAAATACCATTGTGCAACATGTGTGGTATTCACCCTCTGGGGGCAAGGTTAATGGCCGTTAGGTTTAAAAATTATGATGCTCTGAGGAAGTTAATTCAGCTCAAAGTCACAGGCCTAGGATTATACCCTGGACAACAAATCTCATGAATGCATACATTACATACTGTAATCAGGTGTTGACGAAAAATGTTGTTAACATTTTGGTACTAGAAGGAGGGCATGAACCTTCTCCTTTATGATTAATTTGTTTAAATTAATTAGGTGAATTTATTGTTCCATGGTAGGAAACAATGAAGTCGAAGAGATTGGAGGAACGAAACAAAGAGGTGGGTCCCAACTCCACCCTCGAAGGAAATGAGGGCCCAGCACATAACCCAAATAATAACGAGAAAGAAGCCGCGACCAATCCACAACAACCACCAGACTCAAACGCCATGCAAGATGATGTCGCAAGAATCTCGATCATGAAAAGACGACTTCAATAAATGCAGGCTCAAGTCAACGTTGTCCAGACACAAAAGTCCTCAAGGCTCACTAGATCTACTCAGAGAGAGATGAATGACTCTCCAAAAAGGAAGGATCCCATTCAACAGTCAGAAGCAAAAGGAAAGCCTAAGGCAACTTCTTCCAAGAAAAAGAAGTCTTATCTGACGGGAGTAGGTCATCAAGGGAACTAGTGCGAGCAGGAAAAGTCTGGGAGCTCCACCTCCAAAGGCTATGATCCCAAAAGAGAAAACTATGACAACATGAAAGCTTACATCAGAGATGTCACTCAGAAGACCATTAATGACTTGCTTGGAAGCAAGGGGAAGAGAACCTAGGATGACAAGGTTAATGACAACGAAAGAGTAGCATCGTTCATTGATGAGATTATGAACACCATAATACTGTCAAGAGTCAAAGTTCCCACCATAAAATATCTAGGGACAACTAACCCCGACGATCATCTGATGGCTTTTGATAGCCAGATGGATCTTTACAATGCTTCCGGAGCCGTCAGGTGCAGCCTCTTCCCGGTGACCTTCCAAGGGGCAGTGGCGAAGTGGTATCGTCAGTATAGGGAAAACACCATTTACTCGTGGAAACAATTCTCTTATTAATTCTCCGCACAATTCTGCCTTTGCAAAGATCCAACCATAGACTATACAGTCATCGCCAGCATCAAACAGAGGCAATGGGAGTATCTTGGGGACTATATAAAAAGGTTCAACATCGAAGTCTTAAATGCCAAGGATATAAATGACCGCGATAAGATGGTCGTCATACACTCAGGGTTGATTCGGAACACCCCCTTTTGGAAGGACTTATATATCCACGGCTACAAAGACTTGCAAGATTTCCATTTCCAAGCTGATAAGTTCATCTGCACGGATGAACTGTACTTCACAAAGAGGAAGTTTGGGCCTCGATGGGAAGGAGGAAGGCCGAATTTTGGATGAAAGCTCCCGGAAGGGAATCAGAAGATGTCGAGGTGGGAAGACTCTAACACCAAGTCGGTTGCCTTGAAAAAGCCCATCTCGTATGTGTATGCTATTGCAAAAGAAAGGGTTAATAACTTCCCCATCTCGTTCAAAGCCAGAAATAGCCCAAACCTCATGCCAGTGGTAAATACTGTGAGTTCCATAAAACCAACGGGCACAAATAGACGAGTGCAAGGTGTTGGACGGGATTATCCAGAAACTAATTCGAGAGGGACACCAGAAATAATTTGTTTCAAATAAAGCAGTACCAGCTCAACGTGCAGGAGGACAACATAAGGTCTCCGTAAACACGATAGGAGTCACTACGGGGGAGAATAACCTGGATTTGGGGCCTCCCGTAAACTGAATCAATGTGATCCATGGGGGGCCACACCCTGCCGGACGTTGTTCGAAGGCTAGAAACCAATACGTGAAGGAAGCCTTGGAGGGAATCTTCTCCATCCAAGAAGAACCATCATTAAAGAGAGCGCATTATGCCCTCAAAATGCATAAGCTCGTGGTCTCTCCGGAAGAAATGAAGAAAGGGGTCTGTCACCTACATAACGACCTCCTTATGATAACAGCGCAGATAGGGCTTTCGGTCGTTTCTAAAATTTTGGTGGATACCGAAAGCGTTGTCAATGTCATCTTCAAGCACGCCTTTGATCAGATGGGAATTTCTGAAAAGAAACTAGAGCCTAGCAACGAACCAATTTTCGGGTTCAACAACAAAGGGTTAACTCCGGTAGGTGAAATCAACCTTTTGGTTCAAGTGGTGTTGTCCCCTCTTCACAGGAATTTCAAACTCTCTTCGTCGTGATTGATCAGCCATCCAATTACAACACCTTCTTCGGACGAATGACTTTGGAGGAGATGGAAGTCTTCGTTTCTTCCAAGTATCATGTTAAAATTTATGACCAAACAGGGATGGGGTACCATCAGGGGAGGATAGTTTAGCTCCCGCAAGTTGTACTTCGCGACGGTTGAAAAATACAAAAGGGAGTATTCTTCGTATTTAGATTCTTGTACTGTTTTTATGCCTTTAGATAAGGGATTCTTATGTCCCTCATTCGAAGTAAGATAAAAATAAACGAGACTGACAAATGCACTAATGGTGCTTCTTTGAAAAGGAAGAGGAAAAGGTTCGATGAGGTAAACTCAACGGAAGATGGAGAAATTATCAAAGATTTGGGCTCTAGAAGAGACATCGAAAGGATAAAACCGATAGAAGAAGTATACGTTGATTCGAAAGATAAATCGAAGGTCATCAACATAGGGAAAATGCTAATGGAACCACTCTAAAGCGACTTAATCTATTTCCTACAGCTCAATAAAGATGTTTTTGCCTGGACCCATTCAGACATGGTTGGTATCGACCCTTCAACTATGAGCCATAGCTTAAACATCGACCCTTCAATAACCCCGGTTCTACAGAAGAAGAGACAATATAATAGAGGCCAGATAAAGGCCTTGAAGGAGAAGTCAAAAGGTTGGAAACTAATGGGTTTATCCGAGTGGTCTTTTACTCGAAATGGTTAGCCAATCCCGTGCTAGTGAAAAGTCCAATGGAAAGTGGAGGACGTGTGTTGATTACACGGATTTAAACAAAACTTGTCCGAAAGAATGTTACCCTCCCCTGCAGATCGATCAGTTGGCTGATGCCACGAGTGGACACAAGATACTATCCCTTATGGATGCTTATTCAGGGCACAATCAAATCCCGATGCACAAACCCGACGAGGAACATACAAGCTTTATCGGCGATTGCGGAACATTTTATTATAAAGTAATGCCCTTCGGTTTAAGGAATGTAGGGGCAACATACCAAAGGCTGGTAAATAGATGTTCCAAGAGCAGATAGGGCGCAATATGAAAGTATATGTGGATGACATGCTTGTGAAGTCCACCAAAAAACAGAGGATCATCTAAAGGATCTGGAAAAAATGTTTGATGTCTAGAGAAGTTAACAGATAAAGCTAAACCCTCAAAAGTGTTCCTTCGGAGTTTAATCGGGGAAGTTTTTGGGATATGTGATAGCGAGCAAGGAATTGAAGCTAGCCCCGACTAAATACAAGCCGTTAAGGACTTGGGGAACCTAAAACCAGCAAGGAAGTCATGAGCCTAAGCGAGAATATAGCGACACTCAGCGGGTTCATTTCTAAACCCATTGATAAATGTGTTCATTTCTTCGATGTCATAAAGAAAAAGAATAATTTTGAATGGAACAAAGAGTGTAGGATGGCATTCTAGGACTTGAAAGTTTATATGGGAACGCCTCCAGTTTTGTCCAGTCCCGAGAAGGGAGAAAATCTATACCTATACATGGTCGTCTCCGAACATGCAGTAAGCTCAGTCCTGATAAGAGAGAATAATGGGACTCAACATCCTATCTATTATGTTAGCCAAAGGCTAAAGGACGCAGAAACCCAATACCCTATCATAGAGAAACTAGTGTATTGCTTAATCCTTACCGCACGAAAGCTCAAAGGTTATTTCCAGGCTCACCCTATTAAAGTTTTAACTAGCTTCCCGCTCAAACAAGTGCTCAGCAAACCCGGAAACCTCGGGGAGGCTAATTAAATGGGGTACTGAGCTTAGCCAATACGAAAATGTGTTCCACCCTCGGGCAGCAATCAAAGTGCAAGCTCTTGCAGATTTTATGAACGAGTGCACGAACTTCATTTCAGAACAATCAATTAAAGAAAACGACTTAAAGACCAAATGGCAGCTCTTTGTAGATGGAGCTTCCAATGAGCAGGAAGCAGGGGCAGGTTACATTATAATCATCCCTAATGGGCACCGCTTGCACTATGCCATGAAGTTAGGGTTCCTGGCAAACAACAATGTGGATGAGTACGAATCCATGGTAGTTGTTTTGAATCTGGCACTACAGTTGAAGATACCAAGGATATAAATCTTCAGTGATTTGCAATTAATGATAAACCAAATAAAACAGACATATCAAACCAAGAACAAGCGACTCATCCTATACATGAAGAAGGTATTAAAGATGCTTTCCCTATTTGAGGACTTCTCAGTTCATCAAATACCCCACGGGGGGAATACCCAGAAGGATTCGCTAGCCAAGAGCACTCGAAACCCGAATAGTGCCGGTGGGATATCAGCAAATGCCCAGCATCGAACAGGAAGAATCAAAAATGGGTAAAGAGTTATTAGTTTTGACTAGATCCCAAGCCTTAAAAAGGTGAGACGGAGAAGACCAAGAAGGAAACTCCAAGAGGGAACCCCCATAACGAAAACACACCATCAACAAGGAACTATGTGGATGACTCCCATAGTGGACTACCTCCTAAGAGGGATGTTACCCCTTGATAAGCAAAACGCAAGAAAGATAAAACACCAAGCTCCCACACTCGCGACCATAGATGGCGTACTCTATAAGAAGGGACATTCATTTCCTTATTTAAGAAGTGTAAGTTTCGAAGATGGACTTAGCCTATTAAAAGAAGCTCATGAAGGATGGTGCGGGGACCATTCCAGTGGAGTTAAGCTGGACAAAAGGGTCATGCGACAAGGTTATTATTGGTCGCGGATGGTTAGTCAAGTGGTTGAATACGTCAAGGGATGCGATAAATGTCATAAATACTCTAATGTGCCACGACTTCCTCCCAGTGACCTAACCACTATATCGATCCCCTGGCCTTTCGATATATGGGGGATAGATTTAATTGGGCCCTTACCACTCACCAAGGGCGGAGATAAATATGACGTAGTAGCTATCGACTACTTCACCAAGTGGGTGGAGGCGGAACCTCACATCCAAAAAGGTATTAAGATTCGTAATAAAATTTATCGTTACCCGCTTCGGAATCCTTCATAAGATTACATCGGACAACAGAACACAATTCGAGAGCAAAGAGTTCACCTGATTCTGTGAGAAAAATGGAATCATTAAAAGTTTCTCCTCAGTAACCCACCCGAAAGCTAACGGAGTTATGGAAGCCACAAATAAGGCCATTAAGACAATCCTTAAGGAACGCCTAAATCTGGCTAAAGAAAATTGGGTAGAGGAGTTGCCTCTTGTGTTATGGGCATATAAAACTTCTACCAAAATAGTTATGGGACCCCCCCCTTTTCCGTGACATATGGATGCAAAGCCATGCTTCCAGTTGAGGTCGAAATTCCCTCACATAGAAGGGTAGCATACACAATTGACCCCAACCAGGAGTTAAGGAAGGAATCACTAGACTTGATATAGGGATTAAGGGATGAGGCTGTAATCAGAACTGCCGAATACCAAAGAAGGATCACAAAATATTACAATTCAAAGGTCAAAGCTAGAACTTTCACTAAAGGTGAATTAGTACTGCGAAAAGTAATGGCTAACACCAAGAACCGAGAAGATTGTCCTCTCGGTCCAAATTGGGAAGGACCCCTAATTGTTCATTAAGAAGTCATACCCGGTACATATCGGCTATGCAGGCCCAATGGTGATCTTGTTCCAAGAACATCAAACTCGGAACATTTGAGGCCATATTTCCCAACCATAAAAGAATAAAGGACAAAATTTCCTCCTAAGAAATCATCATACAATCAAGGGCATGGAAACCCTCCCAGTAGCTCGAAAGAAACCCAAAGGGGTCGAGTTGAAAAAATGATTTAATCCCTCATCATTGCCAAATTGGCCAGGGCAAGGCATCCCCCGGAGGGGGATGATTGTGTTAGTCTTTCTACATGCCCAAACATGAGAGGGCAAGGTTAAACCATCGAAAGTGTAAGTCGCCGTTTCACACCAGAGATGGTCGTTGCGGTGCATCTAAAAATTAGCATGCCCTGCCTTTGCTCACAGAAGAGTACGCTCTGCCTTTGCTAGAACTAAGCATGTCCTACCTTTGCTCGTAGAAGAGCACATCCTATCTCTGCTTATGTTCTGCGTTACCCGCAGAAGGGAGCTCAAACCCCTATAATCGCCTACGATGGTCAGGATAGCGCATCCCTCGGAGGGGCTGGCGTATAAGCCTCTATCAAAGCTTACGATGGTCCATATAAAGCATCAAAAGTGTAAACCTTAGTTCTATGTCCACGACGTCCCCGTCTCAATTTCTAAGATCTTATCATCGCCTACGATGGTCAGGATAAGGCGCCTCCTGGAGGGAGGTCGGGTAAGTCCTTGAGCCCTGCTGGTGGATAAGCTAGCCAAGTGCTCTGGACGCACAGGCCCAGAGAGTGGCCAACAAAGCACGTACATTCTCTGCTTTGACATCAAAAGCCCAAGGGGAGGCTCAAGAAGTGCGTACAACCTCTGCTTACCAAATCAAATCTGAAGGGGGTACTTCATTAATGCCGGAAGGGTTGCCGGTCTTCGGTCTTTAAAATACCCGAATCTGGGTGGATTCGGCTCTTCGTTAATACCGGAAGGGTTTCCTGTCCTTAATATTTAAAATACCGGAAATTGGGTGGATTCGGCTCTTCATTAATACCGGAAGGGTTTTTGGTCCTTAATCTTTAAAATACCCGAATTTGGGTGGGTTCGGCTATTCATTAATGCCGGAAGGGTTCCCGGTCCTTAATCTTAAGATACCCGAATCTGGGTCGATTCAGCTCTTCATTAATACCAGAAGGGTTTCCGGTCCTTAATCTTTAGAACACCCGGATGTGGGCGGATTCAGCTCTTCATTAATACCAGAAGAGTTCCCAGTCCTTTATCTTTAAATTACCCAAATCTGGGTGGATTCGGCTTTCCATTAATACCGAAAGGTTCGCAGTCCTTAATCTTAAAATACACGAATCTGGGTGGATTCGGTTCTTCATTAATGTCGAAAGGGTTCTCGGTCGTTAATCTTAAAATACCCGAATCTAGGTGGATTCGACTCTTCATCAATACCGGAAGGGTTTCCGACCCTTAATCTTTAAAACACCCGAATCTAGGTGGATTCGGCTCTTCATTAATACCGAAAGGGTTTCGGGTCCTTAATCTTTTAAATACCCGAATCTAGGAGGATTCGACTCTTCATTAATGCCGGAAGTGTTCCGGTCCTTAATTTTAAAATACCCGAATCTGGGTGGATTCGGCTCTTCATTAATGCCGAAAGGGTTCCCGATCCTTAATGCCAAAATACCCAAATTTGGGTAGATTTGGCTTTTCGTTAATACCGAAAGGGTTTCCCGCCCTTAATCATTAAAATACCCAAATCTGGGTAGATTCGACTCTTCGTTAATGCCGGAAGGTTTCCCGGTCCTTAATCCCAAAATACCCAAATCTAGGTGGATTCGGCTCTTCATTAATGCTGGGAGAGTTCCCGGTCTCCAATCTTTAAGTACCCGAATCTGGGTGAATTCATCTCCTTAATCTTAACACGTCCGGGTCTGGGAAGTATTCAACTCAACATCATTATTGGAAAGAATTTTCAACCTTCGATCAAGGCTTGAATCTAGGTCAATTCATTCCTCCGTGAGGCGCCAAAAGCAAATCTCTTCGGCAGGGCCTATGGCGTAACTTAGCATTAAAAAATAATTGGCAAACAAATAGGAGAAAGCGTAGAAAAAGAAGCTTGACATGGAAAGTCGAAGACACTCCTTCACTATGTAGGCCAAATGTTACTACCAAAATGATCTTAGCATAGGTCGACAGTGAAGGGATGTCGAATGAATATGAGGAAGGGATGAAGAATTCGAGAGCAATTTAGGAAGATGCCCCCTCTGAAAAGAAGGGGCCCGAAACCTACAGAGCGTCAGCAAAGGTTCATCCGATATGGTCTACCTGCCAGGAATTAACCGATGTAATGCCAACACAACGGTTCTAAACCGGTTCTAAATCCACCTAGTACTAATCCACCTAGTACAACGGTTCTAAATCGGTTCGAAATGTCAGCAAAGGATACAGGCTACTCATACTAATCCACCTAGTACTTGAACCATCAACGGTTCTAAATCGGCAGATGTACACGTACATCGTAAGGGCGGGACCCTCTAAGTACCCACGATAAAGCCAAAAGCCTACATCTAAAAACAAACGCCAAAGGACCGACACTTGGAGGCATCCACCGAAAAATTCAAAATCCTCCGCAATTCGTCTCGGGAACAAACTCTTTTCCACCTTGGGGAGGCCCCAATTCACTCGGGACCCTTGCTTTGAAGTCCGTAACCGACACCATGAGGATGACCGACAACTGGATACCTGAGACCAAGAAAAATACGGTCGATAGGAATCATTCAGGCCTAACACCCTACTGATAGAAAGACCCCGGATTCTCTATAAATAGGACCCCAGGAACTCCATAAAGGGGGATGTACTTTTTATTTCTCAATTTAGTTCATTTCTCCTCAAGAGGAGCAAATCAAAATTCTTGTAATATATCTGCAAACTATGAATGGAGAATTCCGAGTCTAACACATCTTGCGATTTGATAATCTTGTTGTGTCATAATTATGAAACATGGAGTTAACACTGATCTTTCTGATGAGGAGATCAACCAAGGTGTCCCGGCAGTGGGGGAAGAGGGCTTTGTGGAAACACGAAGCCCCCTTCTCCTCGCCCTAAGGGTCTGCCATGATTGATCCATATTTTCATGCTGAGCCCAATGGTTCCCATACATTGATGTTAGGAGATTGTCCATGAATTTCCCTGTCGTGATTCAGGATCCACTCTTGGGCATATCTAACACGGAGGAATCATCGGAGTTAACAAATATTACGATGCCTTCGTCCTTGCACTCAAGGGAAACGTTAGCCCGTTTTCTTCTTATTGGAATACATAATGTCATCGTCATGGCTTAGAAGCTCATCAATTCCATGAAGCCTAACGACATCAAGTTAAATAACTTTCCCAGGCTCAAGTCAAAATACCATCATGCAATACGTGTGGTATTCACCCTTCGGGGGCAAGGTTAATGGTCGTTAGGTTTAAAAATTCTGATGCCTTGAGGAAGGTGATTCAGCTTAAAGTCATAGGCCTAATATTACACACTGGAGACTCTGAGTCATGACGACAACAAATCTCATGAATGCATACATTACATACTGTAATCCGGGTGTTGATGAAAAATCTCTTTAACAATCTTCTTCATTTCGGGATATTTTATCGGTACTGTGTTACCTTCAGGGGGTAATTCCTTTATAAATTCAAGGATTGCATTCACACAATCGTAGGGAAAGGCATATTTGCGTTTTGAGCTATTTAGCTTGACTATAAAATATAATTGTTTTATCCCTTTTGGACATGAATGATACAATGGCTTTTTTTACTATCAAAAAGTGATTTATACTTCTTACTTTGATTGGCCTGCCAATCAACATGAACCATGGGATATTCCTCAATATTATCTAGCAAAAACTTATAGGTTGAAAATGATGAAATCTGCCAGCATCATTGACTAGATCTTCCATCCTAGGAAGTTAAGAATCACCAATGCTTATAGGTTCACTAATGGGTTGTTTTTGCTTCCTCGCCGACTCTTCCCCATGAAAATGCCAAATGATATATGATTGGACAATTCCCATCTAAGCAGATGACAATGAATTTCATCTAATTTAATCTTTATTTTTTTAATTTTTGCATTTTGTATAAGGACAAGAATAAATTTCCTTATTACCACCGTTTTCTACTATAATATCAATAAACTTTTGCCCTCTTCACATATCATTTAGTTCTTCGATCGAATTCTTTCATCCCCTACACGTAAATTTAATATCAATAAACTTTTGCCCTCTTTACATAAATTTTTCCACCAATTTAATATATTAACCCATCACGTACACAAACACATAACGCAACTCAAACTAGTTATATATGTTAAGTATAACAATATGCTTCTTGTTTGATGATAACAAACATATATATTATTTTACAAATATGTATGTAATTGTGTTATTCCATATTTCATCTCACATAAGAAATAAATATTTGTCTTGAATACTACTTCACACAAATTAATATTCAAACAGTGTTTAATTCAAATAAATATTTTATTTCACCATTTGAAATGGTAAAAATTTTTGACTCCACTATTTACAGTTCACTGTTAATAACACTGTCAATCACATATTCATTGGTTCCTCACATTTCACTCGATTCACTCAGTTGTATATACAATTTCATATACAGACTCAGTTACATACATTGACACACTTTGTCTTCAATTGCTTCAGATCCTTTCTAGTCACCTACATACCTATCATAGAAACACACAGAGTAAAATGGAACTAAAATAGATTTAAATACTAGCACACATAATTTCATTTTAAATTTTTATTTATCTCAGAATTTTGGTGTGTTTCTCATTACTGGGATTCTCATCATTTTTCTAAACTTGGTTTGAAATATACACATATATTTATATATGAGTCTAGACTGCTTGTGATACTCACAGTAATTTACTGTAAATACCACAAGGTAGACTGAATATCTTTTGCTTGCAAACCAGCCTCAACACATCAAAATTGGTCTGCTGATCAAGGCCAGCCTCGAATCACATTTGTGGTCTACTGATCTTGACAGTGGTATGCTAATTTATATAAATATTTATATGCATATGCAAAAAGGTAAATTTTCATGTGAGCATGGGCAATATGGTCAAACACTACTCAATATGGCATCACCAATAGAATGGTACAAGCGTGCATGTTCAAGTAAGCCTGGTAGCAAAACACACAACCACATCACCAAGTCAGGTAGCAAACTCTAACAAATGATGCAAGCATATATGCAGCAGTATAGAAGTGCAGAAGCTTGCACGCACACACATGCACGTAACAATCAATATATGTTGCACTATGTTAAACATCGTAAAGAGGGTGTGGTATATGTCTAAGTACTAAATAGTAATAATGTGACACCCCACATCCATTAATGTCACTCACTAAGGGAATGCATTAACTTTCGTGATGTGTTATAGGTAAATAAGAACATAATATCACAACATAGACATGTAAAATAGCAGCGGAATTAAAACTTTATTTAAATCATAACATCACGGTCCCAAATACTAAGTTTACATCATAGGTTTGAAATAACCAGTAACATGTTTAACAATCTGTCTTGCCAAAAATACCAGAGTACAAAAGCATAAACCATATTTCCCAAGCAGAGCAATGAGAGAGTTGACAATAAGTCAACGTTGTACATCAATATTCAAAATCCAAGCTAAGCCGAAAGAATCCAAATCAACTCTAAGCACTTCACCCTGAGAACCTGGGGGAGGGAGGAAAACGCAAGAGAGAGAGGAGAAAACAAAAAGGGTCAGACATAAAGCCTGGCAAGTCCAGTTACTTTTAAACGTAAATAAATAAAAGTACCATGGCAGGTATATAGAAAAACTGGAAGAACAAGATAACAATAACAAGTGTGAACAGAGCAAGATAAGATGAACATGATATATTACACTTCTTGAATACATTTCTCTGCACCGCGCAGATACTAGTATATCAGAAGTAAAATGATCCCTACTAATATCGTTCCGTTACACTTTCTTGATTATTACGTTACTTGGTTTAATAGCACTCAAGACTTGTACGCGCATCGTACCCATTTACTTTTCCATGAATTCACCTATACAATATATGTAGCTATCTCTCAATATTGAGATATACCCCATGGTACTCCACTCGCACGGTCTCCACTGAAATACACGCAGTCCCTCATCCTACGCCGGAGTGACATACGGATCCCTGTATATCGATGTTACGTTTCGCATAGATCTGCCGTTACTATGCTATGTAAGCGTACAGACTGCCACCGTCGATCGAATCAGACTCCAGATTGGAGTAATGCCCTCTAGTCTACAATACATCACCCAAAGCTGATGTGCATGTATCTAGACTATCCCACATATGTACTATAATTGTAGCTCGATGCCTCAATCGCACATCCTCTAATGTGCACCGAGTTCCGTGACAGGGCTAAACACGGAAATCGGTCGGGTGCTTTTCCATCTGTACAGGCCCGTCTTTAAGAGCCTTCAAATACAGATAATCCTCGGGTCTATTTTCTATGGTGGTTATGGCCCCACCTCGGCTCCTCCCTCAACTAGTAAAGACTATAGAGCTAAGCGACTGCACCTAAAACAACCAATCTAAACATCCGTATGGCATCTCCCCTCAACCCCGTACCTTGATAGTGAAAGGTGAAATGATATCATGGGGTTAGCTCTAGTCTTTTCGCATCCCACTGGCTGACGATGACGGGTATCCGACGATCTACTATCCTTGTCGGTCCTGACTTTACATCTCCTCGTGAGGCAACCGTCGAATCACCCTGATGCCACCTCGTCACAACATTCTGACTGCATAGCTACCTCTACAGTCAAGGCTCACCCACCTGGTAGTTATGCGCAGACCCAACCTCTGTGAGCACAGTCCAAAACTACACCACCACAGAGGACTACCAGGAGCACCTTCAACATCTCAGGAAGCTGCGTGCTTCCCCTTCCAGTCCTTCGGAGCCGTCATAACAATCAGATGAATGCGCGCTCCCCTCGTGCCTTATAATGCCTCGATGATCTACCCCGTTGGGGTATTCACCCTCAAATGTGCGGATTGGTCCAAGCGCCTCATTTTAATATGTTATTAGACCCTATGTCTAAACATTCTATTACGTGCTTGCCTTACCTCACCGGGTTTTCATCTAACTTGATTATTACCATTCATATTGAATTCTTATTCAAATTACCAAGTTTCTCTTGCTTATTAATTTCAATCATATAAATTAATCCATTTAAGTTTATTAATAAGCCCACAACATGTTATTCCCTAGATTGTGACCCAAAGTCCGAAATCCACAATCTATTTTATATTCTTGCTTAGTTATATCATTACAATAACATGTTTTACTTAATATGTAATTAAGTATATCCAATTCACATGTTTTATAATTAACATGCTACTTACCATTTATGATTAAATATAACTTATTTCATTTTACAAGTTTTCCTCGTTTTTTCTCATTTAATCATAAATTCAATTTACATCGTCGCTACAACGTATCGTTGTCTACTTAGCAGATTATTACACATATCTATTTCTACAAGTTGTGCTTACCCTATAAGGTGTCTTCCAATTACATAACTTTATTATTTCTACTTGTTATGTATACCACTAGGTGTCTTTAATTACAAAACCTTATTGGGTTAAGTTCGTGGGCCTATATGTAAATATTACCACCCCCTCTAATTTACTTAACCCACCCATTGCCCATCCAATTTTACTTGACACTAACTCAAGTTCATAATCATACAATCCTAATGGATTAACTTAGGTTAACTAGTCCAATTCATTACCATGTCCAATTATGGTTATAATGGGCTAGACCTCCCACATTAGGCCTACAACGGGTGGATGCTGGATATGTCGGTCAGCTCCGGGCAGTCTTATTCCACAGTTGGGTCTAACCTCGTGTCTTAGCCCGATTCGTATTTACGTACTTAGACTTCCCACATTAGGTTCAACATGAGTGGCTGCTAGATATGTTGGTCGGGTCCGGGCAGACTTCCACCACTAATGTAACCTAACATCATGTCATAGGTACAATTACAATTCCAAACTGCAATTACTAAACATTCCATTATTAATTAATTAATCAATTAAACCTTCCCCATTTGAATTATGTCTAATTCACTATTCAAATTATAGACTTTTATGCCTCTTTTTAATTCACCTTTTAATTATGCACCAAATGCCCCTTATCATAAATTAAGGCATATATATATGTATATATATATATATATATTGCACAAACCCAAACCCGCATATTTTCCAATTTATACCAAAAATTCTTATTCACATACGTTCTAATTTATGTCCCAAATTAATATTTAGACATGTCCCATTCTATACCCAATTCCATATTTACATATATTCCAATACAAGTTGTACCCAAACCCATATTTGCATATTTCTAATGTATGTCTAAAATTCATATTCATACATGTACCAATTTATATGACAAATTAATATTTACAGGTTCCAATACAAATTAACCCAAATTCATGTTTTCCAGTTGGTGCCTAAAAATCGCATTCATATTATCCAATAAGAAACATGCCCCCAAATCCATATTTGTATATTTTCCCCATTTTATGCCCAATTTATATTCATATTTCCAATATCAATTATGCCCCAAATTATGTCATTTCCTATTATTCTCAATTTCGTACGTTCGCATTTTTCAGCGTTAGGCCTAGGCTCGAAGGTAGCCTGGCTATATGAAAATAAAAATAAAAAGAAGAGAAAGAAAAGAATCAGAGCAGGCATAATAACGAATCAATTACATAACAGTAGAAATAGGCATAAAACTGAATGGACATATTATGACAAGTTTAGATTTGGTGAAGAACTAATTAGGCACTGATTCATGATCCAATTTTTATATACATATCATGATTACTAATTAGATATTCAGATCTAAAAATAACATGAACTCACAGTGAGTTTTCTGCGAAGAACATGTTGAATAAGTTATTGTAGCCACTGCATTTGTTGTAGAAATCTTTGAATATGTATAATCCTTTTTTTTTTTTGAATTGATTTAGAAGAAGAAGAAGAACCATTTTAATTTTCATCGCAGCAGAGCTTCGCCGTCACCATTATTTTTCTATGAACAAAACCTAGATTTAAGGTTCTTTTTACAGGAGTAGCGGAGGAACCAAGACCATCGGATTAGATCAGGAACCATAGGAATCGTCCACGTCATCCGACCAATAGAAAACAGCCATGTTGCGAAAAAACAATCTTTAACCAATAAAATGCGCCATGTGTGCAACATGATGCGCATCAGCAGGGGTGTTGACACCTACACGTTATATATATATATATATATATATATTATGTATTTATTTTTCTTTTTAACCATCTTTTAAATTAATCCCCCAATTAACCATTTTCACACTAAACCGCTTTTTAATTGAACTGTGTTCACACTAAGCCACTTTCTATTTATTCCCCTAAATAAAAAATATGGCGCTGGCAGAGATCGAACTCTATACCTCTTATATGCAAGTCACATGTTCTAACCAAATGAGCTACTAAGTCTTTTGTTTATAAATCTTAGAACAATGCTAAACATTATTCTTTCCTCATTCCTCTTTTTCATGTTTTGTTGCAATATTTAATTTAAAGATATATTTTTCATCCTAAATCAGTCTTCTACAAACCATAGGTCTAAATTGATTAGAAAATCACCACGAATGCAATGACGCTAATTTTGTGATCAAATTCCTGAAGCTCTTCAAATTTTCCTTTTTATTTCTATTTAATTGTTCGCATGCATTTCTTCACATTTCATGTATTGCATTTAATTTCTTTTATTAATCTTTTTCCTTCATTTCACTGCATGAACTTATTACATGCAATTTTATTGTCATTATTTATTTTTTCTCTTAAATATATCTATGTATATAATATTATACATATTTCCACATTTTTAATTTCATTAAAAATGCGGGGTGTTACATTCTCCCTTACTCAAGGGATTTCGTTCTCGAAATCTCTAAGTTAAGAAGAACGTATATCCTAACATCTAACAATCATACATCCATTTAGCAATCACAGGCATCCATTGTCCTCAAGGAATTTCTAATGCTTTTCATGAACATACGCAATAGTGTGTGTATATGTTCGTAAACTAATGCAAAAGATCAGGTGGTCTACTGATTCAGCTGACCTCCTTAATGCAATGTATGTTTGTGCCATGCAACCAAAAATGTATGCAAATCATCCTAATACATGTAAGTTCTATATATGTGCACAGTCATTCATCCAAATGTGGAATCAAGGTAACAATAATCCTATCTTCATCCATAAAAATTTAAAATGTACACACATCAATATGCAATATGTAAGTGATTGAGCTGATCTAGTGCTTATTGTGTGTGTATATGCATCCACGAGCAATCACTAGCAAACACTTGCATCCATCAACCATAACATGTCTCAAATACATATTTACATACATTAGTTTTCTACCTAAAGACTTGATCGATATGAGATTTTCAAACGATAGATACAAGTATTAATTCAAAGCTTGGAAAAAGAAGTTAAGAACATATTCTCGAAAAGGAAAGGATATAAAGCGCGAATCTTGTCTTCTGTCTCCTAAGTAGCATCCTCGCGGTCCTCTCCCCATTGCACTTTTACTAGCTTCACTTCTTTTTTTCATAATTTTTTAACCGTAGATCCAAGTATGCAAGTCAGAACTTGTCCAATCGTTGCTTCCTTCTCTACTTTCACTTCCTCTTGAAAGTTTTCCTCCAATATCTCATACTCTATACCTTTTATCGCCTCTTTTCAAGTAGCTCCCCTACTTTCTTATAAAGTTCCCTCTTTTCTTTTAGGAGTCACATGTCGCACAGGAAATGCAACCGGCTTTGCGTTGTCTACCAAGTTTGTGCGGAAACCAATCTCGTGCCTCGGGGTAAACCCCGAACCTCATCAAAAACATAAGGATACTCACAACTATTGGCACAGGTTGCAAATCGTCGATAGATACATCAAGAGGTTCTAGGAAACTAATCCATCTCTAGAATCAAACTGTGCCTCATAGAATCAAGAACATATGCATCGCAACCAAACTCGACGCCTGACACAGAGATTCTCAAACCCCGACCAATCCTCGATAAATAAGACATACCTCTAATGGGGTTTGAGACAATGACGGGATCCAAAACCATACTAGTATCTAGGTGCAGAGACTCAACTAAAGGATCAGATATAAAAGAATGCGAGGCGCTAGAAAAAGAATCCAGTAGGATGATCAGAATTAGAAATCAATCCTTCGATGGAAACTTTCCTGCCCCTATCCTGTCCACTAGCTATGAGAACATTAGCTTGCCTTTTCTCTTTCTACAACCATTTTCCAGATGACCCCTCGTTCCGAAATTATGGTACTTCCTCTTTTCTTTCTTCATCTATATTCTCTTCTTAAGCCACCATTTTCTTTCATCTTTGGGCTATGCTCCTTAGCCCCAATTCCCTTATTCTCCTTTTTACCATTCTTGTGCAACATGCTAACCAGTCTCTTGAAAGCTGCCTCCATCGCACGAAGATCCTTACGAGGCTTGAAAGAAAATAAGACGCAGGTGAAACCACGACGGCTAAAGATAGAGGTTGGGCACTTCTTTGCCTTTCGATATGTACCGTAGTTTTAACATGCCTACGGAACTATGCCGAAATAGGGATACCCTTTCGGGAAGAAACAGTTCCCCAAACAAAAGGAAAAGGAATCAAACGGAGAATCGAGAAGATATTTATGGCTTTGGGAAATATACTTTTCAAAAATAAACTTTTTATTTTAAAATACTTTGTTTTTGAGACCTTTATGAAAATCATTTTCAAAATATTTTATCCGATCTTATAACCATATGCTTTGATACCAAATGTGACACCCCACGTCCGTTAATGTCACTCACTAAGGGAATGCATTAACTTTCATGAAGCGTTATAGGTAAATAAGAACATAATATCACAAGATAGACATGTAAAATAGCAGTGGAATTAAAACTTTATTTAAATCATAATATGATGGTCCCAAATACTGAGTTTACATCATAGGTTTGAAATAACCAATTACATGTTTAATAATCTATCTTGCCAAAAGTATCAGAGTACAAAAGCATAAACCATATTTCCCAAGCAGAGCCATGAGAGAGTTGACAAAAAGTCAAGGTTGTACATCAATATCCAAAATCCAAGCTAAGCCGAAAGAATCCAAATCAACTTTAAGCACTCCACCCTGAGAACCTAAGGGGGTAACGGAAGAGAGAGAGAGGAGAAAACAAAAGGGTCAGACATAAAGTCTAGCGAGTCCAGTTACTTTTGAATGTAAATAAACAAAATTATCATGGAAGGTATATAAAAAAACTGGAAGAACAAGATAACAATAACAAGTGTGAACAGAGCAAGATAAGATGAACATGATATATTACACTTCTTGAGTACATTTCTCTGCACCGCACAGATACTAGTATATCAGAAGTAGAATGATCTCTACTAATATCGTTCCCTTACACTTTCTTGATTATTAGGTTACTTGGGTTAATAGCACTCAAGACTTATACGCACATTGTACCCATTTACTTTCCCATGAATTCACCTAATACAATATGTGTAGCTATCTCTCAATATTGAGATATACTCTATGGTACTCCGCTCGCACGGTCTCCACCGAAATGAACACAGTCCCACATCCATGCCAGAGTGACGTACGGATCCCTGTATATCGATGTTACATTTCGCATAGATCTGCCGCTACTATGTTATGTAAGCATTTAGACTGCCACCATCGATCGAATCAGACTCCAGATCGGAGTAATGACCTCTAGTCTACGATACATCACCTAGAGCTGATGTGAATGTATCTAGACTGTCCCACGTATGTACTATAATTGTAGCTCGATGCCTCAATCGTACGAACTCCAATGTGCACCGAGTTCTGTGACAGGGCTAAACACGGAACTCGGTCGGGTGCTTTTCCATATTTGTACAGGCCCGTCTTTAAGAGCCTTCAAATACAGATAATCCTCGGGTCTGTTTTTCATGGTAGCTATGGCCCCACCTCGGCCGCTCCCTCAACTAGTAAAGACTACAGAGCTTAGCGACCGCCCCTAAAACAACCAATCTAAACATCCGTGTGGCATCTCCCCTCAACCCCGTACCTCGACAGTGAAAGGTGAAATGATATCTTGGGGTTAGCTCTAGTCTTTTCGCATCCCGCTGGCTGCCGACGACGGGTATCCGACGATCTACTATCCTTGTTGGTTCTGACCTTCCACCTCCTCGTGAGGCAACCATCGAATCACCCAGATGTGGCCTCGTCACAACATTCTGACTACATAGCTACCTCTGCAGTCAAGGCCTACCCACCTGGTAGTTACGCGCAGACCCAACCTCTGTGAGCATAGTCCGTAACTACACCACCACAGAGGACTACCAGGAGCACCTTCAACGTCTCAGGAAGCCGCGTGCTTCCCCTTTCAGTCCTTCAGAGCCATCATAACAATCAGATGAATGTGTGCTCCCCTCGTGCCTTATAACACCTCGATGATCTACCCCGTTGGCTTTTCACCTCAAACATATGGACTGGTCCAAGCGCCTCATTTTAATATGTTATAAGACCCTATGTCTAAACATTCTATTACGCGCTTGCCTTACCTCACTGGGTTTTCATCTAACTTGGTTATTACTATTCATATTGAATTCTTATTCAAATAAACAAGTTTCTCTTGCTTATTAATTTCAATCATATAACTTAATCCAGTTAAGTTTATTAACAAGCCCACAACATGTTATTCTCTAGATTGTGGCCCAAGGTCCAAAATCCACAATCTATTTTATATTCTTGCTTAGTTATATCATTACAATAACATGTTTTACTTGATATGTAATTAAGTATATCCAATTCACATGTTTTCTAATTAACATGTTACTTACCATTTATGATTAAATATAACTTATTTTATTTTACAAGTTTTCCTCATTCTTTCTCATTTAATCATAAATTCAATTTACATCGTCACTACAACGTATCATTGTCTACTTAGCAAATTATTACACATACCTATTTCTACAAGTTATGCTTACCCTACAAGGTGTCTTCCAATTACACAACTTTATTATTTCTACTGGTTATGTATACCACTAGGTGTCTTTAATTACATAACCTTATTGGGTTAAGTTCGTGGGCCTATATGTAAAAATTACCCACCCTCTCTAATTTACTTAACCCACCCATTACCCATCCAATTTTACTTAACCCTAACTCAAGTTCATAATCCTACAATCCTAATGGATAACTTAGGTTAAGTAGTCCAATTCATTACCATGTGCAATTATGGTTATAATGGGCTAGACCTCCCACATTAGGCCTACAACTTGTGGATGTTGGATATGCCAGTTGGGTCCGGGCAGTCTTATTCCACAGTTGGGTCTAACCTCGTGTCTTAGAGCGATTCATATTTACGTACTTAGACTCCCACATTAGGTTCAACATTAGTGGCTGTTTGATATGTCGGCCGGGTCCGGGCAGACTTCCACCACTAATGTAACCTAACCTCATGTCATAAGTACAATTATAATTCCTAATTGTAATTACTAAACGTTCCATTATTAGTTAATTAATCAATTAAACCTTTCCGTATTTGAGTTATGTCTAATTCACTATTCAAATTATAGACTTTTATGCCTCTTTTTAATTCACCTTTTAATTATGCACCATATGTCCCTTATCATAAATTAAGGCATATATATATATGTGTGTGTGTGTGTGTATATATATATATATATTGCACAAACCAAAACCCACATATTTTCCAATTTATACCTAAAATTCTTATTAACATACATTCCAATTTATGTCCCAAATTAATATTTAGACATGTCCCATTCTATACCCAATTCCATATTTACATATATTCCAATACAAGTTATACCCAAACCCATACTTGCATATTTCTAATATATGCCTGAAATGTATATTCATACATGTACCAATTTATATGCCAAATTAATATTTACACGTTCCAATACAAATTAATCTAAATTCATGTTTTCCAATTTGTGCCTAAAATTCACATTCGTATTATCCAACATGAAACATGCCCCCAAATCCATATTCGTTTATTTTCCCCATTTTATGCCCAATTTATATTCATATTTTCCAATATCAATTATGCCCCAAATTATGTCTTTTCTTATTATTCTCAATGTCGCACGTTCGCGTTTTTTAGTGTTAGGCCTATGCTCAAAGGTAGCCTGGCTATATGAAAATAAAAAGAAAAAGAAGAGAATGAAAATAATCAGAGAAGGCATAATAATGAATCAATAACATAACAGTAGAAATAGGCATAAAACTGAATGAACATATTATGACAAGTTTAGATTTGGTGACGATATAAACATATAAGAATAGATCAGAGGATTTTGTTATAATAGAACTAATTAGGCACTGATTCAAGATCCAATTTTTATATACGTATCACGATTACTAATTAGATATTCAGATCTAAAAATAACATGAACTCATAGTGAATTTGCTGTGAAGAACCTGTTGAATAAGTTGTTGTAGCCGCTGCTGATTTTGTTGTAGAAATCTTTGAATATGTATAATCCTTTTTTTTTTGAATTGATTTAGAAGAAGAAGAAGAAGAAGAATAAGAAGAAGAACCATTTTAATTTTCATCGCAGCAGAGCTTCGTCATCACCATTATTTTTCTATGAACAAAACCTAGATTTAGGGTTCTTTTTATAGGAGTAGCAGAGCAACCAAGACCATCGGATTAGATCAAGAACCATAAGAATCGTCTACGTCATCCGACCATTAGAAAACTAAACCGCTTTTTACACTAAACCGCTTTTTAATTGAATTGTGTTCACACTAAGCCACTTTTAGCCATTCCCCTAAAATAAAAACATGGCGCTAGCAGGGATTGAACTCTGTACCTCTTATATGCAAGTCACATGTTCTAACCAAATGAGCTACTAAGTCTTTTGTTTACGAACCTTAGAACAATGATAAACATTATTCTTTCCACATTCCTCTTTTTCATGTTTTGTTGCAATATTTAATCTAAAGATATCTTTTTCATCCTAAATTAGTTTTCTGCAAACCATAGGTATAAATTGACTAAAAAATCACCACGAACGCAATGACGCTAATTTTGTTACCAAATTCTTGAAGCTCTTCAAATTTACTTTTTATTTCTATTTAATTGTTCGCATGCATTTCTTCTCATTTCATGTATTGCATTTAATTACTTTTATTAATATTTTTCCTTCATTTCACTGCATGAACTTATTGCATGCAATTTTATTGTCATTATTTAATTTTTGTCTTAAATATATCTATGTATATAATATATATGCATATTTCCACATTTTTAATTTCATTAAAAATGCGGGGTGTTTCAAATAAACAATTAAACAAACATTGCATCCATTATCCATCCTCACATTCACTAACTCGGTGCATAAAGCATATGGGATCCAGTTCTTTGACTACCCAATTCATCGAGGCACTAACAATTTCTACATCCAGGAACTCTACCAGACAATCAATTAGTCCTACATCGACGGACTATAGCATATAACCCTACCAGTTCACAATACTAATAGGCTCTGGATTCCAGACAGATCAGGCTCTACATCGAGTAACTCTAGCATATCATTGTGTCACTCCCACAGAGTGTACCCCATTCACGAATACCAACAAATCCTTTGCACACATTCCACACGGAAAATTTACTACCAGTAGTTGATATAACTCTCATCATAAATCATGTGATAACTGAACTATCCTCGATGGACATCAATTACTGTAAGATCTCATCGACTTCCCTCAAAGTCGTAACAACTGTTAGCTATCATCGGTGAACATCAATTGTTGTGACACATCATCAATTTCCATTCCAGAACACTCTTGTGACCTCGTTGACTGCTTCTATAGCATCTATGCCATTTGAATTCATCAACTACCACTTTTCGAAAAGTCACTATCATCCAATGAGATAGCACCATATCGCCTCAGAACCAAAACCACTGATCGAAGAGACACCGTATCGAAACTATTGTTGAATGAACCATCATGTCTTGCTCCTCAAATTCGTTCCATAGTCCAAGTCAAATTAGCCATTAACAAAAGTAACCGATATCAACAACTCCATAGTAATCGAAAATGACTACACGGATCATGTATTTATCCATAATTGGTTAAATACACATCTAGGGAAAATATATAGCATACATCATGAAATATATCCCAACGCTAAAGTCTACCCTCCATCTTCATATTGGTCACTAAGCCCTAGTGCTTCTCCGACTTCAAACCTATCACTAAGCTCTAATGCCTCTTCATTACCAAATCAGCCTGCATGTTCCGAAGCCCCTGTGTGAATCTGTCTCATCCATTCGAACTTATCATTTTTGTTTTCTTAATCGATATGCACAACATGCGCATCTGATCAGTAAATATCAAACTCTAGCAAATGGGATTTTCCTAATACTAGATTGCCTACTAGCAGTATTTTTATCTAAACAAAGCTAATAATTCAACCATGCAGTCAATAGTCACAAAAATTTCAAAACTATCATACAACTTACAAGCATCCATAATAATGTCAATAAATTAAACAGAACCTATCCATAGCTTTCAAAGTGAAGTGTCAAAATAGCCAATATTTAGTAGTGTGGTCAAAATAGCATGCAAAAGCATGCAAACAAGTAAATAATCAAATTTAAACTACTTAAATCACTTTTTTAGTTTTTATTTACTAGGCTCAACTACCCTAGAAATTACACTTTCTCCTTAGATATCTTTAAAAACATCAAATTTGTATCGTATAAACAAGTATAGTTCAGTGAGAGACAATACCACATACCACAACCAAATCAGCTCAAATCCTCTAATACATAGAGCAAAAGTGTAATATATTTACTAACTTTATTAATAAATTAAGCAAAAAATAGTATATTTGCCAACTAGTTATCTTCTTCTTTGTCTCTTATGCATGAAACTCGAGCGAACCCAAATAGCCATGCACTATTGTAGTGATATAAAGCTCCGACCATCGAAACTCGAATTCGGTTGTGCCCCCGTATTTCTCATCGTGTGCTCGACTCACTAGCATCCGTGACTCAATCTCTGGCGCCTTGTATAAAAACACATCTCTGGGATTCTACCACAAAGACCACCAGGTCATGCCACCAAACCCGAGGCCGAACCACCTGAAAATATTTGAAGCACCTTGAAACGCTCGATCCTTTTATGGCCTTCAAATCCATTAGATCAGACTATAGGAGGAGCAAATGGAATCCCTAGTTTCAGATCCGATTCCCCAGTTATCAGTGCACCTTGTCAAATTGGTTTGCACGTGAATCTCTCCTCATTACAAGATCAATGGTGTTTGGGTTCACGATCTTTCATTGAGTATTTTGGCTTTCATTGAGTATTTTGGACGAGGTGAATTTTTTAACTAAATAAAGTGGATTTGAGGAAGAAAAGAATATGGGTTTGTTTTTTACTATAGCATTAGGATTTAGGATACTTAATAATTAATATCATTTCAATTTCAAACGAAATCGATGCACGTTTCCATTCTATATGATTATATGACAAATTTGATCGCTATGAAACTTGGCAACATATATCCCCTTAGTAATACAGTTCTGATGGTACAAGTTTCGTCGTATTCTTGCACTACATAACGATAATTTACGTGTGCTTCAAGATTTTTTGACCATCAAATGATGCAAACTCAAAATATAATGATCTGTGTACTTTTGATTGATGTAGTGAACCATTCAAACTTAACAGAAATTGTTTTATGTTCGATTCGATCTTATATGGAAAGTCACATTTGGAACCATCACTCAATTAATGATTAATATTTAAATATCCAATCGTCAAAATACGGATCGTTATATTCTTTCCTTCTTAAAAGATTTTGTCCCCGAAATCCTCAAGGGTTGAACAACGCAACGCAACACTCTTGAATAAGTGATGATATAAGACCAATCATCATTCACCGCTTGAAGAACAACTATTGAAAGTGAACAAAACAAAGAAAACAGACTCAGAATTTGGCATGGAGCCACAATTCTCATTCCTATGTACAACCACAATCAAATCCAGGATCGTTGCTGCTAAGTCAAACAGCTAAGTTGTACACTTATTTCCAAATGAACGGGTAACAAAAATAGAAGTGACTACTCACTAGTTGGAAAACAATTTATTCAAGCACGTTAAATTAAATTTTCATCCAATTTTGGCCGCACCTCCTTTTTCTGGCTCGATCCTAAAAATTACAACCCGCTAAATATGGCCCATCCCAACAAAAAGAAATAAAAACCCAAAATTGGCCTTCCATATCCAAGACATAAAATCATTAGAAATGCACCAAGAGATAAGACAACAACTCTACATCAACTACATACCTATTTTCAAGCAAGCTTAGCATTTAAGTGCGAATAAAAGCAAGTAAGAATCCAAACAACTAGATCTTGTTTCTGCATGCATTGTCATGTACCCAAGAGTATAGTAGAAGTAACGACAAGAAATATAGCATGTTAAATAAATAAAATTTATATTATGCAAGAATGTCAAGTCATGTATGGTATTTATCTCAAATAAATGGTTATACAATAATATAACTATCCCGCATGCTTGGCAGTCGTATAAATATAAATAGTTATGTCAAATATCAATAATCAAACATGCATAGGAAAACAATGCAGCTATCAGAAACAACATTTATGCTTACTCTAGCATGAAGGAAACTAATTTTTCTAATACGTAGCATTCAATGCAATATGCAATCCATATATTACTTGGCACTCGGTTGCCATTTTAAACAAGGAACATTAATCTAACATATCTCCTCAACGAATCATGCATGACTCGAGTGTTATCATACTATCCTCAACTCTATGACAATCTATCGATGGAAATCATCAACAATTATCCCCACATCCATTTGGGAATACCAAATAGGTATAGAGAACTATTTGATTCATATCATTTAGCACTAAATAGATGGCATTGCATTCATCATAGAATGGATTCTTAACAGACCCCTTCTTGTGATATCGAGAACAAGCAACACCTAGTCCATATGGAACTAACTACCTCGGCTAGTTTCACATTACCTCACCTCGAGTTATGGAGTTGTAACCAGTAATAAACACAAGCGACATTCACTGAAGGAATATCACTTTCAAACCGGTAAATCTTCAACTCTAACACCAGCAATCGCATTTCTCATATGTACAAGTAGTAAACAACAAAGTTGTAGGAGGCTAAGGATTTCAACCGTTGCTAGTAAAAAAGGTTGAGAAACCGGAAGGGAAACCCTAGCGATATGACATCAATAAACATCTCCGACCCCTTCTCTAACAAATATTGACTCCAAACCTCTGAAACCAACTTTATTCCCATGGACTCTGAATCAAGAGTCAAATAATCATATGATTTTGGTTATCGACTAGAACGATACAGCCTTCCATTTGGAATACACCACACCTAAACCAACCATAAGTATGTGATATCATTTTGGCATCCCTGTTCGAAACGAATAATCGATATAATCATGGGCCAATTTTAAATTTTAAAATGTCATGAGCCCTTATGATCTCGAACGAAGTCCTACTCAAGATGACGTGATCACCTAAGCACTTCACTTCTCTTATCGAAAAGTGAAACACCAATGATTTAATCAACCAATGATGTTTTATTAACACCTACAACACAAACATCAATTATGCCTTGTGCTCCCTTTTCAATCATGGGAAGATGAAACCACAATCAGATAATATAAGTATAACTCGTCCAAGTGATATCTCATAGCATGGTCCAAAAAATCAATAGAATATGTTGACTCGTCGGTTAGTTTTAATGGCATAACCAACCAATCAAAATCGAAGCAATGTATAAAATGATGTAATGGGCACACACCATTCAACCACCCATATTCAACAACATCCCCTTGGGATTCCCAACTGAAAGAACATCCTCACCTTAAAGAAAATTAGAAAAATTGCCAATGAGCGGGAATGGATACTTGCTTTTCTTTTTCTCCATTGGTACCATATGCCCTAAAGGCATAACTATTTCTTCAACACTATAACCAGATTGATACAATACTCAACTCAGTATGGTGGTAATTTGGTCACCTCATTGAATGTGTCCAAACACTCTCGAGTTATAAGCTCAGGTGATGACTTACTATTAGAGAACTCAATGTCACAGGCAACTCTCCTACCGAAGATCAAGGTCTCAGTCCACTATAGCTAAATCGAGGATGACTCACTACTGTAGAGAAAACGTCCTAACCTACTATCTTCAAGAACAACCCCTTACAACCACTGATGTCTCGTATCCTCCTAGCCAGTTAACAACTAGACTCAAATGCTAAATTAATTAAGTCAAAATAAATCAATAAAAAACAAAAGAGCAAACAACAAATGTGACTTGATGAAATTAAGTTTTGATGAACCATGTATACTGGTAAGTATAGATAAGCGATGTTATAACACTACCCCACCTTGAGGTCCAAAGTTAAGAAATATGAATGTTACAATCATCTACAGTATTAATATTTGACAAATAAACATAGGATATTACACATATATGTAGTCTAATCGACCTTTCAACATGATAAGTCAATCAACGAAAGAAAATCAATTATCATGAGTCTCATTCCCATTACATCTATCAATCCATAAGATCAAATGGAATGATAAAACATCGACATCTAACTAAATACGTAGGGAAATGCCATTAGTGGAAAAAATATTTTGAGTGGTGACGTCACTTCCCTTCTCTTCTTCGAGGAATCACTTGACAAAACAAGAACGATGATCAATACATACGTCTTCACGATTTGTCCCTACACAATAGGACAACACTCTACACTGGTACAAGCTCGAACATCGTCAGCTTTTCCTGACCAACTTCTCAAAGTCAGAATTCCCTCAGAATGAAATAGAACGTTTTTTGAGTTGATCACTTAACCCAAATAGACCCCCCAACTTTCTTATATAGAGTAACAACATGGAAAATAATTTGTTTGCATACTCAGGTGTAGACATATCGCCTAAATTGGCAAACTCTCACTAAACATCGACGTCAAAGAAATTGACACAAATTCCTTCAAAGTGAACCACAAACTAGTCTCGAGCAAATCCATTTTAGGAAATTGAAATGATAAGAACTCTCGATCAATTCTGGTCCATCCATGGAGCCTCCTAAAAGCAAACTCCTACTTCATTCTGCATCCAACTCCAAGTCATTGAAGAACTCCTGGAGAAAACCCAAATAACTCCCAAAACATAATGATCAACTTTGTTCCAAGGTATGTTTTTCCACATAAACACGTAAATGCTCACAAAACAAGGCATAGTTGATTCGTTACACTCGAGTGCCATTAATATTCAGAGATATTAGAGCAACCTAGATAATGTTTTGTACCATCACTGGAAATTCTAAAGTCTAAATTGAGGATAGTAGTCCCTGTTTCTACCCAACTATCAACTCCAAAGAAAGAGAAATTAGAAATTTTTATAGTTTGTCAAACCGTCTTAGATAAGTGGTTAAGCTGATCAGTTGTGAATAAAGAAAACAATTTCAACGGAACTGATGCTAAACAAGCTATGCTATATATACTACTAATATATAGCTTGAAAACCAAAAAAAATATAAAAATACATAATCTATTATATTTACTAACTCTCAATTTCGATGTGGCTTAGGTTAGAAAATACAACCTAAACTCTAATACTAAAAGTTATGGCTGACATACACCACATGTGCTCATATAACCCAATAACACATTGGATAAGCACTCAATCAATGTATAGATGTTGTCAAGAGAAAGAAATAAGGGGAAAGAAAAGAAAAATAAGAAGAGAGGAAGAAGAAGATAGAACAGAAACACAATCACAAAACCTGTCATGTATCTTATAGCACATTCGATAACATATAATAGCAATAATCACTGCTACAAAATAGGCGAGATGGTGATAACTATATAAACCATATAATTAGAGTATACAAGCTCATACAATCATGCAGAACATGAATATAGTTTGCACAAGAGATAAATAAATTCAATTAAAAACTATCCCTAATAAGAATTGTAATGATCCGGATATTTCGATAGTTTATTTTAAATATTTAATATTGTTTTAAATATTCAATTGATAATATAAAAGAATTTTTTTAATTGAATTATCGATTTATAAACAATATACGATTTATTTCGAATATATAATTTTCGCAATACAAGAATTGAAATAATTCAATTCGAAATTTAGAACGAAGTCAAAACAATTCGGATTATCAATATAAATTCTATGCGGTTATAAATGATAATAATTATTTTTATTTTCAGGAAATTAATGGTTTTGAATTTAATTTATGTCAATTTAAATTCATATCTTCCCCATACAATCGAATGGAGCTTTGAATACTATTCCAGTGTGTCCAGAATAGTGGAATAACCCTATAAATGTCGGTTGTTGTGTTGAGAAAGGAGTCTGGGATCACAGGGTATTTTAAATTTAAGGATACCAGTAAATACCTACCTCAGTTAAATCCTACCCGGCAAAAATACCTACCTAAATTTTCTTGGTGCTTAAGGATGCATCGTGTATCAAATCGCACCCCATGTTTCTCATTTTCGTTTATAAAATCATTGTGACCTCCTTGTTGCTCATTCATTCCTTCAGCAATAACCGAAGCTGAAAGCTTAAGACAAATCTAAAATGGCAGTTTCATTTCTTATAAGCTCATTTCCTTTCCCCTTAAATCATTTCATCAGAACGAAATCCATTCCAACTTTCCCACTTTCATATCCGATTTTCAATTCAAAGAAGAAGAAAAAAGAGAAGGATCGAATTCGAATCCAATTTTGATGCAAGATTCATGAGCAGTAGGGTCTATCGAGTTCTGTAGTATCCAGCGTGAAGGATTGGGGGTCTCCGAAGTTTTGGGTTTCACGATAATCCAGTTCGCCCCAAATTTAAAAACCTCGAATCGCGATGACAGATGAGTTTAGGAAGTCGAGGGTGCGCTTAACAAGGTTGTGGCGCTTGTTCCTGGAGTTCAAACTTTCAAACAATGGGTTTATTTTTATTGTTAAAAATATTTATTGGTTGTTTGGTTGCATTAAAATATTATTGTGTCTATTAAAAATATATTAATTATTTTGGATTGGTGTTTGTGGCTATTATACATATGTTGGTGGTTCGATTCCCGCAGTATCATTAGTGGATGCCCGAGGTATCATTAGCGGATGATTTCCCTATGCGCCCCATAATATATATATATAGTGGATGACCTTCATACTGCGATATCCTGCCTTGAAGCATGATGGGTATTATTTTTGTTGACTAACGTCTGTGGATGCAGGAAAAACAGGTTGGAGGAATCCAACTGGATTCCTCAAAAATATTATTGTTGCTGCTTCACATATATCATCATATATGATGTATTAGAAATCCTGTGATTTGTAATGGGGTGTTTTGATTATTTGAAATAGAACTGGGTCTGAATGTTGATTTATAAAAATATCTTGAAAGAGATTTTGAGATTTAAAAAGGAAAATTCTATTTTCCAAAAGAGAATTTGAATTTAGAATGGGCTAAAAATATTTACTTGTTTTGGAAATAAATAAAACAAGTATTGAATTTATAAACGATGTTTATAAATTAAATAATACAAGAAATTGACGTGAATATATAAATGGTGTTTATAAATAAAATAGATTGGTTTTCATTGAATAATCAGATAATTGAAATGAAATAATAAACAGTGTTTATATATAAAGTGGAAAAATTATCATTGGATAATTTGAATATTTAAATTCAAATGTGAATTTATAAAAATAGAAATGGGGGAATCGTTCTAAGAAATAAACGAGGGAATTTATTCTGATATTCAGAATATAAATTGAACTAAAATAAATCCGTAAGAATTTATGATTTCGAATTCGATCAATTCGAATTTATTCAAATAGAATTTGAATATATAGAAATTTAAATAGAACTTGAATAGAATTTGAATATATAGAAATTAAAATAAAATTTGAATATAGAGAATTCAAATAGAATTAGAATATATAGAATTTGAATGGAATTTGAATATGTAGGAATTTAAATAGAATTCAGATAGGATTTGAATATAGAGAATTCAAATAGAATTTGAATGTATAGTAATTAAAATAGAATTAAAATAGAATTAAAATAGAATTTGAATATAGAGAATTCAAATAGAATTTGAATATAGAAATTTCAAAGAGAATTGAAAATAGAATCTGAAAATAGAAAGTTGAAATCATTTCGAAATGGGAACGACGAAATATATTTCAGAATGCAGATTTTTAAACAGAATAGAAAATAAATCCAATGGATTTATAATTTTAAAAGGAATAGGAAAGATCGAAGTATAAATAAATATATTTACGAGTTAGGAAAAATTGACAATTTTAGAAAATTGTAAATATGATGTTGAATTGGGAAACTGATTTGATATATATTAAAAGTATATCAGAATGGAGTTGAATTTATTATAAATAAAGTTTAAACGTTTATATATATATAAATATAATTAAAACGAACTTGCCGCAGCACTGCAGTTCGTAAATTGGCGTTTCGAACTTCAATTTGGTATATATAACTCAATTAAAGTCGGAATTCTTTGAAACAAGAGCTATCAGGACAGGTTGAATAATAAAATTTTTAGAAAAGCAACGCCAAAATTGTTTAAAAACCATAACGGTTTATATAAATAAATAAAAGGATTTTAAGGAAATAAAATCCGAATTGCCATTAGAAAAATGCAGACTGGAGATATAAAATAAATATGAACTCCAGTGAAGTAAGTGAACTGATTTTTGAAACAAAAATCATATTTTTAATTATTGAACAGAATTAACTAATTTGAAGAATAAATAGTTAATCGAGATTTGAATTGAAATGGGCGTTGGACAAGCGGAAGAGATTTGAAAATTTATATTCAAAATCAAATACGTAACGCGAGTTGAAAATTGAATTAGATTGGTTCATGAGTAGATAAAAGTATATTTGAATGTGATATATTCAAATAAAATATTATAAACATAATATATAGAATTCGATATAATTTAATAGTTAGAAATCAACGTATCGATATATATATAATTCGATAAGGAAATGAACCTAAAAATATAATATTATAAACAAAAAGGAAATCTATAAATTAGATTTGTTAAAATTAGAAAGAGAAGTGTATACATGTTTTAGAAATGGGAAATTGGTTTAATATGGTGTTGATTATTCGAGTTAGCGGTCTTGTCTGTTCTGAAGTTAATAATATTTTCAGTCAAGGTCTGAGAGGTAATTATACCTCAACTTGATTGATTTCATTATTAGCTGATAAATAGCATGATTCAGTCTCAAAGAGAAATGTTTAAAGAGATTTAGTCGAATACAGTATTTGGGTTGTCATAATGATGTTTTACACAACATCCGTTTTAACCCAAATAAGTGTAAGTTGGAAATAGAATAATAATTATTTCCTAAGTATAGAAATAAACGAGTTGGAAAAGAGATAAGTAATTACAATATTTTCCAATTATAAATAGAAGATATTTTCTAAGTACAGAAAATAAAAGAAGGCAATATATGGAAATGTTTTCCAGTGTTAATAACATATTTTCTAAACAAAGAAAATAAGGAAATATGGAATAAATATACATATACATATATATATATGTTTGATGATTTGATCGATAATTCCATTTAGAAATAAGATCGTTGTGTGTACACGGACATTTTTCATTTGATATTTAAATCACCGACTATCAAAGTTTTTGACCATTTTAACATTGTTAATATGGAGAGACCGGTTGGATTATTATCCGAAGAACCACTCCGTATTGGCATAAGCGTTGCAAACCAAGTATGCTGAATATATTGAAGATGGAGTAAAGTGCAAGGGCTGTTGTATAAGTCTTAGGTAGAGATTGCCTAGGATGGTTGTATGGAATAGTGCCTTTGGTTTCGTTCCGTCCCAGAACGAACATGTATGGGTGAATGTCTGACAGAATATTTCCAATGATCGCATTTTGGACTGTTCAAATATATATGGTGGCAACGGATTTATTCCCTTAGCATAATATTCAAAATATATTTGTGTAAATCAATTAATGATTAACGGATCTGACAATGTGGCATTCAAGGTGATTGTGTTATCAATGAATGGCAAGTAAGCGTAGCCTCAGGCCTCAACAACCGGGAAATGACAAAAATCGGGCAGGCAGCATGGCTATGCGGGTAGCTTCCATTAGGGTATATTCTCACCTATCTAGAGATTCATTTAATTCCTTATTCTATTCGATGTTGTCCCATTTGGGAAACGGTCGCTGATCCCGACCATTGGTGGTACACATTCGATACACTCAAGCGAAATGAGTGGTCGGTCATGTGTGGCCGGGTTGTAAGATGTTCTTGTTGAACCCAGTGTATTCTCCTCTAGAGATACACTATTGGAAGGTGGTTCCATACCTTGTCATAGTTGGAAATTCATTACCCAATAAGTGCTTGCAATTTTGATTGTATATTATATGTGTGGAACGTGAGATGCAAGCGCTCCACTAGATTGTTATTTATTTGATTTAGACACTATTATAATATCAAAAGAGTTTGATATAAATATTATTTTGGATTCTCATAAGGGAAAAACCCGTTTCGTTATACGGCGTGGTCTTATGAGATATCGTTTAGTTTCTCAAACTGTTTTAAATTGTTTACTCATACCAGTCCCATGACTGAACCAAAGTTTATTTTGTTTTGTTTTACCTAAACTCTTGGGTGCCTAAATTTGTACGGGCAGTCAACTAGTTCAGGATTTTACAGATTTATCCAAAGAAGCTTGGAGCAGGAGGCTTCAGCGTTATCTAGTTATTGTTATTTCCGCTGTGTTATAAGTTGTACTCTGATAGTGATACTCTGATAATGATATGTTATGCAGTTAGAATTTTTTATTCAAAAGTAATGATATATTATATTTTGTTCCACTGCGATGTGAGATTCCGGGTTGTTATTTATGTTCTTCTACCTTTTTCTTCTAAAAAAATGATTCTTATTTTCGTGATATTTGGGTTGGATGTATGATGTATGATGTATGTAGTCAACTCTAATATTACGGATTTGCAGGCCATTACAAGAATGCATAACACTATCAAGACTCCATAGTGCAACACCGAATAATAAAAAATGTCAATACAAGTATAAATGAAGAAGACAACACCTCCTATCGATGCACTTGTTCATCTCTGGTAATACACATTCCAGCTACTCGACCTACTATTAGCATTGTTGATGAGTATCCAAGGTAATAAGAGGAAAAATAATACTTAGGGTCAAACAATTTCTAGTGTAAACGACAAACAAAGCTCATAGAACTGTAAAAGTAGTAATAGAATATAGCATGGAGGATATGAAGAATCATAAATTTCGAACTGTTGCATCCACAGAGTTAGCACATATAATCGATATATGCTACACTATGTAAAAAATCATGTAAAGAGAGTGTGATGATATCTAGGTACTAAATAGTAATAAACAAGTAAACAACCATAACATCCATCCTCTCATTCACTCACTCAGTGTGTAAAGTATATGACATCTAGTGCTTCGGCCACTCAATCCATCGAGACACCAAAAGGCTCTACGTCGAGGAAGTGTACCAAACTATCACTATGTCCTACATTGAGAGACTAATGCATATAACCCTACTTCGTATAAAACATCAACAGACTCTGGGGTCCGGGAAGATCAGGTTGTACATCGAGGAGCTCTAATCTGTCTTTGTGCAACTCCTTCAAAGATGTACCGAAGTCATGAATATCAATAGCCAATTTTCACAAAATCCACATAGAAAGATTTATTACTAGGTAGTCGATATAACTCTCATTATAAATCATGCGACAATTGGGCTAACCTCGACAACATCAATTGTTGTGAGATCTCATTGATTGCTCTCCAAGTTGTACCAACCATAGGTTATCCCTGATGAACATTGATTGCAGTGAGACATCATCAATTTCCCTTCAGAAACTCTCATGCAACATCATCGACCCCTTATGCAATTTGTTACGCCTTTATAATTCGTAGTTTTATCGCTGAAGCTACCACTCTCCATCATAGAGTCACCTTCATCCAATGACAGATTAATACACCAAAGCACCATATCACCTCAGAATTAAATCTACTGATCAAAGAGCCACCACATCAAAACTACTCCTAAATGAACCATCATATCCTGCTCTTCGAAGTCGTACCATCATCCATGTCAAATTGGCCAGAATATCCAATAACAATAGTAGTTGATATTGACTACTCCATAGTAATGTATAACGATTACTTGGATTAAGTATTTAAACGAAAATTGGTTGAATACACATCCAAGGAAAACATCTGACATTCAGTCTGAAATCCAGCTAATTACCAAGTCCATCCTCCAACTTTAGATCGACTACTAAACTCTAGTGTTAATCCAACTTCAAATTTATCACCAAGCTCCAATGCACTCCACTACTGAATTAGCATGCATGTCCTGAAGCTCCTTCATGAATTTAACCTGCCCGTTCAATCTTATCATCCTTGTTCACTCAATCAATATGCACCAACATGTGTGCCCGAACGATAAACACCCAAATCTAGAGAATGAGATTTTCCTAATACTAGTTAAATGAAGCAAACAATTCAACCATGCAACAAATAATTATTCAAATTTATAAATTAACATTTAAACATCCATATTAGTGTCAACAAATTAAATTGAACATATCTGTAACAGTCAAAGTAAAAAAATTGTCAAAATAGCCTATATCAAGCAGTATGGTCAAAATAGAACATAATAGAATGTAAACGAATAAAGTGTGATAATTATGTTAGAGCTACTTTAAGTCGCTTTTTATTCTTATTATTTATTATTTACAGGGGTCAACTACCTTAGGAAATACGTTTTATTTAGAAGCCACTAAAACATCAAATTTATACTGTATAAACAAATAGAGTTTATTAAGAGAAAATATCACATACCTAAACCAAATCAGCCTAAATCTACTCCAAAACGTTGAACTTTCCGATACGAGTCTAATGTAAGAAATAGATTTCCAACTCGGACATCGTATGTAAAAGATATCACGTATGTAAGTTTCACGGATTAACTAATCAAAGTACTAACTTAACTAATAAATTAATTAAAATGGATAGTATAATAACTATTCCGCCACAAAGACCACCTGGTCACGCCTCCAAAGCTGAAGGTGGATCACCTGAAAACATCTTTGGAGAAGCACCTTGGACATTAGATCTCTCTATAGCCTCGAAATCCTCTAGTCTCGATTATAGGTGGAGCAAATTGAAACCCTGGTCGCAACCTGATTCCCCAATCACCATCGCACCTTATCAAATTGGTATGCGCATGAAGCTCTCCTCAATATGAGTTCAATGATGATGCTTTCATGATTTTACATGTATTTTGGACCAGGTGAATTTTTGAAGTAAAGAAAGAGGAGCGGCCATGAATGGATGGAACAGTGAATAGGATTTGGGGAAGAAAAAAACACAGGTTCGATTTTTACTGTAGCATTAGGATTTTGGATACCTTAATTATTTATCTCATTAATTTCAAACATATTCGATGTGTGTTTCAATTCTGCATGATTAAAAAACATATACAATGGCTATAATATTTAATGGCATATATCATCTTAACAATACGATTTCGATGGTATAAATTTTGTTGTATTCTGGGATTGCACCTGAATGACAATTTACTCATATTTCGAGATCATTTTGACCAAAAAAAATTACCCGAACCCAAAATATAGCAGTCCATATACTTTTTACTACATAACAAACCATCCAAAATCAATGAAAGTGGTTTCAAGTCCCGATTAAATCGTATGTGAGAAGTCACCTTTGGAATCGTTACTCAGTTGACTATTAATATTTAAATATTCAATCATCAAAATATGGGCCATTACTACAAATCTTTTTATATTTTGATTGGTTGGATCAAACCTATAAAAAGTTTTTGCAATAATTTTGTTAAATTAGTCCAATACCAAGAAAAGAAACATTAGCATATTTGAAATTACAAGAAATGGATAATCTCTTATTTAAAATAAATAGTGTACATTATACAAATACGTGTAATTTACACATCGCTTCCTTTTTTATTACGTTTATTCCTTTTAATTTAAAGGGAGAATAGGCTAATTTATAGAAATCAACAAACATCCTTACATAAATCAAAGCACAGATAGATCCAAATCAAAATAGGCAATTAATAAAAATCCTGCTATTACACATGTAACGACCTAACAATTTCAATGTTTTGAAACTTAAAATGATGAAATTGTTGGGCCGTTACAACACCCAAAACAAAGATCTGGAATAAAAACGCAACACAATCGAATCTATTGTCTTTCAGGACTAATTTTCCAAATATAGGTGTAAACAACATTTAAATCTTGAAGATGAATGTATTGATGTTGACCTGCCATTTTACAAGGCGGTCGGAATTCTTGCTACCGGAGTGCTCAAGACTTGAGTACGGACTCAGGAAAGCTCGAACAATTTGAATGAATTCACGGAATTTAGGAAAAACTCAGAAAAACGGCTAAGTGTCTCGGGACCGGTACAACTCCCCAAAATACATCAGGGATTGGTATAACTCATGGTTGTTCAGGAATTGGCAAAATCTTGCTAGGTGTCCCAGGATCAGTATTAATCCTTCGTATCCCGAGATTGGTATTTCTTGTGGCATGAATTTCATATCCCGCATGGTTTCGGGATCGACGTTGTTGGCAGCATGAGATTCATATCCCTACGGAATGGCATGAATTCAGCTAAGGTATTCGGGATCAATGCATCAATTTCGTATCTTTGGATACTAAATTCCCATGGATCCTTGAGGATTAGTATTTCTGTCACCTTCTTGGATTGATTCAGATGCAAGTAACTGTTGGTTTGGTTTTGGATAATTCATACCTAGGATACGAAGGGAAGATGGCAATGGAAGAAACAGTTGCTTCGAAATGAAGCAATGGATCTGGCTAAGTACATGGGTTTTGGTACTGATCCGCGTATCGATACTAGTCTCTGTTGATAAATTTTATGGGCTTCGGCCCATAGGTACCTATACCAATAAATACCCCTTCACTTGGTTGTTTCCAGAATCTTTTTGCTTATTTCTACTGCATACAGAATTCATGGATTTAGAGCTTTTAAATGGCTTCCTTCATGACTTTCTAGACTTAGGAACTTCTTCTTGGCATTTGTATTGGACTCTTGAACTCTCTTGGACATAGAAGCTTCATCTTGAAATCTTTTGGATATGGAAGATACTCTTGGACATTTGAACCTAATAAAGCACTTGCAGGCTCTAGGCAGGGACTTTGCCATTGCTACTTACATAACTTTGTAAATAAAAAGGATTGGACTTGGATTGTATTTGTAACTATATAGCATAATATACGAGTTACCTCGGAGTGGACGTAGGCATAACTTGACAAATCACTACAAATCTCGATGTTACTTACTTTTCAGTACTCTATAATTGGATTTACTACATGACTAATACAACTTGGGTGTTGGCATGTGAAGCGATCAATTTCCCATGTCAACATTTTTGCGCACCAGGAAGGGGCGACTACACAACCTTTGGATTGTTAAGGAAACAAAGTACTCTTGGTTTGAATAGAGGTGGGCATAAACGACACCGTAATGCGGAAATCACCTAGAACGTCTGTAAAATGATGCGAAAGACCGAATTGAACCCTCTCTTTAAAGAAAATATCCCAAACCAAACCCATTCACAATGATACGGTTCACTTGCAGTTTTAACTATTGACCCAGCTATATTAAACCAGAGTGAACCGCATATCTACATTGGTAATGTTATGATAAAAATATGACTAATTCCTATCTAATTTTTTATTTTAATGATATATATTCTATTTTAAGCATATATTGGTCTTATGTTAATATAGTCGTTATCATAAAGGAAAAATTATAATTTAACAATTTGCATATCATTTTTTGGGTAATGCTAATTATAGTCTTATTTGAGTTATCTTACTTAATTTTTAAGCATTAATTAACATTGATGTTTGGTTAACTTATTAAAACAATTTGTCTTTTCATTAATTATAAAATTTAAGTATTCTTACAGTTAGAAGCTAATCTTTCAATTTAGGATAATACCCTTTTTTGACCTTTAAGTGACACAACATCACAAAATCGTAAATTGATTATTGATGGATGTAATTTTCTTATTTCATATTTAATACGAGTTCAAACCAAACTAAATGAAAAACGGACCGTAATGCATCAAAACCAAACGAAACCGAACCATTTGAATGGTTAGTATAATGATTGTATTTCTGATCAACTTTTTGATGTGTTAGAAAGCGGTTTGTACTTCAAACCACGCCAGACTGAACTTCGCCCACTCTTATTTTGGACGATGATGAAAGGAAAGCAAATTACTTTGGCTTGCTCTGAAGAAACGGGAATAGAGTAAACATAGAAGGTTTCCTCTATTGGACATTCATCAAATTATCTGACTAGATAAGAAATGGGCGTAGTGGTTAAGGATTTGACTTTGCGGTTGGAAAGGCAAGAAGAGTTTTTCAAAAGACAGAAAGAGAATATGAATTCTCTTATGGTTAGGATCAATGGTTTTGGAAGGCCATCAGGCATATGAAATATTGTGGGAATGAATGCTAGTGTTCTTCAAGGTTTGGCTTGGGACTTAAAGGTAACACCCCCAATTCATATGGAATTAAAACTTAAAAGGTTTTGGTTGGTCAGGTTATGGGTTCTAGAGTAGGTAACATGGCTTAAGCGCCGATGCACGAGGGTTTGGATATAGGAACTTCCATGGTTCCAGGAGTTAGTTTTTTGCTTATGGAAATACCTCAGGCAAGGACTAAGCTATATTTTCTTATTAAGGATCAATAAATCGCTAGTTCTGAACTCAACACCAAAGGCCCCAATGTGCGATTGAATGACTGGAGTCACTTGCTTGGATATGGAAGTCGGATTGCTGATATGACATGGAGAAATATGCAAGGAAAAGTATCTCTCTTGAATTTGGACTGTGTTAATCGCAATATGTTTACTCAAGATATAAGGAATTTTCATAACCCACTAGATTTCAAATTGCCGGTGTTGAAGACTTTAATGGTAGGAAGGATCCTATTGTCTAACTGATGTGGTATGTGCACTACATGGAAGTGCTTTCGGCGTTGAATAATTTTATGACGAAGTGCTTCCCACTTTACCTTATTGATATTGCTACCATGTGGTTCAGCCAGTTGGAAAATGAATCGTTAAATAGTTGGAATGTGTTGGTTGGAAAATTCATTGAACAATGGGTTTACATTTCTTGACCCAAGAATGCGATAAGTCTAACGAAAATTAAGAAAAGGTTTAGCAAGATTTTACGAAATTCATGAAAAGATTTAATACGGCGGAAGCATTGGTCAATCAACCGGGATCCACCCATGATTCTTATAACTGTTGTTTATGATGTTTTGGATAAGACAGATTTTCTCGCTGCAACAAGATCCACCATAGGAACTTAGTGAGTTCTACTTTGAAGCGGACATGTTTTTGCGGGAAGAGGATGTTATAATTGATAAGGAATTTATCAAGGTTAACATGGTTAAACGCAAAGGATCATCTGACTGTGGCAAGGATAAAGGCAAAGAAAAAGTCTCGTTTGGAAATAATCGGAATACTTAGCAATGGATGGAACCAAAATTCCTATCATACTTAGAACTCACTTCTTCCCTAGAAATAAATTACTTGGATGTTCACCTGATTGCTCCCTTCATAAAGCCTCCCAGGAGGGATACCCTTGGAAGGAAAGGGATTTTGGAAGACATTGTCTGTTTCATAAGCTTGACAGCCATAATACAAATGAAAGACGTGGCAATCTCGCATAATATGTTAGGAATCAGACTGCAGTATCAAAACATGCATAGCTGCCTACTTCGGCTTGAAATAAGAATGAGCCAGGGTATTGTAACACCCCACGTCCGTTAATGTCACTCACAAAGGGAATGCATTAAGTTTCGTGGAGCAATATAAGTAAATAGAACAGAATATTACAAGATAGAAAAAGATGTAATTGAAAATTTTGTAATTTTATTGCAGCGGAAATAGAAATAAGTTTGATTACAATTCCAAATACCAAAATCAAGTACATATTATCAGCCTTGTACAAAACCTTCAGAGTACATAATTTTAAAGCCATAATCCCAACAGAAAAATGTCATACGTAGAATCAAAGCCAAGCAATACACCTTTCAACTTCAAGCTAGAAGAAAGAGGTATCTGAACTATGCTTGAGTATTTCCTCCGTAAGAACCTTAGGGGGGGAAGGAAGAAAAGAGGCGAAACAAACTAGGTCAGACATAAGTCTGGAAAGTCCAGTGACTTTAACAATATAATCATTAAAGTAACAGGATAAGAACATAAACTGGAAAGCAAGAAATGACAGTAGAATAAACAGGCATGGAAAAGCAGATAAGATGAACAAGATATAACGTTGATTGCGCTTCTAATCACTACAGGATAATTACTACACTTCACCAATGCTAGTAACACCGTATCATTACTAGTTACACTGCACCCTTACTAGTCCCATACTAAAAGTTGATCCCTCTTACTAATCATGATAATGGTAGTTTCGTGTACTCCTAGCTACTATCGTAGGTTCCCCTTTTTGCTCCTACCTCCACGAGTTGCACCCACTACCTTCGTCGTTCGATCGGCTCCCTAACTCGCATGTATTTACTACTTATGTTATTTGACCTCGCTTGTATGTATTCATTACTTGTGTCATTCGGCCCTGCTTGTATGTAGATACCTGTGATGGCCCCATCAAGGGTGTATCAGTTACCATAATGGCAACCTAACAGTATTCAAGATGCACAGTGTATACTACTGATGCCCGGTGCCTGCTTTTTCCACTCCGGAGCACGTGTATGCCCATACTTTGTTGGAACCTACACTACTGCACCACCCGCCGCTATTTTGTGCGCTTATAACCAGCCTAGTAATCGTGCCCCATCCTGCCTAGCTCAGGGTACCATGATACATCTATGTGGGTTACTGCTGAAATGGGTCCCCATTACTAGGGTTTCCTAATCAACATGTTATAATGGTTAAGTGTTCTCAATTTAACTTAATCCCACCCATTTGCTTAATTAACATGTTGTACTGGTTAAGTGTTGCCTATTTCTATGTTACTTAACCTTCTCACTGATTCACACATGTTTATTTAACGGTTAAGTTTGTGGGCCTATATATACTAATATTACCCACTTACCCAAGATTTACTTAACCCTTCCCCTTATCAAGTCCATATGTTACTTAACCTTTCCATTTTTAGCATGTTTGTTCCTTAGCTTTAATTTATTCATTAAAGCACCAACCTCTCACATTAGAACTGTTGTCTGCGGTTGCTGGATATACTGAGCAGTTCCGGGCAGACTTCTACCGCAAACTCATTCTAACCTCGGTTTTTTGGGCTTAATGCGCAAACCTCTCACATTAGATCTATGTTGTTGCGGTCGCTGGATGTGTCGGGCGGTTCCGGGCAGTCTTACACCGTAATTCAATCTAACCTCGGGTTAGGCACATTCATCTTTTAGCCAATTTACATATTTACCATTCATGTCCAAGTTTATATGTAAATCATCCATAAGTGTGGTCAATTCAAGTTATGCCACATTTTCTAGTTATGCCCAAAATTAATTATATGATTACAACCCCTTTTTATGCCAATTACATAATAATCAACTTTTACCCAAGCTTGCCCCAACGTTCCCGCGTTGTTCGTACGTATTGTTCATGTGATACGTTAGGCTCGCAATTAGCCCAACTCATAAAAAAGAAAAAGGGAAGAAACACATGACATCATAACTGGCATAAACAATATAGATCTAAGACAGCATAAATCTAGTAAACATATAAAAATAGATCCAATCAACATATGGAATGCGAACTAGCATAGATCTAATTATAAACTTCACGGATTTAAACATATGAACTGGTATGGATCTAATTATATAAACATGTAGATCTAAACATATGAACATATAAAAATATGATCTTACATATATGAATATGACTTGCATATAATCTTTCATAACTTGCATAGATCGAGCAAACTTGCATACATAACTTGCATATGAAATTAGGCATATGAATTAACATAGAACATAACTTGCATATAATGAATCAAATCAAGCATAAATCAAAACATAGTTTGTAAAGACATAAACTTTATATGATTTACAAACATTTTCATATTGTCCAATTCATAACTCATCACAATTACGTTTAAACAATTATCTTGTGAAAGTAACTGCACTCACAGAAAACGGATCTTGAATTCTGGGATCTGATTTCTGTAGTTGCTAAGCTAATTCGTTGATGTAGGCGCTGATTCGTTCGTTGTTGTTCTATAATTCCTTTTCGCAATTCCTAGGCTTTGAATATTTATCTCTTATCTTTTTATCTTTAATCTACAATTTGATTTGTTATGGTGGCGGCTAGGTTAGTTTGTAGATGAACAGCATGACGACATCATAGTTTAGGGTTGTGAGGTTAGGGTTTAGGTTTAGCTATGTATATATAGATGCCTAGGATCAATATGGGCCTTTAGATCAACCTAGGAGTCATCAAAGCCATCTAAACCCAAGAGAGCCAACCAGAACATGACACCTATCCCCTAACACTACAGAAAATCGTCACTGTCCAGGTCAACTTGCTGGAGTTGACCCCTACGGGGGGGTCGACATCTGTGTCGCCACCCTTAGGGGGGTCAACACCCTCTGGCAGGACTTTTCCCGCCCCGCCTTTTCTGCAGATTTGAATTTCGAACTCGATTTTTTTTAATTATTAATTTAATTTAATTTTTGCTTAAACTTAAGAACTTCTAACCTCCAAAACTTCTTCATACGGAGTCTGATTCACGCAAACTCGGACTTTATCTCAAGTAGAATTCCAAGACGAAAGCAATGGTGTAACTCGTTTCACCCAATTCTTCTTTTAAAGATTATTATTTAATTATCTTTTATGTTCCGTTTTAAAATTATGGGGTGTTACATTCCCCCCTACTTAAAGGATTTCGTCCCCGAAATCTTCAAGTCAAGAAGAATGTGTATCCTACCATCCAATAGCCATCTACTCAACCATTCAATCACAGACATTCATTGTCCTTAAAGAGATTTCTAATGATTTCATGATCATATGCATAGTGTGTGTATATGTCCTTATCTAATACAAAATCAGGCGGTCTACTGAATCAATTGACCTCCTTAATGCGGATTATGTCGGTGCCATGAGTCCATCATGTACGCAATTATTCCTAATCGTACTTTATAACTTCTACATGAGTGCACAATCATTCATACAAATGCAACATCTATATGATAACACATTAAGTTTCAATCCATATACAAATACATATACGCATATGCAATATGAAAGTGACTAAGCCGATCTAGTGTCTAATGTGTGTGTAAATGTATCCATGAGCAACCACTAGCAAACACTTGCATCCACCAAACATAACATGTCTCAAACACATGTTTAAAACCATAGGATCTTCCTACTAAAGATCAAGAATGTAATCGAGAGGATATACTAAACGATAGGATAAGTCTAAACAAAGCGATAGAAAAAGGAGAAGTTAAGAATATCCCCTCAAAAAAAAGAAAGGGTACAGCGTACGCGTCTTGTCTTCCATCTCCCAAGTCGCGTCTCCTTTATCATCTCTCCATTGGATTTTAACCAACTTGACCTCTCTGTTGCGTAATTCTTTATCTCCGATCCAAGGATGCATGTAGGAGCTCGTCTAATCGTGGCATTTTGCTCCACTTCCACTTCTCTAAGCATGCTCGGCTCCACTATTTTTTGTGGTATCATGTAAACACTTCCTCATATGCGACACGTGAAACATGTCATGAACACCACTAAGCTTTTTCGGCAACTTCACTCTGTTGTATGTCCAATTCTTTCTGTAATGGGGGATTGCCCTATGAACCTTGGTGCTAATTTCCCCACACTCCCCAAAGCGAACTACGTTCCTCCATGGTGACACTTTAATAAAGCCATGTCTCCAACATCGAACTCAAGATTGGTTCGTCTCTTGTCAGCGTTTGACTTTTTTCCGCCTTGTGCCGTCTTCATTCATCTTCGAATCAAGTCTATCTCCTCAGAAGTTTCCCTAACCATATCTGGCCTAAGTAAAATCATATCCATAGATTCCCACCAACAAGTTGGTGATCGACACGGTCGTCCATAAAAACCCTAATACTAGCTTAATAACTGTTGTTATAAGCGAACTCCACAAACGGAAAGTGCTCTTCTCATGTCCTTCAAAAATCTAGGATGCATAACCTCAAAAGAACTTCAAGGATTCTATTCACCCTTTCTGTCTGTCCATCCGTCTGTGGACGATACACGATGCTCAAACATAACTGCGTACCTACTGCCTTTTGCATATCACCTTTTCCTCTTGCATCGAAAACTGCTCCAAGCCCTGCCTCACAAGTACCGGTATATACTGTGAACGGTTTGCTCCTATCTAGCAAAGTCCAAACTGGGGCTGATACCTTCGCAAAGCCCTTAACAAACTTCCTATAGTAGCCCGCCAACCCTAGAAAACTTCTTACTTCCGTTGCTTTTCTAGGAACCTTCCAATCTTGGATTCCCACCATCTTTGTAGGATCCACTGCTATCCCTTCCTTAGAGACCACGTGTTCTTAGAACCTTACTTCTTTCCTCCAAAAATGACATTTGGAGAACTTAGCTTTGAGTTGATGCGCTCTAGGGTCTCTAAGACTTCCCTAAGATGTAGGGAATACTCTCCCTTGCTTCTAGAGAAAATCAAAATACTATCCACAAAGACTACCACAAACTTGTTTAGGAACTCCCTAAACACCCTACTCATCGAGTCTACGAAATATGTGGGTGCATTCGTCAACCAAAAAAAAGTATGACGAGCCCTTCGAAGAAACCGTTAGGAGTCTTCTTATCTATGCTATCCTCAGCTACCCTCAACTGGTGAAATCCTGTAGCTAAGTCCAACTGCGAGAAAACCGAAGCATCGGCTAACTGATAGAACAAATCATCTATACTCGGCAATGGATGTCTATTCTTCTTTGTAAACTTGTTCGACTCCCTATAGTCCACGCATAATCTAAGCGAACCATCAGTCCTCGTAGCAAAAACAACTGGAGCACCCCATTCCGAAATGCTTCTTCTTATGAACCCTTTCTCAAGTAGCTCCCCTACTTTTTTACTGAGTTCCCTCCTCTCTCTCTCTCTCTCTCTCTCTCGGAGCCATGTGGCGCATTGGCAATGCAACCGGCTTTTCATAATCTACAAAGTATATTCGGAGGTCTATCTCACGCCTCGGGGGTAGACCCCAAACCTCATCAAAGATGTCACAACACTCAAGGACAACACGAATAGATTTCAAATCATCGATGAATAAGTCAAGAGATTCTAGGTAGCTAAGCATCACTGAACCCCTAGGGTCACAAGAAATACCAAGGGTCTTTCCACAATGAGTCAACAGTCTAACTACCCTCTTTTCATAGTCTTGGATGTCACCATGACTGGCTAGCCAATCCATTCCTAGAATGAAGCCATAGCCCGTGAAACCAGGAACGAAGGCATTGTATTCAAACCCAACGCCCAAGATAGACACTCTCAAAACCCGACAAACCATAGATAAGTGAGACGAACCACCAACAAGATTTGAGACTACAATGGGATCCATAACTAGACTAGTATTTAGGTGCAGTTTTTCAACTAACGAAGCAGATACAAACGATTGCGAAGTGCAAGAGTCAAACAAAGTTTGAACAGGATGACTGAAAAAGGAAAACCAAACTTTCAACAGAAATTCTTTTATCTCTCTCCTGTCCTGGTGCCATGAGAGCTGAACCTGTCCTCTAGAAATAGGTCCTGTCCTCTATCCATGACCTTGTCCCTTCCTCCTTTGGTAATCTTAAATCATATGTCCTGCCTCGCCACAATGGTAACAACCATGTTTCTTCTTCTTCCTACAGTCCTTAATTATATGGCCCGTTATACCAAAATAAAGACACCTTCTTTTGTTACGGGGTTAATTATTCTTTCCACTTTCTCCTTTACCTTCTTCTCTATTAATGCCATATCAACAAATTCCTCATCCTTGGGTTGTGTTCCTCAGCCTAAAATTCCTCATCGACCAAGCAGCTAACTGAACTTTCCTTCCATTGTCTATCTCCAAGATACCAAACGAGTCCTTCACTTCCTTGAGCCAATTTATAGCCTCGACAAACATCTCAGTCCCATGAAAAGGTTTTCCGCCCATCGCACCGAAGTCCTTCCATATCTTAGGAAAGGCATCTAAACGCGGAGAAAGAGACTCAAGAAGGAAAAAGGAAGAGATTCGAAACAAAGAATCGAAAGATAGATATATGGCTTTTGGGGATTATGTTTTTCATAGTAAATCTTTCTCTTGAAAACTCCTTCTTTGAAACATATTTTTGAAAATATAACTTTTGATAATGGTTTTCAAAATCTTTTATCTGTATAGGTAACCTTCAGCTCTGATACCATGTGTAACACCCTACGTCCGTTAATGTCAATCACAAAGGGAATGCATTAAGTTTTGTGGAACATTATAAGTAAACAGAACGGAATATTACAAGACAGAAAAAGTAAATTTTGTAATTTTATTGCAGCGGAAACAGAAATAAGTTTGATTACATTTCCAAATACCAAAATCAAGTAAATAATATTAGTCTTGTACAAAACCTTTAGAGTACATAATTTTAAAGCTATAATCCCTAATAGAAAAATGCCATATGGAGAATCAAAGCCAAGCAATACATCTTTCAACTTCAAGCTGGAAGAAAGAGATATCTGAACTAAGCTTGAGTATTTCCTCCCTAAGAACATGAGGGGGGGGGGGCGGAAGAAAAGAGGCGAAACAAACTAGGTCAGACATAATTCTGGTGAGTCCAGTGACTTTAACAATATAATCATTAAAGTAACAGGATAAGAACATAAACTGGAAAGCAAGAAATGACTGTAGAATAAACAGGCATGACAAAGCAGACAAGATGAATAAGATATAATGTTGATTGCGCTTCTAATCACTACAGGATAATTACTACACTGCACCAATGTTAGTAACACCGTATCATTACTTGTTACACCGCACCCTTACTAGTCCCATACTAAAAGTTGATCCCTTTTACTAATCATGATAATGGTAGTTTCGTGTACTCCTAGCTGCTATCGTAGGTGCCCCTTTTTGCTCCTATACCCATAAGTTGTTCCCACTACCTTCCTCGTTCGATCGGCTCCCTAACTCGCATGTATTTATAACTTGTGTCATTTGACCTCGCTTATATGTATTCATTACTTGTGTCATTCGTCCACGCTTGTATGTAGATACCTGTACTAGCCCCATCATGGGGTATATCAATTCCCATGATGGCAACCTAACACGATTCAAGATGCACAGTGTATACTACTAATGCCCAGTGCCTGCTTTTTCCACTTCGAAGCACGTGCACGCCCATACTCCATCAGAACCTACACTGCTCCACCACCTGCCGCTATTTTGACCGCTTATAATCAGCCCAATAATCGTGCCCCACCCTGCCTAGCTCAGGATACCATGATACATCTATGTGGGTTATTGCTGAAATGGGTCCCCATTACTAGGGTTTCCTAATCAACATGTTATAATGGTTAAGTGTTCTCAATTTAATTTAGCCCCACCCATTTGCTTAATTAACATGTTGTACTGGTTAAGTTTTGCCTATTTATATGTTACTTAACCTTCTCACTGATTCACGCATGTTTATTTAACGGTTAAGTTTGTGGACCTATATATACTAATATTACTCACTTACCCAAGATTTACTTAACCCTTCCCCTTATCAAGTCCATATGTATTATTGGTTAAGCTTGCCTTAACCCTATCCACTTTGTTCATGTAATATTGGTTAAGTTGTCTTCTTATCCATGTTAACTTAACCCACCCACCTAAAATGTTGTATTGGTTAAGTGTCGCTTGTTCATATGTTACTTAACCTTTCCTTTTTTGGCATGTTTATTCCTTAGCTTTAATTTATTCATTAAAGAACCAACCTCTCACGTTAGAACTGTTGTTTGTGGTTGCTGGATGTGCCGAGCGGTTCCGGGCAGACTTCTATCGCAAACTCATTCTAACCTCGGGTTTTTGGGCTTAATGAGCTAACCTCTCACATTAGATCTATGTTGTTGTGGTCGCTGGATGTGTCGGGTGGTTCCGGGCAGTCTTACACCGCAACTCAATCTAACCTCAGGTTAGACACGTTCATCTTTTAGCCATTTTACATATTTACTATTCATGTCCAAGTTTATATATAAATTATCCATAAGCGTGGTCAATTCAAGTTATGCCTCATTTTCTAGTTATGCCCAAAATTAATTATATGATTACAACCCCATTTTATGCCAATTACATAATATTCAACTTTTACCCAAACTTTTCCCCAACGTTCCCACGTCGTTCATATGTATAGTTTATGTGATACGTTAGGCTCGCAATTAGCCCAACTCATAAAAAAAAGAAAAAGGGAAAAAACACATGACACCATAACTGGCATAAACAATATAGATTTAAGACTGCATAAATCTAGTAAACATATAAAAATAGATCAAATAAACATATGGAATGCGGACTAGCATAGATCTAATCATTAACTTGCACGGATTTAAACATATGAACTGGTATGGATCTAATCATATAAACATGTAGATCTAAACATATAAGCATATAAAATATGATCTTACATATATGAATAAGACTTGCATATAATCTTTCATAACTTGCATAGATCGAGCAAACTTGCATACATAATTTGCATATGAAATTAGGCATATGAATTAACATAGAACATTAATGAATCAAATAAAGCATAAATCAAAACATAGTTTGCAAAGACATAAACTTTGTACGATTTACAAAAAAATTCATATAGTCCAATTCATAACTCATCACAACTACATTTAAACAATAATCTTGTGAAAGTAACTGCACTCACAGAAAACGGATCTTGAATTCTGAGATCTGATTTATGAAGTTGCTAAGCTAATCCATTGATGTAGGCGTTGATTCGTTCGTTGTTGTTCTAGAATTCCTTTTTGCAATTCCTAGGCTTTGAATCTTTATCTCTAATCTTTTTATCTTTAATCTAGAATTTGATTTGTTATGGTGGCAGCTAGGTTAGTTTGTAGACGAACAGCATGACGGCATCATAGTTTAGGGTTGTGAGATTATGGTTTAGGTTTAGTTATGTATATATAGATGTCTAGAATCAATATGGGCCTTTAGATCAACCTAGGAGTCATCAAAGCCATCCAAACCCAAGAGAGCCAAGCCGAACATGACATATATGCCCCAACACCTCAGAAAATCGTCACTGTCCAGATCAGCTCGTTGGAGTCGACCCCTACATGGGGGGTCGACACCTATGTCGACACCCCTAGGGTCGACACCCTATGGCAGGACTTTTCCCGCCCAGCCTTCTCTGCAGATAACTCGATTTATTTAATTATTAATTTAATTTAATATCTACTTAACTTGAAAACTTTTAACCTTCATAACTTCTTCATGCGGAACCCGATTCACGCAAACTCAGACTCTATCTCAAGCAGAATTCCGAGATGAACGTAATGGCGTAACCCATTTCACCCAATTCTTCTTTTAAATATTAATTATTCTTTAATTATCTCTTATGTCCCATTTTAAAATTACGGGGTGTTACAGGTATAGCCTAGTTGGATTGATCATTGATTGCCGGAGGATCTGAATTTGCAACTTAGGGTGCTGGTCTCTGGTTATTTGGTTTTTGGCTTTCTGGTTCTTTGGTTCTTTGGCATTCGTACTCTGGATTTCAGTTTTATGGTCCTTTGGCTTTTTAACTTTTGCATTTTTTCATTCCAGTCTTCTGGCTTTTGGATACAGCTATCTGGGTTTCTAGCTTATGTATTTTTGCTACCTAGTTATTAGGACTTTGGCTTTTGGCTTTTAGGCTTTAGTTGTTTGGGTTTCAGCCTACTAGATATTATATCTCTTGTTTTCTAGTTTTCGATGGTTAAATCGGCATACTCATGTATGTGATTGGGACTTAATCCCTAAGCATGCTCTGCACCTGACTATAAACCATCCACATCCTAGTCAATAAAATTCCTTGGCTTTATCGTTTTCTGACTTAGGATAGCTACGTCGGCCTACCCATGCACAAGATTAGGACTTAATCCCTAGGAATGCTATGTACCCGGTGATAAACCATTCCCTTCATATTTAACAGGACTTAATAAACTTGAAACTAAACGGCTAAGTCGGCCCACCACGTATGGGGTTAGGACTTAGCACCTAGGCGTGCACTCTAACCGGTGACAAACCATTAAGTATTTTTAGGCTTTATTAAAAACTCTAAACCATTAAAAAACTTTAATAAAGTTACTTCGCTCATATGGACTATGCTTGCGAGTTACGAATCCAAAATTGGAATTGCAAACTTTAAGGACTTAGTGAGTAGACTTTTCTCATTAAGTTTAAATATATGGTCCTTAAGTGTGGACTATGCTTGGGAAGGGGCGAGCCGTCTTGTTAGGACTTGGCAAGGCTGCCTAGTCTAGTGTCGAGTTAAAATTTTACCCAGTTGGCATAGGGATGTTTTGTCAAGACTTGACAGGTAACTCATCTAGTTTTTCGATTGGATTCGGATGGTCTTGTCAGGACTTGGCGAGGTTGTTCGCTCTTAGCTGGACTATGCCCTCTCTTATTTATGGATTGTTCCATCAGAACTTGATAGGGAAATTCATTTGGTTTTTTGCAAGTATGAACTATACTGGCTTTGGTTATTATGGATTTTGGATTTCTCCAGGACTATTGATTACTCTAGTTTCTTGGATTTCAGGTCTCTTCGACTCCCCGATTATTGGTTATTCTGATTTCCTGGTTCTCAAATATTCTGGTTTTGGCTCTCTCCTATAATACAGTCTGGAGTGATCAATGGATGTCTTTGGATTTTGATTTTCTATTTTCTATTTAATCCGATCTGACATGATCGTGATAATTTGGATTTGTGGTCTTCAGTTGTTTGATTTCTATTTGGACATCTTTCGGATGGCGACTTCGGGATTCTTGGACTTTTGGATTATACAAAACACGTCTTCTAACAGAAAGACATGTTTTGGGAAGGGCAAGTGTTGACCCACCTTTATACAATGCATTTTGTAACAACCCATAAATTTAACGAGAATTAATTTAATTATTTAACTAAACTCCAAAAACGGAATTTTTAAAGACTATGGAATTTTACTACGAAACTTACACTATTACGTTCGAAATGGAATTCTAGACAACTTTCAAGTTTGGAACTTCGTGAATGGAGGTTGTATGAAGGAGTTACGGACGAAATACGAAAACAGACAGAAAATAATTTAAACAGGATAATATATATATATAGTAATAAATATATCCTTTGCCACCTCAATGCCAGGGAGACCAGAGCGACCGACCGGGCAGTCGACCGTTGTATTGGCCACTTGGTCGATGCAGGCAGTATGGCGGCTAGGGTTATGAGGTTATATATATTATAAAAGTTTATATAAATAGATGGATTTTTCTGGAAATCAATTTAATGGTTCAGGGTCATTTCTACATCTATAAATAAAGGGCAAATCCCCACTTTTCTGTTTATGTTTCTGGAGGCAGCATTGAAGCTCTGCCTTTCTCAATCCTCCAATTCCTTCAAATACCTAAAATATAAACATATACAAATATAGTAAACAAGGATTGGAGAGACTAAATTCATATTTATGCAAAAGGGTAGGTTCTTCGATTCGGCAAATCTTTTATTTAAATTTCCTTCTTCTTTTCCTATTCTTCTTTCATATATCTAAATCAACGTCATAAATCCCATTTTTGAAAATAAATTGTAGATCTGTAAGGTCTGTGAATTGTAAGCCTAAAATTTATGTTTAGATTCAAATTTGGATAGCCTTCAGGTGAGTGAGAAATATATTCATTGTTTATAGTAACTTATATAATTCGTTTGTATAGAATCTAAATTATATGCCTAAAAGTTTTCTGATTTGTTTGTTTTTGTCAAATTATTATGAATATAAATTAGGTGCGGATTTGTAGGCCTTTCAGTTTAATATTATCATATTGCCTACAACTATTTTTAGATTGTTTGTGGTTATTGTAAACACCTCGGATCTAGAAATCAGTCCCAAAATTATCATTAGACATGTAGTATTTATTCCAGATTCAGAGGATTTGGATGTTGAATTGTGGTTTGTGCAGTTTTCGGTTAAAATAATAATCATGTTTGTGTTTTGTATTGTTTAGGGTTTTTCTTGGTTATTGTAAATAAGCCTTTTTGTTCTTTTTAAATAAAAAGGCATTATTTGAAATTAGTAAGAAATATATTTCTATTTCTTGTGATTTGAAATATGTCGAAATTCCTCTATGAAATATTTTGGGCAAGATTTACAATAATTACAGTTTTTAAAAATTTATGAGATTTTGAATCTTAAACAAGATTAAGCACAAAAAGGATTGTTTTAGTCGTTAGTTTAGACTAGAAAATAAATAGATAATACTAATAAAATAATAATAAGTAACTACGTTAATTCTGCGTTTAAAATGTAAATATATTAAATAATCTTATCCGTCCAAATCTACGTAAATAATGTTAGTATATTAATGTTTGTTATATGTGTTTGAATTGGAATAGTTTCTTTTTAATGGGACGTATATGGAAAATGCAACCCATCTTAAATGGAAATAAATATCATGACCGTTATAGCAATAAATGTAGAAATTGATTTGCTATAAATAAAAATTCATGAATAAGATAATAAATACTGTAACCACGTATGTTTTGGGAAAAGGAATTGAATATGAAATAAATGCCTAAATGGTTACGGTTTAAACTATGATTAGAAATAATAGACTGTAACTCCAACTAGGGAAACATATAAGTAATAAACTTATATATATGTGTGCATAAGAATTTAATGGAATTAAATTAGTATTTGGGAGTTACAGTAATTAGTTCATAATTTAAATGGGACTGATATAAATAGCATTTAATAGGTTAATTTATGTCTTAGGAAATATAACCATTGGAGTCATTAATGGAAAATAACGATAAATAGGAATAATAAATGGAATAAAGAGGACATTAATGGAGATTAGTTGTTGTAGTAAATGCTAAATCCAATAAGGAAATAAATGTTTAAACATCCTAGGATAGAAAGTTAAAGGTTTTGCTTATTTTATTCTAATTAACCTAAAACTAATATAATTACACATATAGATTGGACCTGGTAGGTTATGATGCGAGGTCAGCTTCTGTAACAGCCTGTAATTCTAACAACACTATAACGATAAACTAAGGAATACTTGATTAAATATTTGGAATTAAGAAAATTACTACACCATCGAATTCTTCTTGGAATTCTGCTTAAGATAGACCCCAAGTTTGCATAAAACGGATATCGTATAAAGAAGTTATTAAGCCTAGAAGTTTGTATACGTATAAGAGAAATATATGTAAACAAGCATTATCCAGAATTCAAAATAATCTGAAACCAGAGGCGGGAAGGTGTAGGAATTTGGCCCCTTGGGGGTCGACCCCGTGCTTTATTGGTGTCGACCCAAGGGTCGACCTCACAACAGGGGTGTCGACGCCCATATCGACCCTCCTCGATGAATCTGGACCTGTTGTGTGTCCCGGTTCATTGGCTGATGGCTATATAAAGAAACTTAATCCCATTGTTTTATTCATCTAAATTAATGGCGACAACAAGGTGTTGTCCCAACTCAGTTTGATCTTGCATATTCTTCTTCAGCAACTAGTTATATGTATTCAAGGATCTGTGCTACAACATCTACAATCAATTCTCTGTTTTTTAGATCCAATCACAGTGAGTTTATGTTGCTTTTAGATATAAACACCTAAAATGTAATCTTGACATGTTTATAAGTTTGGATCTAAGCCTATGCTTGTTAGTAACCTGAATCATGATAGATCTTCCATTACTTGTATACCTGATCTATTGATTAGTGCCTATATGCCTATTCATGATATCCTTATTCTGTCAATTTGCCTAATGATGTCACCTTATGCCTATTATGTTATTTTCCCTAATTATGACATCTTATGCCAGTTTTATTTGCTATGCCTATTCTTGTTCTCTTCTCTCCCTCTTTCCCTTTTTGTTTTTATAGCGAAGCTACCTTCGAGCCTAGGACTAATGCTGAAATACGCGAATGCACGAAATTGGGAATGATAGGGAATGATTAATTTACGGCATAATTCATATTGTAAAACATGATTGGGAATTTTGGGCATAATTTGCACCTTGATCCAAAACTTGGGATTTGGGGGCATAACTCTATATCTTAATTTAAACCTTAATCTGGGGCATAACTTGTATCGCGGATTGGACGGGGAATTGGGGCATAATGAACATGGTAATTGATTAGTAATGAAAATGCCTAGATTTACAGTAATTAGAAACTGTAACCGCGCTTGGACACGATGTTTGTAACAACCTGCATTTTATGTCTCTAAGGATCGTAAAATATTTTTATTTTACTCCCTAAGGGTTGGATCATTCTCACCATTTGGTATGTTGCTTATGTGGATATGAGACATGTCCATAATTTTTACCGATTTTGTTAGTGACAAATTTTCCCCTGTCAGTCTTGTACAGGGCATAACTTTTGACTCAGGTTGAATCAGAGGGTGAGACCTGTGCCATCGGAAGGAATTGATGGTTGCCTTTCCATAGAGTGGTTACATTAAATATTTGGCTTAGCGGTTTGGGAGAAATCGTTGTTTTAAGGTTTTTCAGTTGGCTGTCCAGATTTGGTAAGCCATAATGGGCGGAATTGGAGGCCTATTAGTGGGCTGAAGGGAAGGGTATAAATAGGGGGTGAGGATATGGGAAATGGTTTAGTTTTTCATTTCATCATTGGGTAGCCTTGTGCTCCTCCTTCCTTTAACACCTTCCCACCATTAAAAATCCAAATCCAAGGAGGGAAATCATAAGTCTACACCATTGGAGGCTAGATCTACATCAATTCAAGCAAGAGTTCATCAGATCAAAGTGATTGGTGCGAGGTGCTTACTGTCCGGATTCCTGTTTCATTGATTTTAACTTGTTTTGGCAAATCGGTGACTGATCTACATCTCTCACATGAATGCAACGAAGTATATGAGTGCTTGTGCATGTTTCTTATCAAATTGGAATGTAGATTTACACCATTATATGTCCATTTCCATATGAATCACTCTATGATCTAGTTTAGCAAGTTTTACCCATTAATTCAATGTCATTTCATATGTTATGTAAGTTAGATCTCTCATTTTTATCATATGTTGATTTTAATGGTTTTTGGTGAGATTTACATCATTTTTGTCGTAATCGTCATATTCATGTTGTTAGCAATGTTATGACATGTTTATGATTGTGTTTGATGATTTTGGTTGAGTCGGTTTTGTCGGATTCGTCGTTTGGCAAAGTTTTGGTCGAAATCGGATTAGAATTGGAGATGTGCAGGAAGTGGATCAGGTCGACCATAAGTTGGGTCGGGTCGGTCTCAAATCCTATCACAGAGAACAAGTCAGAACGGGTCGGTTAGTGGAGCTGGTCGGGTCGGGCAATGTCTGGTCGGGTCGGTTCTGAAGTTGAGGTGATGAAGGGGTGATCGGATCGGGTCGGTCATGTGGGTGATCGGATCGGGTCAGTCGAGTTTGAAGTCAGGAACGGACTCGGTCGGGTCGGCCTAGTCTGGGTCGGGTCAGTTTGAAGGGCTAATCGGTTATGCTTTTAGCAGCGCCTTTAAACGTTGTGGTTGACAGTGATGATGCTATGGTCTGTTTCCAATAGGGTCATTATCTGAAAAAGTACGTTTTTCGGATACGACTTGGAGCTTGAAAAATATATTTTCCCAGGGCAACCCCCTGAACCCTAGCTGCAGCGCAGTGATGTGATTGGCTCGGTGATGGTGTAACTTCGAGAAGAATTCAAGTGGGAATATTCGAAGTGTTGGAAGGTGTTCATTGATCGGTGTAGAACAACGAATGAAGTGACAAATCAAAGGTCATGAGTTGGTAGATAATGGTTGCTCGAGAAGGTTGCTTGAGCTATGAAAAATCGTCGGGTTGGATGAATAGAGATGTGAAGGCCAAGAGATTATCGTAGTCGTTAGTTCTAGCATGTTTGAAGCAAGCGTACACTAGAAACATCTAAAAGACCGGTTGTAGGTCAAGTACCTTGAGTCTTGTAGAAAGGCCTAGTTGTCAAGGTTGGACATATGGAGTTTATGCTAGAACTGAGGTTATCATTAGCCCTTGACATATGGCAAGGTTGGTCGTCATACGATTAACGTTGGTTTCAAAGAAGGATTGGCGATGATAGCCAGAGTCAGTCATGGATGATTGGTTGTTCTGCTTGTACTGTCTCATGTATGTTGTCCAACATCAAAGGAGATGTTCCTTAGGTGCTTGTCCGATACTGATTTAGGCCTTTGGGGCTTTTGCTTCAGGGATGTTAATTTCGATAATGATGGTTTACATGGGATACATATAATTTGGATGTTTTGAGTATTTTACCATAATCGAATGGGTGTTCTGGTTTCCATGGATGAATGGTTGAATTGTTTAAAGTAAAGGCTATCACTGTCCGATGTGGGGAAGATAAGTTTGAGTTCTTCTCTGGTGTTGTAGGTAGATTAGTATGTTTATCTATCCCTTCTCGTATACTTTACTGTTGAAGTTTGTTAGTTGTTTTATCGCTCACTAAGACTGTTGTCTGACTCAGGGTTTTATGTCTCCTCTTGTTACCTTGGGTTGTTCATTCGGTTGTGGATGGGCAGACTAAGTATCTAGTTATAGGTGATTAGTGAGGACGATGCTGCTGTGCGAAGGCAAGCAGGAGGCTGGCGTACCAGTTTTATTACTATCTAGTATTTCTGTTTCCGCTGTTTGAGTGCTCTATGAGTGTTGTAGTGAGGACTTAGGTACAAACTTTGGTATCAGTTGGATAACCTTTCATGATGTTGAGAAAGTTTTTTAAAGTTTGATATAAGTTGCCTCATTATTATTACTTGTTGTATATGTTCTATTATATTTTATCCTTACGTTGTGAGTTCTATAACAGGTTTCGATGTTGTTTACCTACTCTTATGATTGTCCACAACTGCCCGGCACACCCTTCAGTGCATTATTCCTCTTGTTTAGTGCGGGGGGAGGGCGAAGGGGGTTATGGGCAGTCGTCACAAGGTTAGATTCCACTTGTGATAGAAGCTTCCCCGGAACCACCCGGAAAATCCAGCGTCCACAAGTGGTAAATCTATTGTAAGGGTCTAAGTGCATAAACATACACGTGACAGAGCTAAGACACGAGGTTAAGTCCGACTTGTGGAAGAAGTCTTCTTGGACCCAACCGGCATATCCATCATCCACAAATGGTAGACTTAATGTGGGAGGTCTAGTGCATTATAACCATAAATGAATGAATGGTGATGAACTTGTAACACTTAACATGTTTGAATCCATAAGGATTACATGAACTTGTTAACTTGAGTAGGGGTTAAGTAAACTTGCTTGAATCAGTGGGAGGGTTAAGTTAATCTTGTTAAATATGTGGGGGATGGGTTATACATATAAACTCGACAAACTTAACTTGTTGGGGTTATTAAATCTTATTAAACTAGTAGGCATAACCTATTGAAATCCTAGTAATGGGGATGCAATCCTAGGGGAAGCTTGTATCATCTGTCGTGTGGGACCCATTTCAGTCAGTAGCTCATCTTGGTATCAAACGGGGAACCGCGAACTAGGTCAGGGTCTGGGAATGCTTACTGAGCTGATTATAAGAGGTCACTTGAGTGAGGGTGTTGACGGCGCGCTCCAACGGAGTCATGTGCATGAATGGGTCCGCTTGCTAGGGAAGATAAGACGCTGTGACATCAGTAGATATGGTTGTGCACATTTTAAACAAAGGGTTGCCAATTTAGGAAGTGATACATGCTACTGTGGGGCCAGCACAGGGTATCTACAAGTTAGGGAGACGATTGATTTGGGGTAGTGATTAGGGTACATCTAGTCTTGCTTGTTTAGGAGCCCGTTATTATCGTTGGGGGTAACACCTGTCAATTCTGTTGGGCTACCTGTTATTGTATAGGGTAAAACCTCTTACTAGAAGTACACCTACGTCTACAATCTTGTACATGTTGGGATCATCTTGTTCTGAGATACTAGTATTAGCGCAAAAAAAGTACTAGAGAAGTGCAAGGCATGTTCTGTTCTGTTTAACTAGTTTACCTTGTTATACCTTTCTTATGACACTGTTATCTCTCTCCAACTTATATGTCTGTCAAGATGCTTTTACTTATTTATATGCTAAAAATAACTGGACTCGCCATACTTTATGTCTGAACCATTTTGTTTCCTCTTCTTTCTCTTCTGTTTCACCCTCCATGGTTCTCAGGGTGGGAACACTCAGGCTTGATCAGGATTCTTCTTTCCTTCTGCTTGGAGCTGCTTAGATGTATTGCTCGATTTTGTATCTGCTCCACAATGGCTATATTTTGGGGATAACGCTCTTTTATGTATTATTGTACCTCTGATGATGATTTTTGTACAAGGCAGAAGTTTTATGTTTTCAGTATTCCAGACTTATTATGTAATTTGGTATGAACCACGAAGCTTTTCTATTCAATAAATTTTAATTTTTGCTGTTATTTTATATCTGTCTTGTAATGTTTCTGTTTTTGTTTACCTATAATGCTTCACGAAACTTAATGAATTCTGATAAAGAGTGACATTAACGGATGTGGAGTGTCACATTTGATATCAGAGCCGAAGGTTACCAGATCGGATAAAAGAATTTGAAATTTGTTTTCAAAAAGGTTTTAAAAGAAAGCATTTTCATTAGAAAAGTCTATTTTGAAAAACATATTCGCCAAAGCCATATGAAATATCTTTCGAGTCTCTGTTTGAATCCCTTTTTCCTTTTCTTTTTAGAAAGTCTAGGGAACCTAATAGGGAATTCAGAAACCAGCTAGGTTTCATAGGTATTTGGAGGCTACGACACCTGCCGAAGGCCAAGCAGATGCCCCTCCCCCAACTGTAGCCATTGTTCTGCCTCCTCCTCCACATGTTAATAATTTCTCTACGATATGTGAAGATTTTTGTGCTATAGGAGGGAAGCCATTCCGAGGAACTGAGACATTCGTAGAGGCAAGGAATTGACGATCGTACGAAGATTCAATTAGCTATTTGGCAGCTGAAGGATGAGGCTTCATTTTGGTGGGAAGTGACATAAGAAGGGTATCCAGTCGAGACTTGGGATGATTTCTGGTAGAGATTTGAAATAAAGTTTCTTTCTCAAACCGAGCAAAGTATGCAAATGGGAAGGTTTTTGGCACTTAAGAAAGGAGGCATGTCTGTTAGAGAGTATGTTAATAAGTTTAATCAATTGGCGATGTTTGGTTTGGAACTAGTAGATACCCCGCACAAGAAAGCTTTAAGGTTTGCAAGAGGATCGAATGAACTCGTCCATGGGTTGACTATGTCTCATATTACGATGGGAGAATCTTTTGAGAAACTCATTGATATGACATTAATGCACAAAGAAGATAAAGGTAAAAAGAAAGAGGCTGAGGTTGAGGAAATACTAAACAAGAAAGCGTGGCCCAAGAAAGAGAAATAACAACAAAAGATGGGCGGTAAGAATGGCAATGCTCAAGATAAGGGGAAATGCCCTCATTGCGGACGTGAAGGTCATGTGATCAAGGATTGCAAGAAAAGAAAGAACTCTTGTTTCCATTGTCAATAAGTCAGACATCTTGTTAAGGATTGCCCGAAGAAGCAAGAACAGGGTCAAAGGGCAGGATCTTCCGGAGGGTAGGTGCATGCTCTCGTGGCCAGTGCGCCAAATAGAGGTAGGAAAGTTTACGTCGAAGTTTTGATTTCTCTTTCCAATCATCCAAATAGAACTCTTTTTCATTCTGGTGCTTCGCATTCTTTTATATACGATTCTTTGGTTGAGTCTCTGCACCTTAGTACTAGTATGGTTTTGGATCCCGTTGTTGTCTCAAACTCCATTGGTGGTACAGCTCATTTGTCTATGATTTTTCGGGGTTTGAGAATATCTGTGTTAGGCATCGAGTTTGAATGTGATGCAAATGTGCTTGGTTTCATGGGCTATGGTTTGATTCTAGGGATGGATTGACTAGCCATGTGTGGTGCCATTCTGGATTGTGAGAGGATAATCGTTAGACTTTTGACCTGCCATGGGAGGACCCTCGAGATTTCTTGTGACCTTAAGGGGTCTATCATGCTTAGTTTCCTAGAGTCACTTGTTGCATCTATCGATGATCTACGGTCTGTACCTATAGTCTGTGAGTATCCTGATGTTTTCGAGGAGTTTCGGGTCTTACCTCCGAGGCGTGATATTGATTTCCGTATATACTTGGTGGACAATGCAAAGCCAGTTGCATTGCCTGTATACCATATGACTCCAAGAGAAAGGAGGAAGCTCAGCAAGCAAGTAGGGGAGCTACTTGAGAAAGGGTTTATTAGGCGAAACATATCTGAATGGGGTGCTCCAGTGATATTCACCACTAAGGCGGATGGTTTGCTTTGCTTATGTTGTGGATTACAAAGAGTTGAATAAACTCACAAAGAAGAATAGACACCCACTTCCGAGGATAGATGATCTTTTGACCATCTTGTTAGTGCATCTATTTTCTCTCAGTTAGACTTGGCCATGGGGTTTCACCAGCTGAGGGTGGCCAACGACAGTACAAATAAGACCACTTTTAGAACTCCATATGGTTTCTTTGAGTGGCTCGTCATGCCTTTTGGGTTGACGAATGCACCCGCCTATTTTGTTGATCTGATGAGAAGGGTGTTTCGGGAGTTTCTAGATAAGTTCATGTGGTCTTTGTTGATGATATCTTGATTTTCTCAAAGAACGAGGAAGAGCATGCCCTACTTTTTGAGGGAGGTTATGAAAAATCTCTGTGCGCAACAGCTTAAGGCGAAATTCTCCAAATATCATTTTTGGAGAAAAGAAGTAAGATTTCTAAGGCACGTGGTCTCTAAAGATGGGATAGCAATAGATCCCGCAAAGATAGTTGCAATTCAAGATTAGCAGATCCTAAATAATGCAACGAAGGTAAGGAGTTTTCTTGGATTAGCAGGCTATTATAGGAAGTTCATTAAGGACTTCGCAAAGATATCATCCACACTAACCAGACCGGCGAAGAAGAACCAGACATTTTCTTGGAGTATAGACTGTGAGGATTCTTTTCAGCGATTAAAGAGGGCTTTGACAACAGCCCCAGTCTTAACCTTGCCTGACGGGAACAAATTGTTTACAGTATACACTGATCCATGTGGTACAGGGCTTGGTGCGGTTCTGATGCAAGAGGGAAGGGTAGTATGTTATGGAGGTAGACAGTTAAGAGTTCACGAGAGGAACTACCCTACCCGTGACTTAGAGTCAATTGCCATAGTATTCGCGCTTAAGACTTGGCGCCATTATCTACTAGGAGAAAGGTTAGAGTTGTACACCGATCATAAATCTCTCAGGTACTTGTTCTCGCAGAAGGATCTCAATCTAAGGCAATAAAGATGGATGGAGTTCCTAGCGTCCTATGACTTTGAGATTGCTTATACCCTTGGCAAGGGTAATGTGATGGCAGACGCATTGAGCAGGCAGAGGATGACCTTGAGTCCTCTGTTTGTGGAGAGGAAAAGCTTGGAGTTTATATTGACTTTTGATTTTAGACCTTCCACCGAGTTTACACCTGGTTTATTGGCATCATTAGAGGTGTGACCTACTCTGTTGGACCAGATAGGGACTTCACAGCGAGAGGACCCACAGCTAGCAAATATCTTGGACAGGTTCAGTAATGGGGAGACTTATAGTCACCTAAGTAGATATTCCACGGACGATAGACGGTGGTTGCGACGAGATGGAAGGCTTTGTGTTCCTCAAGTTGGGAGTTTGTTGAAGATAGTCCTTGAGGAATCCCATCATTCTAGGATGACTATTCATTCTGGTGGTGATAAGATGTATAAGGATATGAAGAGGGTTTTCTTTTAGGCTTGAATGAAGAAAGATGTAGCAGAATTGTTTCTCGATGTTTGATTTGTCAGCAAGTTAAGGCTGAGCAAAGGAAGCCCGGTGATTTACTTCATCCTTTGGAAGTCCCACAGTGGAAGTGGGAGAGCATCTCCATGGATTTCATTAATGGTTTTCCTGGATCAAGGAAAGGCAATACCAGTGTTTGGGTTATAGTAGATAGGCTTACTAAGAGAGCTCATTTCATCCCTGTTAAGAGTAAGAGGATGACAACATGGTTGACGCTATTTACCTTCATGATATAGTCCTTCTACATGTAGTACCTTCCAGTATTGTGAGTGATCGTGACTCCATATTCATTAGTGAGTTTGGAGGAGCTTGCAAGAAGCATTAAGTACACAGTTGTGTTTGAGCACATCTTATCACCCTCAGACCGATGGATAGACGGAAAGAGTGAATAGAGTTCTTGAGGATCTTTTAAGACTGTGTATCCTAGACTTCGAAGGGACTTGGGAAGAGCATCTTCCTTTAGTATAGTTCGCCTACAACAACAGTTACAAGGCTAGTATTGGCATGGCACCCTTCAAAGAATTGTACGGACGAACCTGTAGATCACTGTCTTGTTGGTAGGAGTCCACATAAAGACTTCTACTAGGATCTGAGATGATTAGGGAAATTTCAGAGAAAATTGATCTTATTCGTAGGCGCATGAAGACAGCTCAAGATAGGGAAAAGTCCTGCGTAGACAAGAGAAGGGCTGACATTGAGTTTGAGGAAGGAGATATGGTTTTTATCAAGGTATCACCTTTGAGTAATGTGGTTCATTTTGGATCTATAGGGAAATTGGCATCAAGGTTTGTAGGGTCATTTCCCATAACATAAAGGATTGGACAAATGACCTATAGAGTAAAGCTACCAGAGAGACTGTCTGGCGTACATGATGTTTTCCACGTTTCTCATTTAAAGAAGTGTTTGCATGATTATGCAGAAGTAGTTGAGCCAAGTATGCTTGAGGAAGTAGAGGTGGAACGGGAAACAATAGTTAGACGAGTTCCTATTCGTATTCTTGGATCAGAGGTTAAGAAGCTACGCAACTGAGAGGTCGAATTGATGAAAGTTCAAGGGGGGGGGTATCCAAGAATATGCAACTTAGGAGACTGAAGACAAGATTTGCATTTCGTACCCTTTTCTTTTCAAGGGTATGTTCTTAACTTTTTTTCCAAAGCTTTTATTCATGCTTGTTTCTATCGTTTAAGTATATCATATCGATCGAATCTTCGACCTTTAGGTAGGAAACCCATGCATGTAAACATGTGTTTGAGATATGTTATGTTTGATGGATGTGAGTGGATACAAGTGGTTGCTAGTTGTTTCTTATGAATGCATATACACACACATTAGGCACTAGATCGGCTCAATCACTCTCATATTGCATATGATTGGGTGTGCATTTTTTTTCTTTTAATGGATGAAAGTGGGTGTATCATCATATGGATGTTGCATTTAGGTGAATGATTGCGCACACATATAGAACTTACATGTTATAATAGGATTAATTGCATACGTGACAGATTCATGGCATTAGCATACATTGCATTAAGGAGGTCAATTGAATCAGTAGACCGCCTGATCTTTAGCATTAGTATAGGGACACATACACGGACCTTTGCATGTGTTCATATAAGCATTAGAAATTTTTTAAGGATAATGGATGCCTTAATTGATGAATGAGTAGATGGGTGATGGATGTTAGGATACACATTCTTCTTAACTTGGAGATTTCGGGGACGAAACCCTTTAAGTAGGGGAGAATGTAACACCCCATAATTCTAACAATACTATAATGATAAACTAAGGAATACTTTATTTGGAATTAAGTAAAACGGACTGCGTCATTGCGTTCGTCTCAGAATTCTGCTTAAGATAGACCACAAGTTTGCGTAAAATGGACATCATGCGAAGAAGTTATTGATCCTAGAAGTTTGTATACGTATAAGAGAAATATATGTAAACAAACATTATTCAGAATTCAAAATAATCTAAAACCAGTGGCGGAAAGGCACGGAAATTCGACCCGTTTGGGGTCGACCCCACAACAACGAGGGTGTCGACCCCATGTCGACCCCCCTGACGAATCTGGACCTGTTGTGTGTCCTGGTTCGTTGGTAGATGGCTATATAAAGGACCTTAATCCCATTGCTTTATTCATCTAAATCAATGTCAACAATGAGGTGTTGCACCAACTCAGTTTGATCTAGCCTATTCTTCTTCAACAACAAGTTATACGTATTTAAGGATTTGTGCTACAACATCTACAATCAATTCTCTGTTCTTTAGATCTAATCATGGTGAGTTTATGTTGCTTTTAGATGCAAACACCTAAAATGTAATCTAGACATGTTTATAAGTTTGGATCTAAGCCTATCCTAGTTAGTAACCTGGATCATGATAGATCTGCCATTACTTGTACATCTAATCTATTGGTTAGTGCCTATATGCCTATTCATGATATCCCTATTATGTTAGTTTTCCTAATCATGTCACCTTATGCTTATTATGTTAATTTTCCTAATTATGTCATCTTATGCTAGTTTTATTTACTATGCATATTCTTGTTCTATTCTCTCCCTCTTTCCCTTTTTGTTTTTATAGCCAGACTACCTTCGAGCCTAGGCCTATTGCTGAAATACGCGAATGCACGAAATTGGGAGCGATTGGGGATGATTAATTTGGGGCATAATTCATACTGTAAAACATGATTGGGAATTTTGGGGTTAATTTGTACCTTGAGCCAAAACTTGGGATTTAGGGGCATAATCTATCTTGATTTAAACCTTAATCTGAGGCATAACTTATATCATGGATTGGACAGGGATTTGGGGGCATAATGAACATGGTAATTGGGTAGTAATGAAAATGCCTAGATTTACAGTAATTAGAAACTGTAACCACGCTTGGGCATGAGGTTAGATTACACTTGTGGTAGAAGCCTGCACGGAACCGCCCGGCAAATCCAGCGTCCACAAGTGGTAAATCTAATATGAGGGGTCTAAGTGCATAAACATACACGTGACGACGCTAAGACACGAGGTTAAGTCCGACTTGTGGAAGAAGTCTTCCCGGACCCAACCAGCATATCCAGCATCCACAAATGGTAGACTTATGTGGGAGGTCTAGCGCATTATAACCATAAATGAATGAATGGTGACGAACTTGTAACACTTAACCTGTTTGAATCCATAATGATTACATGAACCTGTTAACTTGAGTAAATGTTAAGTAAACTTGCTTGAATCAGTGGGGGGATTAAGTTAATCTTGTTTAATATGTGGGAAAGGGTTATACATAAAAACCTGACAAACTTAACCTATTGGGATTATGCAATCTTGTTAAACTAGTAGGCATAACCTGTTGAAATCCTAGTATTGGGGATGCAAGCTTATGGGGAAGCTTGTATCATCTGTCGTGTGGGACCCATTTCAGTCAGTAGCTCATCTTAGTATCAAACAGGGAACCCCGAACTAGGTCAGGGTCTGGGCATGCTTTCTAAGCTGATTATAAGAGGTCATTTGAGTCAGGGTGTTAACGGCGCATTCCCAATGGAGTCATGTGCGTGCATGTGTCCGCTTGCTAGGGAAGATAAGATGATGTGACATCAGTAGATATGGTTGTGTACATCTTGTAAACAAAGGGTTGCCACTTTAGGAAGTGATACATCCTACAATGGGGCCAACACAAGGTATCTACGAGTTAGGGAGCCGATCGACTGGGGGTAGTGATTAGGGTACATTTAGTCTTGCTTGTTTAGGAGCCTGTTATTATCGTTGGGAGTAACACCTGTCAGTTCCATTGGGCTACCTATTATTGTATGAGATAAAACCTCTCACTAGAAGTACACCTACATCTACTATCTTGTACTTGTTGGTATCATCTTGTTCTGAGATACTAGTATTGGTGCAGAGAAAAGTATTAGAGAAGCGCAATGCTTGTGTTTTTACCTTGTTATGCCTTCCTTATGACACTGTTATCTCTCTACAACTTATATGCCTATCATGATGCTTTTACTTATTTATTTTCTAAAAGTAACTGGACTCACCAGACTTTATGTCTGACCCATTTTGTTTCCTCTTCTTTCTCTTCCATTCCCCCCACCCCCAGGCTCTCAAAGTGGGAATACTCAAGATTGATCAGGATTCTTCTTTCCTTTTGCTTGGAGCTGCTTAGATGTATTGCTCTATTTCATATCTGCTCTACTATGGCTATATTTTGGGGATTATGCTCTTTTATGTATTATTGTACCTCTGACGATGATTTTTGTACAAGGCAGAAGTTTTATATTTTCAGTATTCCAGACTTATTATGTAATTGAGTTTAAACCACGAAGCTTTTCTATTCAATAAAGTTGTAATTCCGCTGTTATGTTATATATATTGTAATGTTTCTATTTCTGTTTACCTATAACGCTTCACGAAACTTAATGCATTCGGATAAAGAGTGACGTTAACGGACGTGGGGTGTCACAACTTCCTTATTTTATAGAAGTCTGCACTTTCCAATAGTCAAATTATGTACAACTGAAGTGATATATCATTAAACATAGGAACCTATGATGATAGTTAATTGCGTAAAAGGAATTATTTCATAAAATGAGGTTTACTTCAAGTGTTGAGGTATTAAGTGGTTGTAGGGCCCGCCTCCCATCCAAAAGAAGAAACCAAAAAATAAATAATTTATAAGCGTAGCCTACTTCTGGATTTGAGGTATTAAGTTGTGGGATCCGCGTTTTGGGTAATAAGTGATTTGACTCACCCTTTCCCCATAAACATAGAATTATTGGGTCAGCCCTTAAAAGGGTATTAAGTGCTTAAGTAGCTCACCTCTTCATAAATAATAAGTATTGAAGGCTAATTGGATACGAGATTGGTAATATCCACGATTGTCTGCTTTTCTAAGTATTAAGTAACGGAGGTTAGAGCCCACTGTGGGAAAAGTTATTAAATTACCGCCACAGAGGTACCATTGGTCTTCCCATCTTATGGGAAGTACTAAGTGACTATGAGATTACCCAATAAGGTTTGTTTGATAGTAACACGGGGGTCCACCGAGGAAAGGTCATAATTGATGGTTAGTCGTTTACCTATCCTGTTTGCAATATGTGATTGTTTACTATCTCTTGCCTTATGCGAGGTTTAAGTATATGCATGAATGATAAGAGCCTTAAATTAGTAGGGCTTAGTAGTTAGGGTCCTTTAATTTATATTATTGTAGGTTAAACGAACGAGTAAAGCAATAAGAGATCAATTGTATCGACCTTGGGTTATAAGTGATCAAAAGGATCCACCCTTATCTTATGTCGATAATGAGGCTTTAAGTGGCTATATAGAGATAACATACCTTCTAACGAAATATTGAGTAATTGGAAAGGCGGCCTCATAGTTTTTGCTAGTTGGTTGAATGGTAGTTTACAGGCTTCATGCTTATGCGTAAAAGATCTATTTGTGTAATGCGATATCATTATCTTTGGGAAGTGTCGTCTTGGGTATGGCAGTTAATCGTCGTGCGAAAATCTTTGCAAGGCTAGGCTAGGATTTCCAGCCTTGTTAGACATATGTTTGGTGGAGACCAAACGGGGTACATTTGTGTATTATAGATAATATTGTACATTTTCTACTCAACAGGACTTGTTGCTCTGACCCCTTCCTCATAACAACTATCAGGTTTACCTCGAGGAAGGCAGGTCTTAGCAAGTGTCCAAGTTTGGTTTCCAGTTCTTATTCTCTCATGATCGGTATTGATGTGGCGATTTGCTTTTAGGATTGTTGCCTAAGTTGATACTTGCTATCCAATCTTGTTTCTGTTGTGAGTTAGTTTTATCGGAGTCTGATTATGGTCATGCCCATTATTTTGCAAGTATCAGATTTATACTCTTCATACATGGATGAGTTTGAGTTTCGTTTTTTATCGAAATTTGGACTCAGAAAAGTGTGGGGTGTTACATTTGGTATCAAAACTTAGATTTAGACGATCAGAGGAACTAATAAATTAGAATTAGTGAGAGTACGTATTCGATTTTATTCTGTCTTTCTTACTTAACTATAAATTATTTTGACAATAAAGTAGTCGTAAGCAATTTAAGATAAGTCTAAAATAACTAAAGAGTCGGAAGTATTTTGAGTTCGAATTCCTAGCCAACTCCGATTTACTCCATGATGTGTTTGGCGATTTTGTTTTGAAGAGCATAAGGATGGCATGTGGTGAATCCCGTGGATTTGAGCTTGGTGACTGGACGAAAAGCTAGCTACAACTGAGATAGTGGAGATTTCTTGTTTTTGGTTTCATAGGGAGTTCTAATTGATGATATTTTCTTGTCTTAAAACGGGAAATTCATGATAATGTGTCATTATAGTCTGGAATATAGTTATGAAGTATATCCATTTGATATTTCGCTTTTTAAATTCGAGTATTCTTTTGATAGAACTATTCTTTTAAGTCCTCGGTCTTATGTTCAAAGAGATTTTAGTTTTAAAACTGTTTTTGAAATTAAAAAGGGTTTCAAAATTTTTAACTATAGTTTTTAAGAAATTGTTTAATAAATAAATATTCGTGAAAATAAAAAAATTAGAAATTTAAATCTTACCATGTTTTGGATTGTTGGGTTTTGTGTAATTTTAATAAATAATCTATTTTGGTAAAGAGAAGAAATTTGCAAATGACAAGGAATAAGACTCGAAATATATAAATCATAATCACCCAATCCTTGTGATTTTTAAAATTCCTCTTTTGGATATTTCAGATGATTTAGAGAAATTGTCACAAATAACATTTTTGAGAATTGAAAATCTCGACAATTCAGAGCATGGAAAGGTTGTTCTAGTAAGTAATATAAACTGGGATATAAAATAATAAAACAAAATTATAACACCTTAGTTTATGAATAAAAATTAATTTCGAAAGGTTTTCAAAATTCTCTCTTATAAAAGACTAAGCGAATTTCTATTCATCTTAGGGTATTTGATTACGTAAGTCGTTCGAGTTGTTTGTCAGCTATTTAAGTGGAAAATCGGTTTTAATTTATTTTGGATTTCAAGATGAGTTTACTTTTCGATAATTTGTTTGTTCATTGGTGGCCGCAACGATTTTGAGGCAAATAAGTAGCATTGAGGAAATTATTTCTCAGCTTGATTGATGATGGACGTCTACACGAGATTTCCGGTGGAGTTGGGAAGGCGATATGATTTTAGTATAATTTTATTTTAATTTTCCATGGACAAACTGGGCCGTTTGGGTCACGGCCCAGTTTCAGGCCGAGCCACAAAAGTGACAGGCGCTCGTCCCCTAGCGATCGATCGGGCAGTCGACTTCCCTCATTCCCATAGGTCGACCACTACCCCATTTTAGGAATGACCCAAACCTGGGAAGCGATATATAATATCGCTTCCAGGTCGAATCGTTCATTTTGCTTCGTCTTCCCCAAATTTTTTGCAGCCGAAGCTATTTCACGCACCTCCTCAAGCCCAAAAATCAAGCCTGCAAGCTCCGTTTCTCCTCTAATTACCACCAAAATTCTTGCATCGTAGATCCAACGCCTTATGTACTCCAAAACTAGCATTTTTTTTCTTCGATTTCGCTGATTTCTCAATGGCCTCCACTCGATCTTCCAACGTCTTCGCGCAACGCCCTGATCCCACGCCTCAAGAGGTCGCCTGGCTTAACCGCAACCCGAGGAAGATTGATGCCTATTTGGAAATGGAGAATTACATGTCTAAGCAAAGGCATCCAATGAAATTAGCTGATTTCTCCCCTTCCACCTGGAAGAGTTATTTTTCGCCGCAGGCCTGACACCGATCTTGTGCCACGACATGTTCAAGCGTGAGGGTTATCTGCGTTGTATATGTCTTTTCGACGCCCAAATGGCCGTCAACTTTGATAAAGGCTATAGTCTGATTTGATCCAAGGTGAAAGGCACCCACATTGAGTTCACTGATCGGGATTTGGCAGAGATCTTGAATATTTATGCAACCAAAGTATATTTGGACAACATAGATATGATCAACCCTCAGATCTTTTATCGCATCTTTCCCAAAGCTACCGGTGCTTGGGACGCCAGTAATTTGTGACTTATCGTCCGCCTTGTTGTGCGCATCATTTAACATAACATCATCCCCAAGACGGGGAGCCTCGAGCAGATTTATCCTTTCGTACGCCAAGCCACTTACGCTATCATCAACGTCTTAGCCGTCAATTGGGTGCGCGCACTGATGATCCACTTCTCCGAGACCTCATCTGGTACTCTGAGGACTCATTTCCAGTAGAGTTATCTTCTCACCCGTACCTTTCGGCACTTTCAGGTGAACTTTCGAGGTGAATCTGTGCTTAAGAAGACTTTTGCTTCCATTGATCATGCCTCTCTTAGGAGAATGTGCATTTAGCTGCCCGAAGTTCCCGCCCCAGCTTCTTCTCCAATTGTTGTACCCCCTCCCCCTGCTACAGTTGCGGAGCAACAACAACAACTGGATGATGTAAGCCAGGAGAGTCCCGAGCTTGCTGCCCTTCGCCAGATCCAGGCAAAGCTCCGCGAGGTTCGCAGGAAGCAGCATCAATAGGCGCACGAGATTGGATGCATTTCTTCCTTGCTACGTTCCTGGCGTAAACATGGCAATGGATTGAGTTTCAGCAGTGATGCTCGATCTTCTCGTAGCCTATATACAAGTTATGTATCTTGTGCATCGTGTATATGTGACGGCCCGCCCCGCACCAACCGACATTTACTCCAAAAGTGCGCTGTACACATGTCCAGCTAGCACGGGACGACCGTCAGAAGAAAGGAAAGAAGAGAATGAACTAACAAAGAACCTGTAATATGTCTCACATCGCATGGAATAAAATATAATCATAACATATACTTGACACACAACAGATGAGACAGTGTATAAGCTGAAACAAACTATTATAGCAGCGGAAAATCCAAAATACAGCTTATGATCCAAAGCCAACATCATTATTACAACTTTTAAAACTGTCTCAAAAAGCTAAACAAGAAAGGTACACTACTAATGCCCAAAGTAGTGACCACCAACGACACAGGGAGAATACCTATATATATATATCATACGTGGAAGCCTCCTGCTCGCCTCCAGATCAGCTACTCGTGCATCACCAGATAACCTGTCTCTAGTCTGCTCGTGTGAGCACCTAGAGTAATAAGAAGAGACATAAAACTCTGGGTCAGACAAAAGACTGGTGTGAGCGATAAGCAACAAAACAGAACAATAACAGGTATAATCCAATCATACCTGAACCTGGACCTGCAACCAAAGAGTTAGCACTACATACCGTACAATACTCTAAGGTGCCACTAACATACAGTGTAAGAGATACGGGGGTGGGGGTGTGTATGTCATAGTGATGTCAAACAATCAAGCATAACAACCATCCTCACATCTCTCACTCGGTGCGTAAAGTATACGATATCCACTACTTGGGTCACCTAATACTTTGGGCCATGACGGAATCCAATCCCGTGTAACTATCACTACAAGCCCACTATCCATCTCTAAGTGGTGAACCAAAGTTATGAATACCGACAACCCCTTTGCACACGTCCCGCAGCAAAGCCCAATCATGAAGTGAACTCATTGGTTCCCATCTGGATCCTGAGCTCTAACTTCCATTTGGACTACCTTTGCATCTCGGGTTTTTGGTTTCCTCCTGTTCGGGTCGGTCGGTCAAGAACCTTTCATTCTGGTCGGTTTTCATCATCTCCATCCTGGTCGGTCGGTATTGCCCCCCAGGTCGGTCGAACACTTCACCATTCCTGGTCGGTCGTACTTCACCATCCCTGGTCGGTCGGTATTGCCCCCATGGTCGGTCGAACACTTCACCATTCCTGGTCGATCGTACTTCACCATCCCTGGTCGGTCGTACTCCATCATCGTATAGGGTCGGTCGAACATCGCATAGTGGTCGGTCTTGCCCATCCTGGTCGATCTACCTAGTCGGTCGAACACTTCATACAGGGTCGGTCGTGAGCTCGGGTCGGTCGGTCAAAACCTTCCCCTGGTCGGTCTAACTCGACCCAAAGAAAACCTGCACCATTTCAGCAAGCTATTTTCGCCTCTCGACGACGTTTTCAACCATTCCAACTTTATAATGCAATCATAGGTCATACCAAACAGTAGTAACAACATGTATAATCAACCATAAACACCAAAACAACAATTTAATCATAACAATATGGGTCAAATGTACCTAAAACCCATGTTTTCCCCTTAATCGTGTTTAAGAACAACTAAGCATAGGATTAACAAAACTTAACCAAATCAGCCAAATTTTCTAACAGAGGCCTAAAATAATATTTAGCAATTTATAAATATTTTTCCAGATTTTTAACATGCATAAATTCGCTAATTATCACTAATCACCCTTAATCCCCTAAATTCCGGGATATGCAAAATTAGTCGAAATTAACCCAAATTCATAACAGAGACATAAAATGATGTTTTAGAATTTTAGCAATTTTTCTAGATTTTTCTGAGCCAAAATCTCGCTAATTACCATAATTAGCCGTAATTAGTGAAAAACAATGCAAATCACTCACTTTAGCCACAAACAAACTTTAGATCTGAACTAATCTCTGATTTGGATCCAATCCCTATGTGTTCCAGCAGCTCTCTCTCTGATTTGGTGCTACCCTCCCTTGATTTGATGTAGTTTTGCTTAATCTTCGATTAGAAAGTGATTAGAGACGATTTGGGATGAAATTAGAAGGTGAAGGCCATGACTAGGGTGAAAGACATGTTTGTGGCGGCTGGAAAATGAGGATAAGATCGTTCTCAGCCTCCTCATAACCCTAATCCCGAAATCCCCCATTGGGCCTAGCTGTTAATCACCCGGTTAAGCCCAATTAAGCTGTTTTTCACCTTCCAAACCTTATTTCAGCCATATCTCCCAAACGATAAGTCCGTTTTTCACATGTGACCACTCTACGGAAAGGTAAAGAATCATCCGAAGCCAATGGAAGTGGTTTCAGGTCAAAAATCCTTTCCAATCAAAAGTTATGGACGAAACAAGATCAGCTAGGGGCAAAATGGTCATTTAAAAATCGGCAAAAATCATGAACATGGGAAATGACCCCAATAGTTGTCTCCCAAAGTTACACGACCATACAGCTTCATACGAAAAAGAAATAAATATTCTACGATCCTAGATACGTAGAATGTGGGTTGTTACATTCTCCCCCCTTAAGAAATTTCGTCCCCGAAATTCCTTAACCAAAAACGTACAAAGGATCCCGCATGCCTACCAACCATATACAACAATCAAACATGCAAAACAACACAATAAGCCTATCCTAGCATGCAGTTTACTAACAAGGGAAGAACTATCACTACCAAAACCTTACCAGGCAAAGAGTTCTGAATACTTCTTCCTTATGTTCTCCTCTGTTTCCCAAGTACAGCCCTCCTCATCACCACCCCACTGAGCTTTGACTAGTTTAACCACCTTCCTTCGAAGCTGCTTCGTATCATTCCCAACAATACGCAAAGGCTTGCGGTTCCCAACCGCCTCGGGTTCAACTTCGATGTTATCCAACTGATCAGGTGAAATAGCCATACTAGGGTCGTGCACGAATTTCCTTAACTGGGAAACATGAAATACGTTGTGAACTCCCGCCATCTTGTCAAGTAGCTCTACTTCATACGCTAAATTCCCAACTTGCTCGAGGACTAGAAATGGACCAACAAATCTTGGTTCTAACTTACCTCTCCAACCAATCCGAATCACATTCTCAATGGAGAGATCTTAACGAACACCAAGTCGTTAACGAAGAATTCCAAATCTCTTCGTCTCTTATCGAGATAAGTCTTTTGCCTATCTTGGGTAGCCTTCATTCTCTTTCCATCGATACCCATCTCTACCCTAGAGATGGTTTCCAATAGGTTAGGATCGTCCTTCTAACTGGAACCAATCCACTCAATCAAAATCGATCTAATCGTCAAGCTTACTAGCGTTTCTGAATCCAATTCACTCTAAGGTCTGAAATCATATCCGGTGATATACTCTAGTTGCTTCCAACCCAGAAATATAACCTCTAGACTAGCATGCCTCTTACTCAATGCAACTATTACCACACCCAAATCCTTTACTACGATCACTCTGGCCCATGGAGTCATGGCGACTCCACTGCACTGATCCATAGCCACTAGTCCTTTGCTATGTCCACTCTGCCCCCACGAAGTCATAACAACTCCACTGCACTGGTTCATAGCCTTACTAATCCTTTACTATGTCCACTTTGCCCCTCGAGTCATGACGACTCTACTGCACTGGCTCATAGTCCTACTACAATCACTTTGTTCCCCATCGCTGGAACCCTACAGGTGATAGTCTACTCAAGGGAAGAAAAATAGGAACAACATAGCAACCATAACATCCATCAAACAAGTCCTACCTATCACCTGCTAAATTCATAAACACATCGACACCTACATGATTGGTCTAACCAATCCCAATATGTCGATTCTAGCATGTCTGGTCCAACCAACATCAATAACTAATGGAAGCCCAGCCTCCATACATACACCGATGCCTGCTTGACTGGTCCAACCAATCCCAGGCCAATGGAAGCCCCGCCTCCCTACGGACTACCATACGTCCAACGTACGTTTATCCTCCAAGGATAACTAGATCATGTCCAACGGATCCAGGGTAACGGGCGTCCCCAGATACCCCTGCTTTTAGTCCTCCTAAAATACTTGAGTCCAACCCAAGTCTATCCATTGTCTTGCTGCCCTCTCGAGTCCAACCCAAGCCGAATCCAATTCCTTGCAGCCTTCTCGAGTCCAACTCGAGTCAATCTATAACTCAGACCCAGTCTTGAGTATCCATTAGTGACAAACTCTAGTCCAACGTGAGTCGTCTCCCTATTCGTTGCATCTCCAAGATCAACGAACACCCATTTTCTTTTACGAGTTCAAGTCCAACTTGAATCGCCCTAATCTTCGTTGTATCTTCCATGATCAACGAACACATCCTATTCCTTCAAAGTTCTACTATCCAATAGAGAACATCAACATAGGGTCCTAAACAATCCATTACTTTGGATCTTTCCCGAGTCCCACTCGAGCAATCTCATAACCCTATCGAGTCTAACTCTGGGCAGTCTATACCATTGAACAGTCTCATCATGTTCCGTCTGCCCATCACTCCTCGAGTAAACCAAGATATCATCCAATGAAAAATCACAACAACTATTTACCCCTCACGCAAACCATCCTAGTCGAAATCGACATTCCCCAAGCACAAGCCCCAAAGGCCTAAACCAATATCAGACAAGCACCCAAGGAACATCTCCTCCGAGTTCGGACAATCCACGTGAGGTGATACTAGAAAAACAATCTAGCACTGGAGCACTCATTTGCCTCCCAGAGACAACTAGAACTTATTACAACGATAACCTCTTAGCTTCCTTAACTCCAGTTTCTATCGCCATCACTAGGTAGGTACCTAATACCACCCTATTCCTTTGGAGTAGATCGACTCCCCAAATAATGCTAAACCCAGTAAAGCCCAAAACAAAGAAATCACAAACAAACATACATCCATGGCTCGATAAGACCACGTTACGGTAAATCATACTGAGGCTAATCGAACCACCAATCGGGTTCGTCACTACTAAAGGTCTATCGACTAACTCAGGTTTGTCAAACAATACCCAAACAAAAATAGAAAGCATACCTTTTATAACGACACCCATTCCCTTATGCGCCGCACTTGGAGCATTCGACGAAGAAGGAACAGCATTGATAGCATACGCTTTCACAATCTGCTTCTCCCTAGGAGGTTGTGGGCAATCATCCTTGTGATGTCCTGCCTGGCCGCAGTTAAAGCACTTCCTTTCCCCAGGATTTTCTCGACAATCCCTGGCATAGTGGCCCTTCTTGCCACAACTAAAGCATTCACCATCTTTCTTATTTTTCTTATTCTGATCATCCTTGGTCGGGTTCTGCTTCCTCTTGTTCTGAGAATTCTTCTTGCCTTCACCGCCTGCTTACGGCTTTGGTTCCTCTGCAGATGCCATAGCAACCTCAGTCTTCGACTTAGGGAAAAGGCTCTCTGACCTTAATGCCTTTCCTACAATAGACTCGAACGTCTCATCGATATGGTTTATAAGTCTTTCCCCTAAGTACCCATCCAAGCCAGATATGAACTTCTCGTTCTTCTTTTCGACTGTATCGATAAGGGACCATCCATATTTCGATAAAGTATCGAATTTTGCGATGTACTCCGAGACTGCCCTACCATTCTGCTTAAGCTCCAAGAACTTCCTGAACAATTCTGATTTATGAGCAGCTGGAATAAACTTATCACAAAAGCGAGTCTTAAACTGATTCCAAGTAACTTGATCCTCTGGAGTAGCTATCTTAATGACATTCCACCAATTCATCGCTTGCCCTTGCAACAAACGAGACGCTAGCCTTCTCTTAATCGCATCCTCGATACCCAAGTCGTCGAAGATACGATCACAGCTATCCAACCAATCCTGAACATCTGTGGCCGACTCCGTTCCGTGGAACGGCTTCCCACCAAGGTTAGTGTAATCCTTGCACAACTTGGTGAAATCGACCCTAGGTGCCTGCACTACTGGACCACCACCATTTCCGGGATTGGGAACTGCCCCCTGAACATCCCGAAGCATCTCCCTCATGAAGTTAGTGAACATCGTCCTCATATCAGGAGCATTTCCATTGTTGGTCCCTCTACCAGCACCCCCCGTGTATCGAATCATCGTTCAATCTGTAAGGAGAAAACGATTAACGACCTCATAGTGGTGCTAGTGCAGTGCGACTTCATCCTTAGCTATACTAATAATATATAAAGATATAGCTTTTGAAAACCAAAATAATCTCAAATACGCGCTCTTATATACGTACTATCTCTCCCTAGTGTCTTTCCCTAGGTTAACTACGCAACCTAGAGCTCTGATACCAAATGTGACGGCCCGCCCCGCACCAACCGACATTTACTCCAAAAGTGCGTTGTACACATGTCCAGCTAGCACGGGACGGTCGTCAGAAGAAAGGAAAGAAGAGAGTGAACTAACAAAGAACCTGTAATATGTCTCACAGCGCATGGAATAAAATATAATCATAACATATACTTGACACAAAACAGGTGAGACAGTGTATAAGCTGAAACAAACTATTATAGCAGCGGAAAATCCAAAATACAGCTTATGATCCAAAGCCAACATCATTATTACAACTTTTAAAAGTGTCTCAAAAAGCTAAACAAGAAAGATACACTGCTAATGCCCAAACTAGTGACCACCAACGACACAGGGAGAATATCTATATATATATCATACGCGGAAGCCACCTGCTCGCCTCCAGATCAGCTACTCGTGCATCACCAGATAACCTGTCTCTAGCCTGCTCGTGTGAGCACCCAGAGTAATAAAAAGAGACATAAAACTCTGGGTCAGACAAAAGTCTGGTGTGAGCGATAAGCAATAAAACAGAACAATAACATGTATAATCCAATCATACCTGAAGCTGGACCTGCAACCAAAGAGTTAGCACTACATACCGTACAATACTCTAAGGTGCCACTAACATACAGTGTAAGAGATACAGGGGTGGGGGTGTGCATGTCATAGTGATGTCAAACATTCAAGCATAACAACCATCCTCACATCTCTCACTCGGTGCGTAAAGTATACGATATCCACTACTTGGGTCACCTAATACTTTGGGCCATGACGGAATCCAATCCCGTGTAACTATCACTACAAGCCCACTATCCATCTCTAAGTGGTGAACCAAAGTTATGAATACCGACAACCCCTTTGCACACGTCCCGCAGCAAAGCCCAATCATGAAGTGAACTCATTGGTTCCCATCTGGATCCTGAGCTCTAACTTCCATTTGGACCACCTTTGCATCTCGGGTTTTTGGTTTCCTCCTGTTCGGGTCGGTCGGTCAAGAACCTTTCATTCTGGTCAGTTTTCATCATCTCCACCCTGGTCGGTCGGTATTGCCCCCTGTTCGGTTGAACACTTCACCATTCCAGGTCGGTCGTACTTCACCATCCCTGGTGGGTCGGTATTTCCCCCATGGTTGGTCGAACACTTCACCATTCCTGGTCGGTCGTACTTCACCATCCCTGGTCGGTCGTACTCCATCATCGTATGGGGTCGGTCGAACATCGCATTGTGGTCGGTCTTGCCCATCCTGGTCGATCTCCCTAGTCGGTCGAACACTTCATACAGGGTCGGTCGTGAGCTCGGGTCGGTCGGTCAAAACCTTCCCCTGGTCGGTCTAACTCGACCCAAAGAAAACCTACACCATTTCAGCAAGCTATTTTCGCCTCTCGATGGGACTTTATAATGCAATCATAGGTCATACCAAACAGTAGTAGCAACATGTATAATCAACCATAAACACCAAAACAACAATTTAATCATAACAATATGGATCAAATATACCCAAAACCCATGTTTTCCCCTTAATCATGTTTAAGAACAACTAAGCATAGGATTAACAAAACTTAACCAAATCAGCCAAATTTTCTAACAGAGGCCTAAAATAATATTTAGCAATTTATAAATATTTTTCCAGATTTTTAACATGCATAAATTCGCTAATTATCACTAATCACCCATTAATCCCCTAAATTTCGGGATTTGCAAAATTAGTCGAAATTAACCCAAATTCATATCAGAGACATAAAATAATGTTTTATAATTTTAGGAATTTTTCTAGATTTTTCTGAGCCAAAATTTCGCTAATCTTCGCTAATTACCATAATTAGCCGTAATTAGTGAAAAACAATGCAAATCACTCACCTTAGCCACAAACAAACTTTAGATCTGAAATAATCTCTGATTTGGATCCAATCCCTATGTGTTCCAGCAGCTCTCTCTCTCTCTCTCTCTCTGATTTGGTGCTACCCTCCCTTGATTTGATGTAGTTTTTCTTAATCTTCGATTAGAAAGTGATTAGAGACGATTTGAGATGAAATTATAAGGTGGAGGTCATGGCTAGGGTGAAAGACATGTTTGTGGCGGCTGGAAAATGAGGATAAGATCGTTCTCTAACTGATTTTAGCCTCCTCATAACCCTAATCCTGAAATTCCCCATTGGGCCTAGCTGTTAATCACCCGGTTAAGCCCAATTAAGTTGTTTTTCACCTTCCAAACCTTATTTCAGCCATATCTCCCAAACGATAAGTCCGTTTTTCGCATGTGACCACTCTACGGAAAGGTAAACCATCATCCGAAGCTAATGGAAGTGGTTTTAGGTTAAAACTCCTTTTCAATCAAAAGTTATGGATGAAACAAGATCAGCTAGGGGCAAAATGGTCATTTAAAAATCGACAAAAATCATGAACATGGGAAATTAACCCAGTAGTTGTCTCCCAAAGTTACACGACCATACAGCTTCATACGAAAAAGAAATAAATATTCTACGATTCTAGATACGTAGAATGTGGGTTGTTACAGTATATCTTTCCCTTTCCAGCACTTTTATTTTTGTTGTTTGTAGTTGTGTCTGTAACTGTTAGTGTAGTTGTTTCTGTAGATCACAAGACAATGTAATGGTATTTCAGTTGTGTTTGTCTTTCACGCTCAGTTGAATTTCAATTAGAAACGAGATCTCATTTTTCTTATCTAGCCAATAGTTGTTTTAGAGATGAAAGTACATAATTCTGTGGTAGATAAATTTTAGCGAAGGACGGGTTTTTGCACTTTTTTATAACGGGTATAATTATTATTTGTCGCATGTTCCTTTTTGAGCTAAATTTATTTTTGAGTTTTGTGTGTGTGGTTTCGGTTTTTGCATTTTTCCTGCATGACCGACTCCCTTCCAAGCCAACATGTGACTTGAGTCGTCTAAGTTTCCACGAAATATATTTTGAAATTTTTGCCAATGTTGTTTGAAAAATGTCCTTTTAAAATTTTACTTTGTCTGATTTACTTTCTTTTTAATCCGCTTTATACAAAAACATGGATTTCGGTACGGTTGTTTATATATGGTTAAACATCTGTTTTGTATAAAAAGGATTATTTAAATGTAGTAAAGCGCACGTAACCAAAATTTTAATTTTTGTGCAAATCTTCTGTGGAAAATAAAATAGGACCACAAAAGGAGTTTCAAATTTTACATAAGAATTATAAAATGAAATTTATTTTTATGAAAAGTTTTGATTTTTATATATAGTCAAGTGTAAAGCGTAAGAAAATTTTGAGTGATTTGTTTGCACGTTTTAGCGGATCATTTGGGACGATGATGCGTAAAGACATTAACGATAATAAGGAAAATGTTGTTTTAGCCATGGAAATGTTTTTTCTATACCTTGTCGACGATGCACGCGAGTTATTAATTAGTTCATTTTATGTTTTAGAACTTGTTTTAAGCCTCCCAAGCAATCTACAAACGGAAATTTTTGGATTATTTTGGGCGCTTGAGGTAAAATTCTACTGTAGGACGAGAATTGAAACACATGTGTAAGCGGAAAGAACGTTGAATTTCTCCATTTTGAATTCTTTTTTTCCATCTTAGTAGAAATTAATAGGAAAAAACATAAATATGTTGACATGTTGGATAGTAGGGATTGGATGAAAAATTAGTTGTTTCACACTTCAATTCGTAGTTGCGTGAGGGTTATGGATAAAAAATGTTTCCAAAAAATTTGCGTTTATGTAGAATTGCCGGTATATTTTAGGATGTTCGCACCATATTCTCAAAAACGGTTTCAAAAATAAAATGCATACATAAAGGCGGATCTGATTTAGAATCATTATGCATGCATACTTTGTGGTTGCAATTCATTATATACACTATGCACATGCGTACGTTGGTTGCAAATTTGGATGTACACAAATTGGTTATGTAGTTTAGGATATTTAGGCGCCAGTACCATGACTTCATAATTGGTAAAATTTCGGGAAGAAATTTTTTAAGGAGTGAAGAATGTAACAACCCATAATTTTAGCGATAATTAATTTAGTTAATTAAATTCCAAAAGTGGAATTTTCTCAAGCAATAGAATTTGATAACTAAACTTACACCGTTGCATTCGTAATGGAATTCTAGTTAACTTTCATTCTTGGAAATTCGCGAACGGAGTCCGTATAAAAAGTTACAAACAAAATATGAAAATGGATGGAAAATAATTTAAATAGAATAATATATATATAGTAATAAATATTCCCTCCTCCACCTCATTGCCAGGTCGACAGAGCGGTCGACCGCGATAATGACCGCTTGGTCGATACAGGCAGTGTGGCGGGATGAGGTTATATATTATAAAAGTTTACATAAACGAACGGATTTTACTATAATTTAATCAAATGTATTAGGGTCATTTCTAAGCATATAATTAAAGAGGATTGTTAAAGGGACTCCACTTTTGGTTAAGGGGAGGACAAAATTTAAATTATTGTTCGATTGTTAAGGGGAGGATCAAAAAAATTAGCCCTCCCTTAAACATTTAATTAAAAATTCCAATATTAACCCTATAATCTTATTTATTGTAAATTTTAAAAGCTAAACCCTAAATAATGAGCACAATTTAATGAAATAAAAAAGGGATATAGTTAACATAATGGAGACATAAGAAAGTTGTGCGAGTGATCAGAAGATATCAGATCAGGTAAGTTAATGGATATCATTTTGGAATTCGATGGTTCAATTTAAAATACTTAAATATTCATTAACAAATCTGATCGAATACGTATAATTGGAATATTAATTGAGATGTAGATGTTTTTGTACCTTAGAAATGATAAGAAATTGTATTCATGCGCATGCAGATCAGCGCGGAATATAAAAAGAACGATAGTGAATTGTATGTTGTGACAAAGGGTAGTTTGTCCATGTTTTTTCTGAAAATAAAAAAAAACCAAACCCTCCCTTAACAAAAAATTTTAAAGTGGAGTCCCCTTAAAATTGTCCTCCTCTTAACCAAAAGTGGAGTCCCTTTAACAATCCCCTAATTAAAGGGCAAGACCCCCACTCTTTTGCTCATATTTCAGGAGGCATCAGCGAAGATCTGTCATTCTCAATCCTTCAATTTCTTCTAAAACCTAAAATATAAACATACACAAATATAATCAAAAGGGATTGCAGTGATTGAATTCAGAATTATGCAAATGGGTTAGTTCTTCGATTAGTTCTTTTATTTAAATTTCTTTCTTCTTTTCCTATTTTTCTTGCAGATCTATAGATCTAAATCAGCGCTGTAAATATCCTTTTTGAATGTATCAAGGTCATTTCTACGCATATAAATAAAGGGCTAGACCCCCACTCTTTTGCTCATATTTCAAGTGGCATCAGTGATGATCTGTCATTCCCAGTCCTACAATTTCTTCTAAAACCTAAAATATAAACGTACACAAATCTAATCAAAAGGGATTGGAGTGGTTGAATCCAGAATTATGCAAAAGGGTTAGTTCTTCGATTAGGTAATTATTTTATTTAAATTTCCTACTTCTTTTTCTATTCTTCTTGCATATCTATAAATCTAAATCAACGTTGTAAATACCCTTTTTGAAAATAAATTATAGAACTATAAGGTTTGGAAATTGTAAGACTAAAAACAGTGTTCAGATTCAGGTTTGGATAGTTTTCAGGTAAGTGGGAAATATATACATTGTTTATAATAACTTATATAATTCATTTTTGTTGAGTTTGAGTTATATGCCTAAAAGTTATCAAATTTGTTTGTTTTTGCCAAATCTGAAATATTATGAATATAAATTAGATGTGAATTTTTAGGCCATTCAGTTTAATATTATCATATTGTCTACAATTATTATTAGATTGTTTGTGGTTATTGTAAATACCTCAGATCTGGAAATCAATCCCAAAATTATCACTAGATGTATAGTCTTTTTTTTTCAAATTCATAGGATTTGGGTGTTGAATTATGGTTTATGCAGTTTTGGGTTAGAAGAATAACTCTGTTTGCGTTTGATATTGTTTGGGGCTTTTATTGGTTATTTTAAATATGTCATTTTTGTTCTTTTTAAATAAAAAGGAGTTATTTGAAATCAATATGTAATATATTCATATTTCTTGTTATATGAAATATGCCGATATTCCTCTTTGAAATATTTTGGGCAAGATTTACAACAATTACATTTATTAACCTTTTATTGAGATTTTGAATCTTAAACAAGATTAAGCGTAAAAAAGATCGTTTTGGTCGTTAGTTTAGACCAATAGAATTAGTCATTATGTTAATTCTACGCTTTGTGTGTGTGTGTGTGTGTGTGTGTGTGTGTGTATATATATATATATATATATATATATATATATATATATATAATAATAATAATAACAACAACAACAACAATAATCTTATCTGTTCAAGTCTACGTAAATTGTGTTATTATATAAATGTTTGATGTTATGTGTTTGAATTGGAATAGTTTATGTTTTATGGGATATATGTGGAAAATACAACCCATCTTAAATGGAAATAAATATCATGATCGTTATAGCCATAAATGTAGAAATTGATTTGCTATAATTAAAAAAGTCACGAGTGCGGTAATAGCCATAAATGTAGAAATTGATTTGCTATAATTAAAAAAGTCACGAGTGTGGTAATAGATATTGTAACCATGTATGTTTTGGGAAAATGAATTGAGTAGAAAATAAATGCCTAATGGTTACAATTTAAATTATGATTAGGAGCAGGGATTGTAACACCAAATAGAGAAATAGATAGTAATAAACTTATATATATACATACATACATAAAAATTAAACTGTAATAAATTAGTATTTAGGAGTTGTAATAACTAGATTATAATTTAAGCGGGACATATATAAATAGAATTTAATATGTTAATTGATCCCATAATTAACATATTAGATTATAATTTAAGCGGGAAATAAATTAGTATATAGGAGTTGTAATAATTAGATTATAATTTAACGCACTAAATAATGGGTCAGCAAAACGGGAGATCGTGCGTTCTTTGTCCAATAAAAGAGACATAGCAGTGGCAAAAATCATGTAGGATTGTTTAAGATATTATAACTTTTGGCAAAAGCTAAAGGGACTGTCGCTGTCGGTTTATTTTTACTGGAAAACCTCCGGTGGTTGCTGAATATGCGAGTGCAACGGTTAACCACTAAACGAGTCACATCGGGAATATGGTTAAGGGGGCATTATGGTAATTTATATAAGGACGTAAGAAGAGACGTTCACGCAAAGGGAATCCAATGCCCCTGACTGTTACGCCTCCGTTAACTTTAGCCAGGGGGAAAAGCGCAGGCAGTGTAAGATAGCGTGAGCCACCACGTCATGATTTGGGAAACTTTGATTATTAATGGAACACGTCAGGTGAGAAGAAAGGTTTGACTCTTCTTTGCTTCAGCTCCACCCGTTTTCGATAAACCAGAATTTTGGTCCACGTAAACCGATATTCGCGGATTGTAAAATGAAGGGATTTTGGTATCGTGTAGAAGCGACGAAACTCAACTTGCAAGCTCCAGCACAATGTTCTACAAAATTTATGAATTATCTAGTCTATGTCTAACGATAAAAAAGCACAGTTTGAATTTGTTATATGAAAATATTTCTAAAATCAATTTAGATGGCTTATTTCGGTTGGAAAATACAAGGTAATGTTTGGTTTATTTTGTATTTTGAATTTTCAATATTAATTTCAAAAAATGCAAAAATTTGATAGATAACGAAGATAGCCTATCAAAAGCGGAGGATATTTTAGAGGACGGAAGGACGATGAATTAATGAATTTGTAATTGTTTTCCCGTTTTTCTTAAAATACATAAAACAATAAAAAAAACTTAATTTTGTTTTGTATGTATAACTTCATTCTGCAAAAACCCAAAATTAAAAAGTAAAATCAAACACATCCTAACTGTTTTGTCGAACTTTATTTTGAAAGTGAATTTTGGTAATTTTTATAAACAAACAAATCACTATTATTTTGAATTAAAAATCAAGTTTTGCACACTGAGTATACGCTTTACAAATGAAATATAGGGTCAATGCTAAGAAGCAACAACTAAAACAGGTTATAGGGTCAATGCATAGGACTACTAAGAAATAAACTAAGAAGACACAATTACATCAATACATCCAAACCAAACTGCATAGAGCAATCACAAACGTGTTGGAATTGTTCCACATCGGGAAATTTGCTATCCAATCTTCCTTAATAATATAAGGAGTTCCACATTCACATTGTTAATTGATTTTTTGATAATATGAGGGCTCCATCATATCTAATATGGTATCAGAGCGGGTTTGAGCATTTGTGTATGTCCCACGTCATCCCATTCATCCACATGCTAGACTTATGTATGCCTAACACGTGTGAGAGTGTTTTGGAATTGTCCCACATCGGGAAATTTGCTACTCAATCTTCCTTAAAATATAAGAAGTTCCTACTTCACATTGCTAATTGGTTTAATGATAATATTGGGGCTCCATCATTTCTAAAATGGTATCAGAGCCGGTTTGTGTTTGTCCTACGTCATCCCATTCATCCATGCGCTAAGCTTATGTATGCCTAACAAGTGCGGGAGCGTGTTGAAATCGTCTCACATCGGGAAATTTGCTACCCAACCTTCCTTAAAATATAAGGAGTTCCTCATTCACATTGCCAATTGGTTTTGTGATAACATGGGGGCTCCATTTCTATCATGGTACCAAAGCAGGTTTGTGTTTGTCCCACGTCATCCATTCATCCACGTGCTAGGCTTATGTATGTCTAACACGTGCGGGGACACGTTGAAATTATCCCACATCAGGAAATTTGCTACTCAATCTTCCTTAAAATATATGGAGTTCCCCCTTCATATTTTCAATTGGTTTTGTGATAATATTGGCGCTCCATCATTTCTAATAAAACATACAAACTTCAACGTGAAGAGTCACAACAATAACCTAGGGAGAAAACCCATAAAGTGAATTTAAACACAATTTGACTTTTTTTTAAAAAAAAAATTCTATAAGAAAATGCTAATTATATCCACTTTGTAAATCAAAATTGGAAAAGCTGCAATAATGTATTCGTAATGAAAATAATAATACTCCTTCAAGTTCATAATATAAGACGTTTTAGGTTATTTGATTTAGTTCAAAATATAAGACGTTTAAGCTTGTTATTCCTATTATGTTCTTAATACATAATAAATGATTGAGGCTAAATGCTTATTTCACGATTTTTTATGCATAGAAATATGAGCGATAAGTAGATTGTACAAAAAAAGAAGAACTTAATTTGTGAGACATACTTAATTTAAGCATGAACAAAAGAGTCAATTGATTTTTTTTCTTAATTCCCGTGCAAATTTCTAAAACGTATTATATTATGAACCGGAGGGAGTGGTTTAATAGTAAAACCGCATCCTAATAGCAAAACCACAGTTCAGTTGTATAATTTGATAAATGCAAATTTGTCCTACTTCGACATATATTACACCTAAACATATAACAATAAGATGCTCCGTACATTGATTGAAACATAAAAATACACGGTGACAACGATTACATATTGAAAAATACACGTATATATTGAAAAGGAAGAATCAATATATCACATCAGGATGAGCAAAAATAGGAGATATCCAAAAAATAAATTTGCAAAAGAGGAACAAATGTGACACGACCCTGATCCATGGTGGTACGGACTGTTTATGGAATATAACACATTAATTACACCAGCAGATCACAAAATATAGCATAATACAACTTATCAAAGAATAATTTACATCATATCACAACAGCGGAAATAAACATCATAACCATCAAAATTGCACAGCTTACAGGATTCTACTTAGTACATTACAAGTTTCATCAAATAGATAATAAGCTTGCTTATTATCTATTTGAAGTCTATGGATTGGTGCTATGCTTTTTTCCTGTTGACTTTTTGTTATGACCTTCTTGTTTCTTTTTGGGTTAGCATTGCATGTATGCGTGTGCACGGCTCCTGCTGATTGCAGAAGCTGTTTTTGTGAGCCTTTGGAGAAAGACTAGATTCTCCCTTTTGTTATATAATATTATATTTCTGAAATAATAATAATAATAATAAGCTTGCAGCGGAATCAAATATAATTATACATAAGATAATAACCTCTGCCCCTTCCTCTGTTAGCAGTGCCACCTCTCTGGTAAGAGTTTTCTGGCTAGTTGTTGTTCTGATTTTCATTTTCATTACTTGTAGCAAGATTTGCACTATAATCTGTTTCTTGAATTATTTTACTACTGATTCTTGCTTCATGGAACAGTAGAATAAAATGAACTTCATTGATAGGAGGAACCACTCTTTGAGACGTTATAACTGCTGCAACAACTTCGTAATCATCATTCAAACCATTTATTAAATACAACACATGATCACCATTTGGGTATTTTGTTTCCTGCAGCACCGAGTAAATCACATAGTTTCTTTACCTTCGAAATGTATTCCCTCATACTCAGATTTTCCATTCTTATATTCTAAAGTTGTCTTTTAAAGTGCAATACCTTGGCAGATGACTGGTTGTTGAATTTTATTTCAGTAGTAGTCCATATCTCTTTTGCAAAACTGCAACCATTGACAGTTGGTAACAGGTTCTCACTAATCGAAGATAGAAGCCATGAACTAATTAATCTATCTTGTTTGTGATCTGTAATAAATTTGGCTGGAATAGGGGTTGTACCTAGAATAAACCCTATAAGTCATACCCTCGTATAACAGTTTCGACTTGTAGATAATTCTCTTCTTCTAAATGAATTGTAATCAGTTGACTTTGTGGACTAACCACTGTTTTGATCAATTGTTGCACGTATGTGGTGGTTTGATTTTCTGGATTGATACCAATACGTAGCAGATCCTCCGGTTATGAATGCAACAGATGTGGTGTTCCCATGTTGAAAAGAGACTCAGGACTGAACGAATTTAGATGAAATTCAGATCAAGAATGATCAGTTCAGATCAAATACCGTAACTGATCGAAAATCAAGAAAGAATTAGCAAATCAGGTATGAGCAGCCGAAAGATTTGATGATGAGGTAAGTTTTTTGATAAAAATCTTCTGATAAATCTTTGTAGTGGGGCCTTAACTAATTTTTGATGATTTTCTTGGTTTTCTTCTATTGGTTTCTTGGTGATTGATTTTGAATAACTAAGGCTTCGTTTGTTAAAATTCTTGAATACTTAATGCTAACTGCTTATTGCTGAATGTTGAATGGTGAATGGTGAGTGATTAATGCTTAGTGTTGATTATTAAAATGTTGTTTAATTAAGTGCCGATTGTAAATAGGGAAATGCTACAGGGCCCGAAAGGGAACCTGTGCGAATCTTATAATGGAGGGTGGAAAAAATAGGGAGTTGTTGCTTAAAAATAGCGGATCTTGCAAATCATGTGGTCGATACTGATTTTGTCACTTTTTGTACTAAGATTTTCGGGCCTGCAAGTATTTTCGTTGTAAATATGTTTTATTGTAGTAAGTTGTTAGCTGACATATTTGCCTTCATAGTTGATTTGTATGCAATTGGAAATGAACGATGAAATTACGTGTCATGAGTTAATACAAAATTGAAATGGAAAATTTATTTATTGACTGCCTACACGAAATTAAAATCAAAGCAACTTACTAATTGTAACGCTAGATTTTGAAAAATTAGAGAAGATCTGCAATTTGATCACGCAAATTTGCCATAAAACAGTGAGAATGGTTTAAAAGACATTCATTTTCATCAACAAAGTAGTACAACATTACAAATAGAACTCTTTCACGTGACTAAAATCTGCTAGCAAACAAAAAATATGCCCAATTCAAGGTAAAAGGAGGATAGTTTTGTTACTTGGTAACGCTGGACAACGGTCCTATGGATAGAGAGAAAGCTGTTCTTTTTTCACGATAAAAGAGCTTTTCTTTCCGTTATAAAAGAGAGGGGTATCCGTTGTAAAAAATATCTCAATCGAATAAGTAGCTCGATTAAGCTCTGAATTTATGCTTAATGATATTTTGCTGGTTCGACTGAGTTTTGCTAACTGAGTATTCCTACCAAACACGCTTAATATTGCTAAATGTATTAAGCAATTTTATTCCGCACTACATAAAGCACTTTCTCCCCGAAACAAACAGTACCTAAGAATACAGTGTATATGATTGAATTGTAGCCAAATTTGATAGAATTAATGGCAAGACATCGATAATCGCACTGTATTCTATCCCCCAAATGATGTGAATGATCACTGATGGGAGAAATGCCCAAATGATGACAATTCTCTGATGGGCAACCACTTTCAGATCGATATCAGTTGAAAAGATGTCATTAGGCGTTCTTGCTTTGATACCAAAGTTGATTTTGAAGTGAATTTGTATTTGCAGAGAAAGATTTTTGTATTGAGGAGAACGAAAGTGTAAATTAATGTAATTTCAGAATAGAATACAATGCACAGACTCGGTTAGTATACATAGCCTTATGTCACAACGGTAATAAAAGTAATAATAAATGGACTGTATTCTAATAGCGAACCTCCATTAAATAGAGGCCCTTTGTAAACTCTTACAATATAATTTGGTCTGTTTTTTCTAAGTCACACACACCAAAAGATAATGGAATGAGTGGATGAATGATCTCAGTTTGCATCTTCATTAAATTGGTCCATTGATTCCGACTTCACAAAACACACTTGCATCCAAGTTGTCTTCTACCTATCACGAGTTACACGAGCTGTTTCATAGCAGGTTGAACTTTCCTTAGAAACGCCTATTAGGAACGCTTAATTTGTTGCAGCTGCATTAATAGCCAGACTTCATTCACATCTTCATTTCAGTGTTCACGAAAATGACTGCATGTACAGTTTTAAATTTCCAAGTTAACATGCAAACAGCACTCCATTGTTTTTTATGTCTTTGTTTTTTTCCGAGTGAGGAGGATATAATGACTAGCCGATAGCAACTGATGATTTTTATAACTGCGATTTGTGTTACAGTTTAAGTAAACGTCATTATCTTGAAAATAAGAATCCCTGCTTTTCTGACTAAAAAAATCAAATGTGGGGAACAAAGCGAGATGCTGAAAGTTAAATACAAGTATATAACCACCACTGACTTATACTTCATTCGAACCACTTGTTCGTATATGCAAGGCTTATCCTAATATCCTCCTCTTTGGCCAAACTTCTTCAATTATTGTGGTAAGACTTTTGGCCATTTGTTTAAAGAAAATTGCATGGGCATTTCAATGATTGTAAATACTTTTGAGCTATTCTTCTATTATTATTGTTGTAACATCCCATAATAGGTGGAATTTTCAGCTGAAAGTATGGAAGCAAAACATGCAAATAAAATCTGAGAGAGGATTATAGGTTCAATCACCGCAAAGAAAAAGGAGAAAAAAAAAATAAGATTGAACTGTAAAGCCATGGTAAAGGTATATTGTCATGATCATAAGATTATAATTTTAATATACTTTAATCCATTTCAACATGTGTTTGAAGAACATGTCATATTTTCTCCTAGCTAGGACATAATAATAAATTTATGTACTAGTTCAACTGTACCTTAACAACGATTAAAGAAGCACGTATAGTGTGATTCCATTATGATTGTCTGCCTGTAGCCAAACTTAGACCTACTTCTTATGATAATGCGACTGTGCTTATTCATTGGTGCCTGCACTGTCAACAGTACCCATACAGCATTTTATTTTCATTTTTGACAGGGAAATTAACGATGTTGCTGTTACCTTTTTACATGCACTGTCTCTGAAATCAGGTGGCTTTCTCTTTTAACTATTTTCATGGATGACGGATTAGAAGTCCATTACATAACTGGCTGCAGCCCAAATAAAAAAATTAGAAGTCCATTACATAACATTGGCCCAAGTTCACTGACATTATTGGCCCATCAAATATGTCATACACTATTACAGTATTATGAATATCGGTCGCTAAACCTCAACTTTAATTCAACAAGCGTTGATGACCGTTTCACAGCAACTCTTACCATAGGCGCATCTGCTGCTGGGACTTTGGTCTTTTTTACTTAAACGCGCAGACTAATGTTAGTTTACTTTAGGGCTGCACACAACCCATATCCAACCCGACCCAACCCACCAATCCGACCCAACCCACATAAATCCGACCCAACCCAACGTAGTTCGGGTTGGATATGGGTTTCAATTTTCAACTCACACTATATATAGGTCGGATGTAATTTTTCAGTCAACCCAACCTTATATTAACCCAACCCAATCTCACTTAAAAAAATATAAGATTTTTGCTTTGATATTTGCACCAAATTAGTGAAATTGTATTCATCCCAGGCATTCCCTTCGCATCCGCTCTCCGCACCATTCTCAACACAGAATTTTTTCTTTGATTTTTTTCTATGTTGTTAAATACGGTGAATTATGCTGCTTTATTAAAATATGTTGAATTATGCATGCTAGTTATTTACATGTTATCGACTGGTGATAAACATAAACCATGTGGATATAATTCCAGTGATTTGTGTATTATCATATAGTTGTAAACTATTGAGTTAAAATTTATGTTATGAATTGATCATGTATGCAACCCGACTCAACCCTATTTAATCCGATCCAACGCATACTTCAACCCAACCCAACCCAACCTCATATGAGGTCGGATACGGGTTCGGTTTTCATCAACCCAAAGCAATATGGATCGGATAAAGTATTTGGTTTGATCCGACCCAACCCAAACTTTGTGCAGCCCTAGTTTACTTCGTTTGCAATACCAATACCAAAGAAACTGTTGTGGAGAATTTGACCACTCAAATCAAATCCCCAAACACAACGGAAGACGAAATCGTGAAAAAAATGTAAAAATAACCAATCAATTTATCAAAATAATCTAAGTCAATCCAATAAGTCAATAACAAATCACAAACTCCAAACAAGAGATATAATAAAACAGTTATGAAAAATAAATTATAATGGTTCCACTAGTGTCTTGTTGGTGTACGTCCACTTTAAGAGAGTCTTTATTATATACCAATAAATTAGCACACAAGACTGAATACAATGATCAAAATTCACATGAATTTAATTTAATGCAAATAATAATTGAAGAAGAATAGAATTCCTAAAACCATAATTTATTATAGGACAAATACTAAATAGTCCTTCACAAATCAACGTACCGAGCCCAAAACTCGAATTAGCTCCGGAACTAGCCTCAAACGTTTGGTGTTTTGATTAGACGTCTGTCTTTAGCCTCAAGAAAAGATACCATGTAACCTCAGACGTCTAACCCTTTTTCCAAACATTCGATATGTCTTCAACTTCAGCTCAAACGTTTGATTAAAAAAAATCTAACGTCTGTCTCAACTCTCTACTTGCATATCCTGCATAATCAAATGTCTGCCTCCTCTACCATACATCTGACCTCTTTTTCAGTTGAAACTTCTCCACCTTTTCACTTGTAATTTTCTCCTGCGAGCTCCGATATGCGAACCTTCCTCTCCGTTATGAAGCCACTTTCAACCACTTCAATTTTACCATATAATGTAAAATTCAACACTCCACATCGATACTATATTCATCTCCAACGCCTTAACCAATGGTACCGAATCATTCTCTATCTACTACTAAACAAGTTTGAGTGTTTTCTCAATGAGCTCCGACATGACCATCGCCCATTGCACTTCATCTATGTGTTCAAGCAAAGCCCCATCCACCAATGAAGTATTGAAAATACACAACTCCAAAACCAGTCTCACCAAAAGACGAACGTATTCAGGAGTGTAAGTGACTACTTACCAAAAAGATAGAATTTCAGCATCTTACAGATATTCCTCATCATCCATAACCAAGTTTCCCCCTCAAACGTGCTACCACATCGTACATATCACTTTTCCAACTGAATTAAGTTCAAGCAATGCGCGAACTTTCCAACCGGCAATGTTTTAGTGAATATATTTGTCACATTATCCTTTATATGCACTTTTCGAAGACATACTTGTTTGTCTTCATCCACGACTACTATAAATGACTCCCTCACTTCAATATACTTTGTGCGAGAACTAAAAGTCAAGTTCTCCGCCAAACGAATAACACTTCGGCTATCACATTGAACATCGACACTATCATTTTAGAACCTAAGTCATCCAACAATCGCTTCAAATGGTGTAACAACTCGTATTTTTACAACCGAATATTTAAATATTGATCGTTAATAATTCGATTACTGGTTCCGCAAAGTGATTTCTCACAAACAATTGAATCAGGACTTAAGACCAATTCAACTGAGTCCAGATTATTCATTACACGGAAAATGAGTACTTGGATTGTTATATTTCGAGTTTCGGACCGTTAGATGATCGTAATAACCTTGATATACGCGTAGATAGTCATTTCTGGAGTACAACATCGTATTGCGATGAAATTTATATTTTGGAATCGTAGTATTGAGTTGTTTTACACTGTCAAATTTCGTAGCGAATGGACTTAGCATTCGATGGGATGTAAATAAAATGCATGTCAATTTCTGTGAGAAACTAACATTGTATAATTCAAGTTTTAAAAGCAGTTTTCTTTATATGATCGATTTGGATTTCGAGACTAATCCCATTGTTTTTAGATAATATTTTACATAGATGACAGTAGAAGACACGTGTTGATCGGAGTTCGCGAGTTTTTGGATCAATGAATAGTATCATAATCTAAGCCCAAATAGCTACAGTAACAAATCAACACAGCCCAAACTGTTTTCTTCCGTAATACGATGGTTGCAGTTTCATCAAAAGACAATGAAGTGAACTCCTCCACTTTGAAAACCCAATCTCACGATTTACTCCATCTAAAATCACAAAACCACCTTCTAAATTCATGAATCAAATTCCTCTATCATTTGAGAAAGTTCGGGTGCGTTTGGTGATGAACATTGCAAAGAAAATCAGAGAGAGGATTAGATTCAATCATTGCAAAGAAAAAGGAGAAAAAACATCGAATTGTAAAGCCAAAGTAGCAATATATTGTCATGATCATAAGATTATAATTTCAATACTTTAATCCATTTCAACATGTGTTTGAAGGACATATGTCATATTTTCTCCTAACTAGGACATAATAATAAATTTATGTACTAGTGCAACTGTACCTTGACAACGATTAAAGAAGCATGTATGGTGCGATTCCATTGTGGTTGTCTTCCTGTAGCCAAACTTAGATCTGCTTGTCACGATAATGCGACTGTGCTTATTCATTGATGCCTGCACTGTCAACAGTAGCCATACAGCATTTTATTTTCATTTTTGATAGGGAAATGATGTTGCTGTTACCTTTTTACATGCACTGTCTCTGAAATCAGGTGGCTCTCTTTTGAGTATTTTCATGGATGATGGATTAGAAGTCCATTACATAACTGGCTGCAGCCCAAATAAATTTGAAGTCCATTGCGTAACATTGACCCAATATCACTGACATTGGCCCATTAAATATGTCGTACACTATATATTGGCCATTAAACCTCAAATTCAAATCAACAAGCCTAATATTATGACCATTGTTGTCAAAAGCGCGTGCTTTCTCGTAAAAACGTGCGAGACCACGCTTTACTTCCATCTCCACGAGAATCAACGGAAGAAAACTCGGAATTGGGTGGAATCGTTCAAAGCGACGATGAAAATCGTGAAATCGTATAAACATCGTGCTTTTTTCCGCGTCATACCTGCTTCGAGATTTCCCAAATTGCACGAATCTCGACTCTCGATTCCAGGCACGAGACACCTCGAGAAGCCTAATCGATGCAATTGAAGGCACTTTGGTCCTCGAGAACCCTAAGCGACGAGATTTCAAGCGACGAGATACCTCGTGAAACATAATCGACAGAAATTAGAACACTGCAATGTTAATTCAGCAATTTCAGCTAATCGACAGAAATTAGAACACTGAAATTTTAAGGTTTATGTTATGTTTTGTTATGAACTAATGATTAATGAAAATATTATGCTATGGCTATTTTGTTGAAACTTGAAATTTTATTTTTAATTTTCATTTTGTGGGAACTTACGCTTCGTGTTACGATCCCACGATTTACGATCTTTGTATACCCGAGCGCTCCTTGGTGAGAACTCGAGTTTGACAACCTTGATTATGACATTAGCCCAGAATGATATTGCTTAATTCTGTCCATACCGTAGCCAAGAAATTTGGTTCTTTTGTTGGTAATTCATATTATGAAATTAAATGTCAAGTTTTCGAGATTGACACTTGTTTATGTATAATATTTGAGATTGAAGGGCAAATAATAATTAAAAACAAAACATATGCATATTATCTATTTAAGAAAACAATAGCATGATCAGCAGCCTAGCAATATATGAATTAGCTTTTGTCTTATTATTTGATGCCAATACGTCATATGCTTACCCATTTGTCATACAGTGCTTTCATGCATAGTTGTGAAGACCAAACCGTAAGTTAAACTGTGATAGTGCAAGATCCAAGGTTTTCGTTGTTCAACCGATCAGACCGTGAGAACCACGTTGATAGTTAATTTCAATTTTTTTTATTTAAACATAAAATTAATCCAAATATAGATAAAATTAACCAATTATGACAAGAACCCATGTCCAAATTGGTTGGGACACTTTGACATGATCCAACAAGTCATAAGTTCAATTTTCGTCTTCAACCCATTTGCCATGTAATATGTTATATACTACCTAATTGAAAAAATTATATAACAACTTATAATAGCAAAATTGTAAATGCACTAACTTTCTATAATGAAAGAGGATTAGTTCAACATGATTAATAAAATGTACATAATAATGAATTACATCATCCAAAATTTAATAATAATTGCTATGAAATTATTTATTATGTAAAAAAAATGAAGAGTGAAGCGATTATTTTTTCTCAAATATAACGAACCGTGAGATTCAAAGGGGTCGATCTAGAGGTTTTTAAGGGTTTTGAGGTAAAACCGTGGATTTGTGGACGCGCAAGGTTATTTCACTTTCAGAGTCGTGGTGCTCCAAAGTCGAAGATTAACCGCGGTCGAACCAAGGTTGGGTTGGGTCTTTAAAACACTGCTTTCATGTAACAAAACTTCTAAAAAAATATCTCTCTCTTATATGAAATTGAAGGTGCACACGCTTTTAGTCACACAAGCATATCAACCACACACATATTAAATTAAAAAGGTTAAATTGTTTATGATAAAGTTATAAATGTTTTGAATTGTCCGTGGCTATTATGCTTTCTGCCATTAAGTATACAAATAAAGACTATTAAATTGTTCATAATTGTTATACTTTAAATCATGATTATTAAGTTATATACAAATATATGAAACTCGCACTCCTTAAGCAATGTAATAAGCTAGACGCAAGCAAAGCAAAAAAGGTAGGTTGTTGCAGAGATCACAAAGAGTTGAAAGTGAGGATCGATGTGCTGAAGGAACGAAATAGGGATCGTTTTGTGGGGACGAGCGCATTGCTGCATATATCAGCTACATGACACGCTTTCCTTCTGTTGTGATTTGTGATATTAAATCACATGGATGTTGAAGACAGCGTGAGATTTGGAATTTGGTAACTCGAGATATTGCAAGATGCAGCTGAAAGAGGCAGGAAAGAGACAAAGCAAGTGGTCAGACATCTGAGGTCTCAAGTCAAACGTCTGACTTGAAGGAAAAATGTTTCCCGAGAGTGTGGTCAGGCATCTGACCACCCCGGTCAGACGTCTGAGCCGTCTAACTTCTATTTTTATCGGGCTTTCTGTATGATATATTTTGGAAATTTTTGAAGGGGCAATTTGGGTATTTCTCCTAGGTCTTCTATTCTTCTACATAAAGTGCTTTCAGAATTAGGTCAAGTAACCAGAAATTAAGAGGTCTTGTGCCTCTAGGGCTTATGTTCTGGAGAGGAATTATGATGGGATTGAGACCAAAATAGTTGATCCAAGGGTTTGCCGTCGTTCTTCATTATTCTCTTCTCCAACAATAGTTGTAGTCATCTATATATTCTTTCCCTTTCTCAATAAGGTTATTGATTCAATTGTAGTTTGCTTACTTTTGGTTTTTGATCCATTAAGTGTAAAAAAATTATTTTTTGGTAAATCGATAAAGATGGTGGTCGGGTGGAATATCTTGTATTTGTGCATGTAATTTCATATCTGTGTTATTTTTCCATTGAATCATCTTTAAGTAATTTGGTGAATAAGATCCTGGTCGCTTCCGCAAAGACGCAATTTTTTCCTAACACCTTCATCGGCTAGATCTAGATTAAGAGGGCGGTAATCAAGCCTGATACATACAATCTTTTCTGTTTATATTGAGACGTTGCACATATGCGGATTTTGAGATGGGTGCGGCAGGTTAGTTTTGTTATTATGGTGTTTGAAAGTTGATGAGATGCGTAAAATTGATGTCATTTGACACTTTGATACATTCCAAGACGTTGTTGGATGTATTTTAACGATGTGAATATTTCAATTTGGTTTGTTATATTTTGTGATATATGTGATTTAAGCTTTAAAATATATATGATTTAAATGGTTGAAAGTAAACCTTGAAATATATTGTTATATATGTTGGTTACTTGGTTGGATGCGGAGGCGCAGTTGAAATTAAAAAAATGCTTTAGATTTTCAACGACCTCGGACGGTTTATATATGCTATAGTTATTCAATGGCCTTCAAATTGTGGTTTTCTGACGTCTTAATGCGGCGACTAATGACTAAATGATGAAAGCATGATCATGCATGTGTCAGGCCATCAAAAGCTGTTGATAGGAGTCAAAAATATTTAGTCGTCGAAAAGTGAGTTAAAGGACATCTGTTCAACATCACAACGATATTCGACAGCTTTCAATGGTTGTTAACAGTTGTCGAAACTGTCGTTGCTTTTTGTAGTGCAACCCACTCATTCCACATCAACACCAATCCATCCATGCCCATCTCCAATTTATACCGCGGGCTTATCTTACGATTTAAGTTTTTTTCTTTTTCAGTTTTGGCCACATATCTTACCGTTTCAAGCAACTTTTTCTCCATTTATGTACATTTATATCATTGTTTCAGGCATTTTTCTTTTCCTAGTTTGTGCTTATAATGTTCCAGTTTATACATGTATCTTCCTAAGGATTATTATTATATTTTGAAATTTACACTTTTCAACATATCTGCATGTATCTTCTGTTGTTTTCTTTAAGCTTATCGATTTATGGACGCTCGAAAGAGTTTAAATAAATTTCGTTTATGTTAGAATTTAAAATTGTATTGGTTTGTTTTGGTAAAATCAAACAATTTATTATTTATCATTTGAGATTAGTAAATGTATAATACATAATAAAATAAATAGTTAATTTGCTATAAATTAATTAAATTAAAATTCACATTATAAATATTTAACTGAATTACTCCATTAATATTGCCAAACAGGGTACCAATTCAATTCGCTTTCGTGTCCAAATACTCCTGCAATATGTTCCATTTATTTGGAACACTATTATAGCAGCTGCATTAATAGTCTTCAACTACAATTTTCATTTTAGTGCTCATAAAAATGACCATATATACTGTTTTTGATTTCCAAGGTAGAATGCGAACAAAACTCCTTTGTTTTTGTATCTTTGTTTCTTCTAGTGTGAAAGATATTTATAACTGCATTTTTTGTTGCATTCTAACATCATTTTCTTGAAAATAAGAATCTCTGGTTTTCTAACTTAAAAATAAATTGTGGGTAATAAAACGATGCTGAAGTTGAATATAACCACCAATCCACCATTAACATATATTTCATTCAACCCTCTTAAAATTTATATGCAAAGCTTATCCGATATCCTCTTTGGCTAAACCATTTAATCATTGTGGAACAAATCACTTTATCAATAGTAGTGGTACACAACCATATTTAATTCTTCAAAAAGATTTGATGTAAGACATTGACCATTTGTTTAGAGAGAAAAAAGGAACACTGACACTGTGTTATATATGTTTTGGTTTTAATTCATCTCCTACAAAAAAAATTCCTTTGTTGTAACATCCCATAGTACATGGAATTTCAGCTGAAGTATGAAAACAAAATATGCAAATAAGGTTTTGTGAAAAATTGGGTTTAATCATTGAAAAGAAGTAAAGAAAACGGGTATTTTGTAAAATCATATGAGAAATTTAATTGTTTGATACATTTCAACGTGTGTTAAAATTTCACCTAACTAGGACGTCTATTAAACAATAATAAAGCAGAACCTTTTAAAGTTATCTCCTCAATTCTAGAAGTTTTCTTTTTTCTCCTTAATTCTTTCAGAATATTTTATTTTTAAATTAGTTTATTTTCCTGTTACACCTAATTCTCTCACGTTATTTTACTTTTTCTGTCCTTTTGTATTTTGATATGGACATTTCAAAGTTTACACAATTATTTTTTATTAATATTTAACTTCTAACATTTAATATTTAAGTTCACATGGTGGATACCCAGTGCCAAAGGCTCCCGTACTCAAGCGCGAGAGGACTTCCAAGGTCAGTCTCCCATCCAGGTACTATTCTCATGGATTTTCGGGCTCTGGTGGTGGTCGATAAGTGCGCACAGTCTTTCCCTCACATAAGTGAAGAGGCCGAGACTCGAACCTGCACGCTCTAGATTACCAGCCGGGTAACCTTACCGTTGCGCCAGACACCACCTTTGTGGTATATTTTTTAATATTTCAAATTGATTTGTTATATACATTGGATGTTATTTACCTTTACTATGATATATTTTGTGACATATAATTTAAATAAAATTAAATAACTAATATTTCTTTTAAAAACTAAAATGAAAATTTTATGGTTTTTATTGCTCCAAATACCTACATGTCAAATTTTGCATAATCATTTAAGTCTCTCAATTCTTTTCTAATATTTTATATTTTTTTATCAAATTTAACAACTAATTACATAGTATTAAACTATTTAAATAACATTAACAAACCGTTATTCATTGATTTGCTAAAAAATCACATCAAGGTTAACCATATTCATATTTATAAAAATGAAAAAAAAAAATCAAATATATGAATACGTCAATCACAAAACATAAATTATACATATAACTATCGCAAGTTCAAAGATAAACTCACTTATGTCAATATATTTGTCATGTATATTGCATTGTAATATTAATGTCAAACGCCTACATTTTAACATTCATTTGTTTATTTACAAAAAACTTCACAGTATCACTTACCATTGTATTTTTAAGTCAATATGTTCAAATTAATTATGTGATTTTGAATTTAACAAATGAATTCAATCTATAAATTATTGTTAATTCACCTAACTAACGCTAAGTGTGATGTTTAAAATGTACACCATGTATCAAAAAATGGCAAAATTAGTTTTTTTTTTTTTTTTTTTTGAAATATAAGGTTCGGTTTAAATAATATATATATAGATATATATATGAAGTGTGAGTTTAGCAGTGTCAGGTCAGATGACGGAGATGTTACCCTGGCCGGTAGAGTAGTACCCAAGAAGGAATCGTTTCGATACTTAGGATCTATATTGCAGTTTGATGGTGAGATTGATAAGGATGTTAGTTTTAGAATTCAAGCAAGATGGGTGAAATGACGACTAGCATCTCACATTCGCTGTGATCGGAAGATTCCTCAGAAGCTTAAAGGAAAGTTCTATAGGACAGCAATCGGACCTGTAATGTTATATGGTGCAGAATGTTGGCCTACTAAGAGGCAACACGTCCAGAAGATAAGTACAGCAGAGATGCGAATGCTGCGTTGGAGCTGTGGGCATACCAGACGAGATCGGATTAGAAATGAGGATATTCGGGAAAAACTTGGAGTTGCACATATTGAAGAGAAGTTAGTCCAATACCGCTTGAGATGGTTTGGACATATCCAACGTAGACCATACGATGCACCTGTACGCGCTGGAATTCTAGGTCGCGCCGAAGGCCCAAAGAAAGGTAGAGGTCGACCTAAAATGACATGGGAGGAGATAACAAAGAGAGATTTAAGTAACTGGAGTTTATCGGAAGAGCTGGTAGTTGATAGGAGTGCATGGAAATTGGCAATCCGTGTACCAGAACCATAGATTTTTATTTTATTATATATATATACTTTATTTCACGTTTACTTAACCTTTTTACTTTTTATTTACTATTTTAGATTTTATTTCACTTTTATTGAACATTTTTACTTATTATTATTATTATTATTATTATTATGATTTAAAAAAACCTTTATCGAACGACTTTTTATTTGATTGGTTATTTTAAATCTTTTATATATATATATATATATGTATTATCATCATTATTAATTTTATTTCATTTTAATTTTGGGTTCCATATCTAGCCAACCCTAACTTGTTTGGGATATATGGCTTTGTTGTTGTTGTTGTGTTGTTGTTGTTGTGTGTGTGTGTGTGTGTATATATATATATATAGGGGACGGCTATTTGAACACAAAATTAGATACAAACTTAGAGACACAAAGCCTCAACCGTTGGATTTTTTGTCTTTATGTGGAAAGGTGTAATTCATGGGGTAATCCGATGGTGCAGATTGGTTGTGTCATCAATTGTGTCTAAATTTTGTGTCCTAATAGACTTTCCTATATATATATATATATATAAACAATAATGAAAAATTTAATATATTATACACTTATCTCGATAAATTTATCATAAATTAAACAAAAAAATTCTTGCTTTAAATACTTGCATTTTAACATTTATACAATTATTTACTAAACTTCCTCAATTCTTTCATAATATTTTATACTTCAATTCGTATGCTTAAACTACGCATGAAATCTTTAACCCAAATTATTTAAACAATCTTAGAGAGTATTTAGTCCATTTTCTAATAGCTCTTAAAACAGGGGCGGAGCCCCATTGCAAATGGGGTAGGACGTGCCTACCCCAACATTTCCACTTATACGGTTGTCACTTCACTTGTAACTCAATTTGAAAATCTACTTACATTATCCAGTTTAATAGCATCTACAATTCAACTTCTCCATCCTTAGAAGCTAGGTCATAATTTGCCTTCTCTTCATGTTCTGGTTATAGTTCAACCTTAGCATTCATATTTACATGAAGTTCAGTTCCTTCTGTGAGCAGCGTGTGTTCCATCATCTTCTATTTCTACTGATCTTTTTTTTTCTTCATTTTTTCAGTTCTCCTCAAACATTGCAACCATGTAAAACATAAACACTAATCGCAGTGCCGCCAGAACCGGCTACCGCACCGGCTCACTCCTTGCTGCCATCTAGGTTGACTACGGCAGCGGCTCCATCTGTTAATGAATAACCGTACTTTTTTTGGGCTTCCGCCCTTGAACCTTGGTTATTTAGGTTGTGCCCTTGCCAGATTTAGATCCTAGCTCCGCCACTGTCTTAAAATATACGTCAATTTTACTACGTATATCCATAAAAAAAAAAAAACGTATTTTACCATGCAACTATAAAGATGCATAGTGAACTATGAATCAAAATAACGATAAAGTCAATTTGTAAATTAGTTATGATTCGTTTATATCAAGAATTTATCATTAAAAAAAATTTGAACATTAATAACTCCACAACAAATTTATACATTTTTTGCAAATTTCTTTTTCAATTTTTCCCTATGCTATATAGTTAAATTAACTTCATAATTTTACATTTAATTTATTTAAACAAATTCTATTAAATAATATTTGCTAATTCATCGAATAAGTTACTAACATACAACAATTTCAATATGTATATCTATATTAACAAAAATGATTAAAACAATTCTCAAATAAATACGCATACATATTATTTGTGTAAGCTGTAAAACATAAATTACACATAAACAATAAAAATAATTTTTGCATTTCACATCAAATTTTATCATATATTATATAAAAATGTTCTCATTTTAACATTAAAATAATAAATATTATTTAAATAATATTGTCATGCGCAATGCACGAGTTACACACTAGTAATAATATACTTAAGTACTAGTGCAGTTGTATCTTAACAACTAAAGAAGCATGTATAGCGTGACTCCATTATGATTGTCTGCAGTTGGCCTACCTTAGATCTACTTATCTTTATTACTAGTTTATTGAAAACGCAAACTTGTATTCTAACCGCAAACTTCCCAAAATATCATATATATATATATATATATATATATATATATATATTTATTTATTTATTTATTTATTTATGGCAGCCCAAATTCTTGACACCCATTTTGCACCCAAACAAGAGACGCTCAATTATAGTTAAATAAGTTAGTGGGAGGAGAGAATTAGTGGAATGAGAGAGAAACGAGAATGTGTGGTGGAAATCAGAGGGGCTAAAGGGGTGCTGCAATTTAGGGGGTGCTACTGAACGCTCCTCGTACATACATACATACATACATACACACACACACATATATGTATATATGTAATTTTTTAAATATTAAATTGTTAGTTCACGTGATCTTCCTAATAAATTAGAACATGTGTAGTTAAAACACTTAGCAGACTCAATGCGGCGAAAGCCCAAATAGCCATAGACAGGGTAAAACGAGGAACAATTGAATATATCAGATACTCTCTAAAATAGCACATATAATTCGTTCATAATGTTTTTACGAATATATAAACGATAATCAAATGAAAAACTGACACTCAATTTAACTATAATTAGTTCGTTCTTAATTTCAAATAAAAACATATGCAAATATCTGTAAATAAATTTAGACAACTATTTAACTAAATTTGCAACTTTGATTTGGTAGATGTCTATATGGTGTTAGCTAAGTCTTAATTATGTTGTATTTACTGTTAAACAACTACTTAACTAAATTTGCAGCTTTGATTTGGTAGATGTCTATTTGGTAGAAAATGTTCAGATAGAATTATGTTGTATTTACTGTTAAGATACTAGAATTTAGTGAAATATTTAGCCATGTGGCGTTCATTTAAAAATAAGACTATGGCTACATTTGGTAGAAAATAACCAATGTTATTAATGCAAAGTAACCAATTCCCATTATGAAAATTAAATAACGTCGCTACAAAAAATACAGCAAATTACGTCCACTGAACGATAACTTCAATATCAAGCTCCCAACCCATTTTTTTAATCTTTGTTGACTTTCACTGTTTCAGTTCTCATCCGATTTCAAGCGTATATAACCAAATATATACCTCTTTTGGAGCTTAACGAAGCTCAAAGCGGACTCCCACAAGAACTTCCATAATAATAGTATAACAGAAATGATTATTATTAAATATAAAGTCATCATATTGATAATGGTAAGTCTATATAACAAAATATACAGAGTACAATGAAATATACCCAAGCTCAGTATTTGGTGAAGTCCAAACCATGATCAGCGTCTTGTTATCCTTGTTTCAAGCTTGTAAAGATGTAACTATGTTAGCCTTCTCACATGAATATTGCACATCAGCAACCTAACCAGTTGGAAACATTACAGGAAGCTTCCTTATAGAACCATGAAAGCCGATGTCCATGTTACCTTAAGGAAAGAACTAGAGCATATATACATGCATGAAAAGCTACAGCATATTATGAAAGCTCAAGGACACTTCATGTTCTAGTTTTCTCTCCTCCCCCCCCCCCCCCCCCCCTTTTTTTTTCTTAATTCCCTTTTTTCTGGTTTTTTGTTTTGTTGTCGCTGTTATTATCGTTGTTAGTCAACAACAACCTTTCACAGGCAAGCAGTGCATAAAGTGGCATTAACTGAAACCATAAACCAGCTAACAGTAACTTTGCTAAATACTACTCCCTTATAAACTGGTAGATTTCAGTTTACTATGTTACCACTAAACCAACATCATTCTTAAAGTCTACTCCACGCATTTTTTTTAAAGTCTATAAATACGGACTGTTTGAGAAAATAGTAGTTGTATCTGGCAATTTTGCAGAACACTGAAACGGTTGTCCCATCATTGCAAAGACATTAGCATTCGAAAAAATAATACATCATAACATGTAAGTTGTATACAACGTAACCTAGTTCATGAAAGCAATGACCATACAAGAAGGTTGAAGAGCAATAACGATTACCTGAAAGAAACAGGTTTTATCCATCCATTTTGACAGTTAAAGACAGATCAATGAATTCTTCACAGAAACAATGTCCTGTACCACCTTATTGGATATCCTACTACTTTGTGTACAGTCTTATCATCAACAGTTTAGGCATATCAACAAATATCCTACCATGATTCATATAGAATAGTTATAACATGTATAACATCCAATATTAACCGTGTTTCACACAAAATTTAGCTTAAACTTAAGTTTAAAAGATATCCAACATCACGAATCAACTCTTAAGAGAAAATGCCATATCAAATCTGTTAGCATTCTTTTTATAATATAGATAACTACTCAGTCGCTCACAAAACAAATCAGTCAACGTGAATAATAGAGTCTTAATATTTATCCAAGATTTAAGTGCATGCGTATTAGTTAAATTAGTTGCATGTGACGGTTAAATACATGCACATTAGTTGAAGCTCCGGACTCCAAAACCACTGTCAGCATTGTTTTTATAGTTTAGGGAACTACTTAGTCGATCACAAAACCTATCGGTCAATTTGAACAGTAGTGATCTCTTAGTATTTATCTAAGATCTTAGTTATATATTTCCCAATGTGAGACTTATGTTTTCAACACATTTAATATAAAATATTTGACAAATAATTTATCAACGAGTAAAGAAGAAGAAAAAGGATAAAATTTAATTGATATTTCATAGTCATTCGGAAGCAATAAATTCAATCATGTTCCCTAGTTCTTTTCATCTTATTCAATAATAGAACCCTCGCCTTCATAAGAGGAAAAGTTAAACCCTATGACTTAACCTTGTAAGCAAAACTAGAAGGATATAACAAGGACAAGGAGCTTTATAAGAAGGAAACAGCTTGCAATACAATGTGTAATTTGTAATGATCTGAAAATTTAGATGATTTCAAATAATGGGTTTAACTGAAATTTTACTTAAAAATTTAAAGTTTAATTAATTTTGAATTCTTAAGAAATGCATGTATTTGATTTCTGAATATAAAATAAAACACGTACGTCCAATTTGAATAACGAAATCAGATCGATCATTATTTCAGAACTTATTTGCTTTGAAACTAACGGTAAATCAATTAGTAATGAAATGTTGAAATAATGATTCTTAAAAACATAATATTTTTACATAAAATCGATTTTATATAATTCTACAATGAAAACATCGAAATTCGCTCATTCGTTTAAATCGATTTGTACGGTCGATTTACAGTAGCGACAACCGATGTAACACAATGTTAAAAAAATTAAAAGTTAAATTAAATTCCATTTTTTTTATATTTGAGATACATTTAATTACACATAGCGTAAAAATAAATTTCCTAGTAAAATACAGAAGTTCGTTTGATAGTACTATTTTAGCGCAAGTTAGTTCAAATATTGGACGAACAAAATTATTTTCAAAACTTAAATGTCCCAACACGAGAAAAAAAATTCTACACGTTCTAAAGTCAACGATGTAATTCGTTTTGCGAATTCGGACGTTTCCATGTCAGTCGGGTTTTTCCGTACAAATTAACAACGCACCATCATTAAAAAAAAACGAAGTTTTGATAGGAGAGTCACGACACTGAAATCTGGGTAATATTTTGTCCATGTTGTTGCGTTGATCACCGTAGTATATTCATTTGTGCATTTTGGTGTCCGACGAATGTCTGTATCAATAAAACGGCGTGTCGTATCGGTAAACAACATTGTGTGATTTTTGAGTTTTGTGTTCCTACGTGTGTCTTATTTGAATGGTGATGTTCTCTACATTACAGTCGTACCCTTCGTTCAACCCACGTTTATGTTTATGATTTACACAAAATTTGAATTATTCCTCTTATGATCCTATTTACATGCACTACCTGATATACCCATTAACTCACTCATGCCCTGTTTCTATATTTTCTTCCCCGCTCCCCACTCATGTCATCCTTTAATTTTCTTTTCTCTTATGGCTGAAACTATCTCTTCTTTTCACTGAGCGAACCCATGCGGAAAAAAAATAAAACATTTGCAAAAGAAAAGGTGAATGCATGCATCTTGTAGCCGCTCACTGCCCTACCATTCTTCTTTAAAATTCTCAAAGTTGTATGTATAAAAAAAAGGGAAAGAATGGAAACTAGTTAGTCCTATAGCTTTGCCTTGGACATGTATAAGTAATTTGGGGTTGCTGTTGATGTTGGAAATAAACTTGGTTTTGTAAGAAAATACTAATTATGCAACAAATTTAATGTTCGTATTTAGGTAAGTCAAAATTAAGTAGTAACAAATTCTAGGCCTTCAAATTAGAAAATTCTAGAGTGTTTTGTAAAGAGAAATATTGAAAATTAGGGAATACAAGAAAATTTTTAAAAAGAAAAGTCTAGAAAATTGCTATGTTATAAAAAAAGATGTACTATCTCATTTGTGGCATGAAGTTGAATCAAGCAATATATGAAGCAACGTATTAAGCAATAAAAATTATTTCCTCCTCATTAAAATATATTCTCTCAAAATTTCCTTCTTAAAATTCCTAACAGTGGTATCAGAGCTAGAAGATCCTTTCAACAAGAGCAAGGTTGAAATCATGAGATTTCTATTTTCTTCATCAATTGTTCTCACAAAAGAGAATTACGAGGAATGGTGCAGTAGAAAAAAAAGGAGCTAATCTCCAAAAATTTATGGAAGATTGTTGAAAATGACTATGAATGGCGTAATGACTTCGAGCGCATGTCGCAAATGGACAAGAAAACCTTTGCGAAATTAAAACGGAATAATTACTGTGCTCTTTATGTGATTGCTGAGAACGTCGATGAGAAAGCTTCATATCTCATTTTTGGAGAAAGGTGTGCAAAAGATTCATGGAATCTCTTGAAAAAAGTACATGGAAAACATGATGCAAAAATAATTAATTTAGATAAGTTGATTGATGAAAAACATGAAAAGAAGGATAGCGAGGATGTGAACGAGAAGGAGCAAGAGAAGAAGAAAGAAGAGACTGTGCCAGAGCCTATAGAAGAAGAAATGAAGGATGAGACAGAGAAGGAGAAGGAGAGGAAAAAGGAGGCGCTGAAGCAAAAGGAAGTTGGGAATGCTGCAGTTGAGTGTTATGGCAAAGCTTTGGAGCTTGATGATGAGGATATTTCCTTCTTGACTAACCGTGCACCTGTTTACCTGGAGATGGGAAAGTATGAAAAGTGCATCAAAGACTGCGACAAAGCAGAGAAGAGGGGGAAAGAGATTCGTTCTGACTTCAAGATGATAGCAAGAGCGCTGACAAAAAAGGAAGCGCATTGGTGAAACTTGCAATGACTTCGAAGGATTTTGATTCAACCATAGAAATATTTGAGAAAGCATTGACAGAGCATCATAATCCAGCGACATTGAGAAAGCTGAATGATGCAAAGAGAGCAGAGAAGGAGCTAGAACAACAGGAATACTTCGATCCTCAACTAGCCGACGAAGACTGTGAGAAAACTAACGAAAATGAAGAATAGATGAAACAAGGAGAAATTGAAGAGCTTGGTGAAAATTCGAAGCACAACCAAAATTTTGAAGAAAATTGGAAAACAAATGAGGAAATTGAATTGGTCAAAGATTGTAAAAGTGGATTTTTGAAAGAATTCAAAGACGCCATATATGACTCATTCAAAATTCATGACACGGGAACAAAATGAAAGTTAGAGCACATAATTTTTGGAATATTCCATAACAATGAAAGAAAGCAAGATGAATGGAGCACTGCAACACAGAGTTGTGAAGTCGCATCAAAGACCGTGATAATGACGAAGAAGAAAAGAAAAAAAAGTTTTGACAATTTCTTTGTCCTTTCCAAAGCACGTAAAATACAAAGAATCAAAAATCTTGCATTAATTTGCAAAACCAAGTTTACGGGGGGACGTTGGAAATAAACTTGGTTTTGTAAGGAAATACTAATTACGCAACAAATTTAATGTTTGTATTTAGGAAAGTTAAAATTAAGTGGTAACAAGTTCTAAGCCTTTAAATTAGAAAATTCTAGAGAATGTTTTATAAAGGGAAATATTGAAAATTAGGGAATGCAAGAAAAATCTAGAAGGTTGCTATGTTATAAAAAGAGATGTACTATCTCATTTGTGGCATGAAGTTGAATCAAGCGATATATGAAGCAACGTATTAAGCAATAAAAATTATTTCCTCCTCATTAAAATATATTCTCTCAAAAATTCCTTCTTAAAATTCCTAACAGTTGAGGCCATGTCTATGCATAAAAATATCTATAGCCTAAGTTTGTTTGGTCGATATTTTGAAGCTCTGCAGATGGTTCAAGGGAAGTTTAGGCATCTCCCTGTAGTAAACAATGGTGAAGTGATTGCTATGTTGGATATAACAAAGTGTTTATATGATGCTATATCAAGACTGAAAAAGGCTGCGGAAAAAATTTATGCCTTGCATGTTTCTGTAGATGGGTTGAACGCCAATAGGGAAGTAAAATTTTCCAGTGTGCTGGTTGAAAAGATTTTTTTTCTTTTTGGAAAGCTTGGGTTTGCTAATTGGTCTGGATTGGCTAGATCCAATCTTGAGTCGTGTTTGTTCCCCATGATCTCCGTCACATTTCGTTGCTTTATTTCATGTCCGTTCGTTGTCGCTTCTTTCCGATGTCACGGAAGGTGAGTTTATCTCACACTTGACTGACATTTTTATAAAATATATTTCATCACATTTGAATTGATTAATTAAAATGTTAGGATTGCTTGTAGAAAACTGTATTATATGGCATTTATATTGTGCACATATGACACGTATTATTGACACGCGATACGCGACACGAATTTGCACAAGTAATATATGTTTATATGTGTATGTTTTGAAATATTTGTTTTTATTGCTTTCACACTGCAAGTTCCCATAGTTGATATATACCTGAATCGCTATGCCATTTTGATATTTAATTGGGATGCGGGTTGAAATGATATATATCCGAAAATTTTATTTAAATGGGTTGAAATGATACATACCTGATTCATATGACCATAGATTAGAAAAATATATACAGACACCGTTGGTCAATAAAAATGATTTTTCGAATTTATGAATTTAAATTGAATTTGTGAATATAAAGTTAATTTGATTTGAATGAAATTTGAAATCTGATTTAAATGATATATCGAATTTTTGATATCTGGAAATTTGCTTCGGATAGGATTATTATATTTAAATTGTTTTAGATAATTATTTATATCAAATACTTAAACTAAATTTGTCTTACTAACTTTTTTTCATAACTATTATTTTGATAACTATTTAATTTCAACTATTTTATTTATTAAATTTTATAAATATTTTTAATTAACTATTATATATATATATATCATGGTTCAAGATTTCGTCCGGCGAACGGCGGTACGAAACTATCGATTAAAATCGGTTTCGGTTTCTAGGGCAAAACAGAAAACCGAATCTCGTCGCGCTCAGAGAGAAGAAAGCACATGAGAAACAACAGTCGAACTCATACCTACAGTCGATTGAAATTTTTTCGCTTCTTCTGGAGTCGATTAAAGCAGCGACCTTTCTTTTTTCCCTTTTTGTCGAGTTTCTGGACAGTGACAAAAGAACTGGAAAACGTCATTTATTTTAGGGGTTGGGTTTGGGCTAACATAAAAACCAGACCCGTAACCATATTTGAGGGGTGTGTATGTATTTGTTTAAGCCTATGCGGCTATGCCCTGTTAATTCCTGTACAGCTAAACTTTTGGGAAATAGCTTTCTGTGTTGCCACATATTTCACACGTAACTATCACATCTCATTTAATTTAATTTTCGTATTTAATTATGTTTGGTGTGTGGAACCATACATTAATATAAACATAAGCAAGTATATATATCTAGATTCTTTTTCTTTATATGATATATTTTCATTTTATTTACTGTGAATTAACAAATTGATTACCAAAATATAGAAACCGAAATCTGGACCGAAACCGAAACAAAACCGAAATTTACGAAATTCGCCGAAACTAACAAATTTTCAAACGGCCGAAACCGAGACCGAAACCGAGTTCTTGAACCTTGATATATATATATATATATATATATTTGACTATTATAACTTTTATAACTATTTTAATAAAACCCCTTTTATAAAAGTATTTTATATTAAATTCAATTTCATATACATTTTTAACTATTTTAAATTTAAACTACTTTAAAAAATATTTTACTATTTTAAGTATAGTATATTCCCAATCTGAGCTATTAATTCTGAATTGGTTTACGATATTGATTTCAATCAATAATGATAATTGTGAAGTAGAAATCGAAAAATTGCAATCTTACTTTGGTAATGAACCGTTTGATTACATGAGATTTGGAATTTTGAACTGAAATCAATACTTAATTGTTTAAGTAAAAGATAACAAATCAATGCTTGAAGTTAAATTGATTTATGACACGCGAAAATATGATTTTAAATTTGAACGACCACGGTGTGAAATAAATGTTTGGTTGTTAAAGAGATCTGGATCAGATATTGTCATACTCTTTACCAATACCGAAAAATCACTTTAACAACTGTGTACATAGTGGAGAATCCAAAATGAAGTAGGATGGTTTGGCGAACGCTACTGGAATGAAGAGAACAATGATGTATATCCTTGACCTTCGGGTCATAATTGAAATGACTAAAACATGAGTCATGGCCGGACCAATGGGAGGTCGCTCCTTCGATCGGACACACTTCGATACCATACATATTACTTTGTGATTTGATTGGTGATCACCCGCGATTTTCGGAGTGTTGTTCGAGGTGGCGTAATAGCTGTTATGTGTTACCATCAGCCCAGTCCTGCAATCCGGTAGAATTCTACCGTTATATATTCCTCGGTACCTTGTCACATTATCATGATCGAACCCCTACGATTTTGATTTGCGTTGTACCTACTGAGTGCTCCCTGATAGCCCACCGGTTTGGTGGAGTTTACAGTACTAAATAGACTACAATATTTATAAACGGCGTAAGGGTAAAACTGTATCCCGTTTACGCTATTTTCAAAAGTATATTTTTACTTAAACACTATTATAATAGCATTGTATTATATGTATCTAGTTTAACGGATTCTTAGAAGATGGGAATCCCAAATATCCTTTAAGTTATTAATGCATTTCATTTGAATAGTTCACTTGAGTCAATTTATTTTCATGCGAATGTTAGTCCTGATCCGAGTTTTTGTTTTTGCATTTTGCTTGGGTCAAACCGAGTATTTATAGTTTGAGATTTCATCTTTCAAAGCTGGAGATTTGTTGAAGATCGTATCTCTATCCATTTATCCATTTTAGTTATTTCCTTGTTTTTGTTATTGGTTTAGTTCAACCAGTTACTTATGTATTAGTAGGAATTAGACTTCCCTTGTATCTGATTCTGTAACTCTGAAATTATGTATTATTTTGAGATTTTGTATATAATAGCTTTGTGAACTACATTGTATTTTATTTTATTCCGCTACGAGATATTATCCTTTATGTGTCTGTTATGATTTTTATATTTAACCTCAAAGCAATATCAATTTGCTATTTCGAACGCTTTGAGTTGATTTTATCATTGACTTGAAACGTTCGAAAAAGCGGATCATTACATAATTGACCGGTGATATCTTCCCCCATAAATTAATTATTGTCAAACATATATTATAATTCATTTTTAATACTCTTATATTCGACTAAACAATTAAGAAAACAAATTTATTTTCATATATATAATCATTTATTAAGTGTATGTATATACT